>CM076578.1:261074696-261483735 GCA_034641835.2 Pinus albicaulis
TGTAGGTTCAGCTTCACAAGCCATGCAAATAGAACTGAGCTCTGCATCACAACATACCCTCAGGTAAATTGTGCCTCTTTACCAGTGTTTCCATGTCAATTGTTTAATTAAGTTTTTTGTACACATGACAGTACGGCTTATGGTGTTATCTCCAATACAGGTATGGATTTCGCAAAATTCGTTCATAGAAAAGGGTTCGGCTTTCTCCTCTTTCATTTCATATTCAGGCTGACAGGTTAACCCCCAAACTATTTTTTGGTTCCGCATAATTACTCTAAAGTCTATAATTTCTACAGTCGACTGAGGAAAATCCCCTGTGTCTTCAGGGTGTCTCAGGATTCGACAACTCTGGCACATTACACATTAGGAATTCAGGCATGATTTTTCCTATGCGTTTTGTGGAGGCTTTACTGTGCTCGGTCTCACCAGGTGTAGGTTCGGCTTCACAAGCCATGTGAACGGAACTGAGCTTTGCATCACAGCATACCCTCAGGTAAATTGTGCCTCTTTACCAACGTTTCCATGTCAGTTTTTTAATTAATTTTTTTTGCGCCTGCATGTAATTCTACCCAGATTATGGTGTTGTCTCCAATATAGGTATGTATTTCGCAAATTTCGTTCAGAGAAAAGGGTTCGGATTTCTCTTCTTTCATTTATTTTTCAGCCTAACAGGTAAACCCCAAAACTGTTTTCCAATTCCGCATACTTACTTTTAAGTCTATAATTTCTACGGTCGACTGAGGAAAATCCCCTCTGTCTTCAGGGTGTCTCAAGATTTGAAAACTCCGGCACATTACACATTAGGAGTTCAAGCATGATTACCACTTGAGTTAAGGGTTAATGTATGATGTTTGTCCAAGCTTTTGAGCCTTGGTCTATCTGTAATTTTGTTATTCAGTTGTAATCTATTAAGGGTTAAATATGACCGGGCTCTCAAGCCCTTACTCTAAGTCCTTCAATATGAAACTCAAGATTTTCTTGTTTGGAGTTACCATATGGTTTTCCAAATCTTTAATATTTGTTCTAGCTAACACAAGAACCTTGTTGTGGGTATTATTCTCAGGGTTTTACTATTTCAATATACAGATAAATTGACAGAGTCTGGAAAATCTTGAATAATGTACTATTATGTCTTTGCTATGAAAAATTTTCAATAGTTTTACATAAAGTTTTATGTTCCTAAAATTTAGATTTCAGCATACATTTTTTTATGGCACTTTCTGTTACTTTACTATGTACCAAAATATATTTCTCATTGCAGAGTTTGCCATGATGATCTTTCTGAATACGTTTTTATTTCTATTGTAAATGGTAGAATAGAGTTGAATGTATTCATGTCTGGGCCTGGGGACCGTGACCCTTGTCTGGTCTTCACAGGGCTTGGGACTAAACCCCAATGCCCCATACAGTTATAGGATATTTCATTTCTGTGGTTAAGTATTTATGCATGCTCTTCCTTACAAAATTATTTAAAGCAGAATTGATAGTTTCACTAATTATCCGGTTCATAAGGCATAATGAAATTCACAGTATAAAATTAATTCTACTCAATATTTATTTTAACTCTTTTTGAGTTTTCTTGTAATGAGTTTTCTTTAAAGTTTTACTCCTTGTTACAACTCACATAATCTCTTTAAAATCATAACTCTATAAGACAACTTTTTAAGTAGATATTCTCCCTACATTCACATATTAAAACTATATTTCCATTCCATAACCAGTCTCACTCTGTCAAACAAGAGAAAATACAGGGATTAGAAATTCCTTTATACTTATCTCAATGTATGTTTGGTTAACTGATTGTCCTCACAACCATGAGAGAGGAAATCATGTCCTCTGCTCCCCTTGTGATCCTTCCCAAACCCTTAGGCAACAGACAGTATTTTATGAGAAGATAGGCCTTAGGATTTCCAAATCCAATCTATACATCTCATGGTCTAGAGCTCCATTGGCCAACTTTCCAGCTCTAGACAACTCCTAGCAACTTGCAGTTGTTTTACCCTTCACTTTCCTCTGAATAGAACCCCTTTTCCCTTTTGGATTTTCATTAAATCATTTTTTTGGGAAGGTAACTGTCAGAACTGTCTCTATTTTTACTCTGGTATCTTGGTAACAATTACCATTCAGTTAATTTCTTTTACTCCATAAACTCATACATCTTTTATTTATTATGATTAAATTCAAAATCTACTAACAAATAGCATATTCGTTAGTGAGCTTAATTAAAAGAAAATATTAATGTATCATAAAGTCTGTTATCTTATTCAATTCATAAAATGGGGTGTTACATCTCCCCCCTCTAAGGAAAACGTTGTCCTCGGTGTTAATTAATTTTTTGGATATAGTTCTGGATATACTTCCCGCATGAAACTTGTATCTTCCTAGGTAGCCTCCTCTTGGCTAAAGTGCTTCCAATGTAATTTAACTCGGGGAATGACTCGCCTCCAAAGCGTTATTTCTATCTAATCAAGAATACACTGAGGCTCTACTAGGAACTTGTCGTCCGGTTCTACGTGTATATTTTTCCAATGTATCACATGCTTAGGATCATGTATGTATTGTTTCAGTAGTGATACATGGAACACATTATGTACCAAAATAAGACTAGGTAGTGCCAGTTGGTAAGCCACTGGCCTGATCCGTTTCAAAATTTGGAATGCTCCACAATACCTAGGGGCCAATTTAGCACAAGAAATCCACCTTAGGGTGCTCCTCTTTGGTTTAACTCTTACATACACTTGGTCACCCACCACAAACTCCATAATAGATCTATTTCGATCTGCATATAATTTTTTTTTATCTTGAGCCGCCCTCAAGTTCTGTCTAATATTTCTTACCTCATGTTCCATTTCTTCAAGCATATCATGTCCAATCATCATCTTATTTTCCGGACTGCTCCAATTAATAGGGGTTCGGCATTGTCTACCATACAATGCTTCAAAGGGACTCATTTTGAGGGACTCTTGATACCCATTATTATATGAAAATTCCAACAAATGCAAGTATTCTTCCCACTTTATAGGTTATTTCATTACGTACATGTGCAGCATATCCTCCAGGATTTGGTTTACCCTCTCTATTTTCCCATCCATTTGAGGGTGATATGCAGTCTGAGAAATTGATATTGTGTTCCTAGCCCAGTAAACAATGTCTTCCAGAAAGCAGATGTAAATTTTACATCTCCATCTGATATAATGACTCTTGAGATACCATGTAGTCTGAACATTTCTTTCATGAAAATATCAGCAATTTGTACTATTTTGTAGGTGGACTAAACAGGTATAAAATGAGCTCCCTTGTTGAGTCTATCCACTACCACCATGATTTTGTCATTGTGCTTATTTTTCCTTGGCAACACCGTAATAAAGTCAAGGGATATAACTTCCCACTTCTAGTTAGGTACAAGAATAGGTTGAAGCAACCAGGATGGGTGTTGATGTTCTACCTTGACTTGCTAGCATTCCAAGAATTTGGTCAAGTACTCAGCAATGTCCTTACGAATTCCCGGCCAGAAATAGTCTTTTCTAATAGCTATTAACATTTTTTGATATTTGGGGTGTCACGCATAGGAACTCCTATGATATTCATCTAGAATCAACTTCTTCAAGCTTATATGATTCAGAATAAATATTCTCTTCTGATATACTAGGATTTTTTTTCATTAAACTCATACTCTCATTGTTTTCCATATTTGTTGTTATCTCTGGCTTGTTTCCATAAGAACTGGTAATCATGGTCCATTCTTGTTACATCCATAATCTGTTCCTAGAACTTATATTCCACCTGGTTGACATAAAGTTCGCAAATTCCATGCAATTTCTTCCTCAAATAATATGCAACGCAATTCTCTTTTCCTTTCACATGTTGAATATTGAAATCAAATTTTCTTAGGAATGCATTTGATCTTGCATGGCGAGCATTCAAATCATCTTGCTTAAAATAGCTAGTTAAGCTACTATGCTTTTTTCTTAATAAAAATATTTTCCCGACTAAATAATGTCTCCACACCTGCAAGGCATGCACCACAGCCCTTACCTCTAAATCATACACAAAATACCTCTGCTCATGATCCTTTAGTTTCCTGGACTCGTATGCAATTACTTTACCCTCTTGAGTCAAAACTGCCCCCACTCCTTTGCATGCATTAGTGCATACTTCAAACTGTTGTGAAACCAGCGCCAAAATAGAAGAAAAGAGATATCAACGCCTTAGAAATAAGCCACTTTGAGGGGGAAACCTCCAATCCATTACATGAATGAAAAATTCTTGAATGATACAAATTAAAAAACATCATTTCTATATATAGGAGTCCATGGGGCCACAATGTAATCTGGTGGGGCCTGATGTAATCTATCCCAGGCTAACAATAATAATTTAAGGGCACAATAATAACAATATGTCGTATAGGGGTACAATAATATGATAAGGGGGTTACAATAACAACAATAACGGACTATACTAGTAATATAGGGACCTAACATGCCCTCTCCTTCAAAAAAAGTGTTTTCCTCAATGCTTGAGTAGCTGCGGGTGCTTTTATGTATAAAATTATCATCCTCCCATGTAGAATCTTCGGTGGGTAAGTTCTTCCCTTTGATGAGATACTACCGAAATTGATAGATTAGTGACTGTCTAGTTCTTATTTCCGTGAGCGCGAGGTTACGATATGATTTTTCCTTCCTCATCAAGTTCTGGAAATATTGTTTGAACGGAATATTTTCACCTATAACCTTCTTCAAGCATGAAACATGGAAAATTGGATGCACTCGTGAAGAAGCGAGGAAGCGCCAATTTGTATGCCATAGTACCAATATTTTGCAACACCTTGTAAGGACCATAGTACTTTTGGTGACAATTTATTATCCTTCTTAGCTTGCTTGAGGACATTTGTTTGTATGGTTGTAGTCATAAAATACGTCTCCTAAATTAAAACTTCTCTCGTTGCGATGTTGATGCGCTTTTGTTGTTTCATTCGATTTTGTACCAGAATTCGGTTATCCTTTAAGAGTTGGAGAAACTTCTTGTTGATGCTCAATGTGATCTTCTTGCTTGAACCTTTGAATTTTCTCTTCAAGATGATGTGATGGATGGTGGATGATATCCATAAAGTGCCATAAATGGGGTCATTTTGCGAGTATGGAAGGAAGTGTTATACCACCATTCGGCGAGAGGTAGTTTGACCGTGTATTTTTATCGGATACAAAACAACGAAGATATCCTTCCAAACATTTATTTACTATCTCAGTTTGACCATCGGATTGAGGATGATAAGATGAGCTATGAGTTAATTGAGTACCCAAACAAGAAAATAACTCCGTCCAAAAATTTCCAGTAAAAATGGGATCTTTCTCACTCACAATAACCCTTGGGTTTCCATGTAGCTTTTGAATTGTGTCCATAAATGTAGTATCAACTGTACTTGCTTTAAATGGATGAGATAATTCACAAAAGTGTGCATACTTGCTAAGTCTATCAACTACCACCATGATGACACTCTTTCCTTCGGACTTTGGTAAACCTATGATAAAATCCATTGAAATATCCTCCCAACGTTGACTTGGAATGGATAAAGGTTGTAGAAGAACTGGGGTCTTAATTGTCTCAACTTTATTTCTGTGGAAAACCAAACATTCTGCCACAAACTTTTGAATATCATATTTAAGGCCATCCCAAAAAAATTCTTTCTTCACCCTGTGGTAAGTTTTTTAAAATCCTGAGTGTCCTCCTATTAGGGTCCTTTAAGTATAGGATTAATAATTTGGAATTGACTTATGATAGTCTTGTAAATATGTACATACCTTGCTTTCTGCAAGTTGTTTTCCCATATTTTGTAAAAAATAAAAAAAATCAAAAATCAAAAATCAAGTCCTAAAAGAAAGATCAAAGGACTTAGAAAAAATATAAACCCCAAAATAAAAGAAATAAAACATGAAAGTGTGCAATTCCAAATGCCACTACTTTTTACTTTGTTATTGATGATTATGGCAGAGTGTCAATAAATGCCATAATCCATGATGAGTTGAACTGCTTAATCTTGACTTTTCATGTTTCAATTTTATTTGTTGTAGAATAGTGAATAAAGATTAGTGGTGTGATTTTAATCACGACTAATTAGTAGATAGGTAGAGAATAAAGAGGAGCTAATTTGTTTAATCTGAGCCCTTGGATGATATAAGGTAGATTTAGATAGTTTTTATTGCTTTCAAAAGAATAAAATGTTCAAGGTTGCTAGCTCAAATGCGCAAATGGAAGAAAAAATGTTAGATTAAAAGTTGGGTAGGTAGAAAAAGGTGGGAAGATCATTGTCAATATTTTTTACCAAGAAAAAATCTCATTTCCTTCCCCTATGGTTGATACGCATTCTAAACTTCCAGGTCAAAGAGGCTGGAGCATTTCTCGACTTCTTTTGGGACGAACCCAAGGCTCAATGTTGTTAAGTTAAAAGTGTTGATTCATATATTAATCCTAATTATCATCATTTACCCTACACATTCATCCATTTACACTTCAATTTCATAAGTAAAGACCCTTTTTACTTAATGAAAAAGAAATCACTTTTGATTAATCTCCTTCATTGTATAAAAACATAAAAACCCTTAAAATATTATATTCTAGGTCAAAGTGGCCAAATTATAAATGATAAAGCTTTGCTTTTTACATTATCACTTTACTTAGTCATATAAATTATATTTTGGTGTTTTTCATTGTCCTTGGTCATATTAACTTCTAACTTATTTATTAAATCTGTAGGTTTTAACCCTGAATGGAAATTATCTACACACAAATCTTATAACAAAAAATAAACAATAGTGAGAGCATAAAAGATAAAACAGATAAACACAGAGATTTTCCCCTGGATCCCAAATCGGGACGACCAGCTTGATTTTTCATTATATTCCTTTTAGTGTTGCAACACATATATATACATCTTGAAGCATACATCCTTTAATCGACAACCTGGATTCGAGGCATAACCATAGTTCCCTTGACCGGATCTCTGAAATACCGGGGGCCGAAAACCATCGTACCCCAAAACCATGTGCAAACTCATGCATAAAACATGGTGGGTCCACACATGGTGGGTCCACACACCAAAAAAAAAAAAAAAAAAATCGGCCCAGTGGCCCCGCCGGACCCCAACGATGGGGGGGCCCCGCCTCCCCCTTGTGACCCCTGCTTGTGCCGGCGCAACGTACGGAGCATGGGGCTAGTCATGGAAAGAATATAACACATACCCAAAATTCTCCCACTTGTTGTTTTCTTTCCACCGGGGGGCCACGGGAGAGCTTAGTCATTGGGCCAATTCTTGACACCCATTGTTTCTCTAGACCAAGAGAACTTCGGGTGCTCACGGACTTCGTCGATGCATACGCAACATTCTTCAAAGTGTCCACCTTTACCAACAACACCCTTTTTAGCCTCAACCATATCTCTAACAAAGTGATATTGAACATCAATGTGTTTTGTCTTTGAATGGTAAGCGGGGGTTCTTGAAAAAGATTGTACTTTGGCTATCACAGTCCTATCCTTATAGCTTACAACTGTACCAACCCCATGTGAACACAATCTACGCAACCAAAGTACTTCCTTGCTTGCATGAGTGGGCGCTATGTATTCTACCTCTTGTAGTTGAAACCACTACATACTATCTTCTCATCAGTAGGCGCGCCTCCAAATAGGTTAAACACATACCCACTTGTAGATCTTCTTTGGTCCGGATCCGGCCAGTACATCAACAAAACCATGAATGTCCAACATTCTTTCTAATCCTGGTCTTCCTTGGTAGCACAAGACATAATCACTAGTGCCACGTAAATATACGAAACAACTAACTAACTGTCAGTACTCCTTCCACAGGTTTGGCCTCCTTTTATGTCTCCCCTTTTGCATGTGCAATGTAAATTAGTACGGACCATTGCATACATCGAACTACCACTACACTTGCATATGGAACACGGGACATATCCTCCTCTTCTTCTTGTGTCTTGGGACAGCACATTCGGTAAATAGCTTTACACCTACGAATAGGAACTTTCACCGGTTTACTATCTTGCATATTGAACCTCTCTGCCCGATATAGTCTCGACATACTTCCTCTGGTTTAACTAGAGCTTCCTCTTTACGATCTCTCTTAATTTGTACCCAAAATATAGTTTGCATCACCAAGATCCTTCATGTTGAATTTGGAGAACATTTGGAGGGTCTTCAATCTGGATAATTTCTTTGTCATTTCCAATCAACAACATATCATCCACATACGAGACCGAATAAATAACACGGTCACGATTAATTTAAAATAAACACGGTGATCCTCCTTGCTTACGGTGAAGCCAAGTCCCCGTATATATAGGTATCAAATTTACGATACCACATCCTTGGTATTGTTTAACCCATACGAGAGACTTCTTCAACTTTGCATACCGATTGTTCTTACCCTTCACCATAAAGCCTTCGAGGTTTGCTTCATGTAAATCTCCTCTTCTAGATCTCCATGAAGAAATTGTGTCTTCATATCCATCGTTCTATCTCAAAATCAAACGTAACGACGACGAGATAAAAGTAATCAACACGATAACTTTGGCAGCAAAGGAGAAAAAATATCACCAAAATCAATTCCGGCACTTGGGAATAACCTTTTACTACCAACCGAGCTTTGTATTTCTACACGCCGCCCCACACGCCTCATCTTCTTCTTAAACACCCATTCTCCCAATGGGCTTCCTTCCGGCCGGAAAATCCACCGAGATCCCATGCCTCATTTTTGTGCAAGGATGCCATTTCATCGGCCATGGCCTCCTTCCGAGTTTTCCATCCTCGGAATCTCTTGCCTCCACCGCGGTTCCGGGATCATCATCGATTATAGTTAAGGAAAAACCTGAACGGCAAAGAAGATGGACTATACATTTTACGGTTGCCTTCTTTCCTGGAAATGATCTTCTCAAAGTTGGAGTTTGTGGCTCTTCCTCTTGAATCTTCAACCATTTGTAGGTACGATTCATCCTCCTTTAGCTCAAACTCTATCTTCTTAGGTTCCTTTGGTAGGATTTCATGTGTAACAACATCTTTCACCTCTCTAAACACCACATCTCGATTGTACACAACCTTCCTTGTTTACGGGTTCGAAAACTTGTAACCCTTTAAACCATCCTTATACCCAATAAAGATGCACCTTTCGGTTATTATCCAACTTGGTCCTTTTTCTCCTTTGGAACATGTACATATGCATCACATCCAAATACCTTAGATGTGAAGAGGGTTCTTACCAATCCATACCTCATGTGGAGTCTTATCCTCCCATGTTGATGAAGGAGATACGTTAACTAAGTAACATGCGAGTCTCCATTGCCCCATTCTCTTGCCAGTCTTGTCCTAACCCGGTACCACGAGCATGCTTCTTGCCTTTTCCATCGGCATTATGTTCATTCTTTTTGCAACTCCATTTTGTTGAGGTGTGTATGGAGTAGTCTTCTTCCGTGCTATACCACACTTCTTACGAACTCTTCAAATTCCTTCTTGCATAACTCCCCACCATTATCTTGTCCTCGGTGCCTTTATCTTCTTCTCTGTACGGTTTCCACTAGTGCCTTAAATTATTTAAATTTGTCAAAGACTTGATTTCTTCCTCGAAATATATCCATGTATTCCTTGAGAATTCATCTATGAATGAAACATAGTACACGGACTTTCCCGGTGATGGAGCGACGGAGTCCGAACACATCATTGTGCACAAGTTATAATATCTTGTTCGCCCTCTTAGCACGAGAAGGAAAACTCACCCGGTCTGCTTCCCATATACACAATGTTCTAAATAAAAATCCGGAGAGAAATTAGACATAATACCTTCTACCATACCATTTCTATGTAGTATGCGAAGGCCCTTCTCTCCAATATGTCCAAGCCTTTGATGCCATAGCATGGTCTTTTCTCGAGAGGCAGCTAGGCTTTCTGCTCCACTTTCGGGAACCACTGTTACACCCATCAATAGTGCTACCTTGTAGCTTGTACGGAGTTCCATCTGAACTCCCCGCGTGATGTACGGTGCTCCTTGAACCATCTTGCGGGCATCTTTCTCAAACAACAGTTTTTACACCGCAACATCCATCTTGCTTACGAAATCAGATTTACGGCCAATGCGAGCCTGCGAGAACACCGGGGAAGTATTCTAATCCTTCCACCTTGCGGCTTCGGCTTGACCTTTCCACGTCCAGAACGATTTTGGCCTTCCCTATCATCCCCTAGGAGAACCTCACCACCATCATGTTCTCTGTACTCGCGGAACCACTCCCTATGGGGGAGTGAAGTGAAAGGATGCACAAAGAATTCGATCAACCATGACTCATGATCTACATGTGTACTTCGAGAAGACAAATACACATCCCCACCTTCATCTAAGGTGGTTTTTTCCTCTCGCGAAGGAGCATCTCGGATCCTTTCCTTTCTCGGGGAGCTTTTAGATTTGCACTCCTTTTTGTAGTGCCCTTCCTTTCGCATTTCCGGCCACACCTTTACAAAATTTCTGAAATTTAGATCTCCTCACAGATTTAGATATCCCACTCGAAACCTTATTCTTGTTTCTATTTTGGGACCTTCCTCGTACGGATAAGGCATCTCCATTTTGACCCTCCATGTTCTCCATCTTATTTCCTCGACGGCAAGGGTGAGACAATGTCATAAAAATTCAAGGTAGTTGTATTGCTACCTATTGCAATAACGAGGCGCTCACGAGGTACGGTAGGCACAACAAACGATGCACTTATCTTCATGCGAGATTTTAATATCAACGGATGACGGTTATTTACCACGGTATTGAAGGTGTTTAGATGCTACGTCGAGTCTCCATCCTTCATCCTTAGGTTATACGGATTTTTTCGCGGGAACAACTTGTTACGAGAGACTTAGATTGGTACGAAAGTCCCAAGTTTTCCCACAAATTCTTCACCGTAGCTTCCCCGAGATACATTCAACAATGCGAATACGAGACACACAAGCGTGTTATTGCTCATAGCCTTAGATCAGTTTCTTCCGGTCTTCATGCGACATTTACGTTGGTTTAGTACCTGGATCTGATCCAACGATCTTTATCCACCGACGGATCCTCCATCTTGAGCTTCCACAACTCAAAACTACGACCATTAAATTTCTCGATCTCTATCTTCCGCCACTCGCCATCTTCTTTCACGGCAAGAATCGATCCCGCAAATCTCCTTGAACGGGGTCTACCTCATGCCCGAAAAAAACCCTCGAGCGGCAGCGTCCCCTTGAAGCCGAAACAACTTTGATACCAAATGTAGGTTTTAACCACGAACATAAATTATCTACACATGAATCTTATAACGAAGAAAATAAACAATAGCGAGAGCATAAAACATAAAATAGATAAACACGAGATATTTTCCCTGGATCCCAAATCGGGACGACCGAAGCTTGATTTTTCATTATATTCCTTTTAGTGTTACAACACATATAAATACATGCCAAAGCATACATCGACCCCAATCATTAACCCTAGATTAGAACATAGTAGTTCCCTTGGCCAGGATCTACAAAATACCGGGGGCCGAAAACCATCGTACCCCAAAACCATGTGCAAACTCATGCACAAAACATGAGTAGTCCGCATATGAGTGGGCCCGCACACCAAAAAAAAAAATTCGTCGGGCGCGCGGACCCCAACGGATATGAAGTGCCTCCCCTTGTGACCCCCCTGTTGCGCCCAGCGCAACGTACAACGCATGGGGCTAGTCATGGAAAGAATATAACACATACCCAACAAAATCCATATAAACAAACCTTATCCTATTAATATAATTCCTCTTATTTTAAATATCCCCAAAAAACCCACTATTAAAAAAATTTTAGACCAAATTTATTACCCACGTGTTGAAATAAAATCCCAAATCATATCCCTTTGGTATAAAACTACCTTTAACTAAATATCGCGCCCCCTATGGTTTATTAAACCATTCAACAGGTTTAAAAACTATTTAAAACAATGAAAAATGTGCAAAAATGTTTCTTTGGGCCTATCCTATGCCTTTTGAAATAGAAAAATACATCATCGCCTCGGTTTATCCTAAGTATTTTTTAAATCTAATTAAACATAAGATTCGAAAGACTTAACCCATTGCAATCTTCCGCATACATTCATAACCTAAATTTTGATTAAAATAAGACTAAGGTTTGTTTTAAATAAACTTTAAGCCCGCCATTATTCATATTCGCCAATACTATATGAAGCCTCACGCCTCATATTATTAACCCGCGACATATTTAAACTATACATAAACCCCAAATTATGTGTGTAAAACCTTTGTTTTGTTAATATTTTATAAAGGTTTAGAATGTAATTTTTAACCGCCACCCCGCATAAAGAGATCACGGTCCCACCTTTGTTAAGTCGCAGATTTCCTTTAAATATCAACCCTTCGCACTTGAGCCATAGATCTGATGGTGTAGAATCAATATCGCGCTCAAAAACCAATCGATCACTCAAAGCCCAAACGAGCGCGAAATGGGCAGTTTTCCCATTTTCGACTTCCATGACGAGGCGCGATTTCATTCGATCGCATTCATTTCACCAAATACAGCTTACCACCAAGATCAAACGCAAAAACCACTGCTTCTTTCGCACTTCAAAAGAAAATCGATCCCACCAGGAGATTTGACTCGCATTTATTACAGTTTTTTAAAGATTTATATCAAAGGATAAAACCTTTGTTATGATGTTTATTAGTGTTATTGTGCATTCCCGACTATGAAAAGCTGCTCAACTGTGCAAAAAATTCTTTTGCTCAAAATTGTTGACTTATACCTAGAGAAAAAACCTGAATTCAACTGATGTTCCACTGTTTGAAGATCATTCAAAGCCATTCTCTGCATCAGCGGTCCAGACCCATCCGCAGTAACCACCAAAGCTTCAGAAACCCTTTTTCGGCTACCAAAATACCTGCATTTAAGGTATTTTTCGACATTTCAACCTGCAATTTCACAATTTGAACCACCAATTTAAAACAATTAAGCTATAAAGAGTGAAATTGTCCATCCCATTTTGTCTGAAACCTTGAAAAAAGAGGGCAAACCCTCGCAATTTTTTCCCAGAAATTGCCTTTTACAGAAAACCTCATTTTTAAGTCAAATTCTTAGCCCAATACCCTTGAAAGATTAATTCCATGGCCAAGAAAGGTTTTTAAACCCACAGAATAGCTAAAAGAATCTCTTTTGCAGCCCCAGTCATTCAGAAAACCTGTGTTTCCTATCTCAAAACCTATTACTTGTTCCCTAATTAAGCAATATTTGAATTGCCCACTTTGCCATCATCCTTACTGTAAAATTGCTCAATTACCCTCTGTTGAAGAAAAATCAACCATAGAAAACTGTATAATCTTGCTTTAGTTATCTCAAAATGACAAAAAAAGCAAATGACACCTAAAGTTGAGGTCAAGCTTCATTACTTTGGAGGATCCAAACCTCCCAAAATTTGAAGAGCGACAAAAGCGCCAAAATCTACTCCTACTATCACTGCAAAGACCATTGTGACTGTTAATCCTCTTCAACCTCTAGTATCTAATGAAGAAGTTATCCCTTTAATTGATTTGGATTACAAAATTGTAGACCCTCTAGTAAAATTCAATCTATTAGAAGTTCACAATTGGTGTTATGAGAAGTTTCTAAATAAATAAGACATGCCTATCTGGGATACAAATTTACCCAAGTATGTAATCCCATTAACACACCACCCCAATTCGGGGACACGATAAGACTATACCAAAGTATTGTTCCGGACCAGATCAATTGTGAATGCGACGGGGAAATTCTTTTTTTTCTATCCTTGCAGAGTCTATCAATGAAATTTTTTCGATTCTGGGAGTTTGACCCTAGGGCGGTCCCCTTATTCATTGAAGCATTGACTCGGTTATATTTGGGGTTAGATTTCCCTAAAAGATTTATGATTTTCGGATCTTTATATGACTCATGTGGACATTCCAAGGCAAGATCCTCCCTATTCCACTTCCAAGTTTCCAGAGGGTTCTAGGCATGTAATTTCAATGTTATCCTTCATATTAGGATACTTCACTGATGAGTTTACAAATGAGTCAATCATTGGGTTTTTATCCACTTTATCTCCTGGTGAGCCTCCTGCTGTGATTTTTGATTTTGCCAGGTTTATAGTTGATTCCATACATCATCAATTGACAAATTTACCCACTGAAGGGGTATTTAGGTATTCTTCCTATTTATTTCATTTGTTCTTATTCTCACAAGAAGATCACTTCCCAATAGCATTACAGAAAATGAATGTAGAGGGCCAGCCTCTTTCAGTTGTTTTTTGGACATCAGCATTGAGAAAAGAGAAGGAAGTGAATACGACACGATTTTTCTGATTTTGTTCATGAGACGGCTATGAATTTGCTACATAAATCGGAAACTGACCAAGCGTAAGTGAAGAAATGAAAAGGCTATTACAAGCGTAATCGGAAGCAATGCAAAATGGAAGATTGGTATTTGTATGAGAAACACAACGAATTAAGAATCTTTGGAACCAATCTGCTTCCATACAAATTACCTAAGTTTTTGACTATCAAAGTCTTTGCTCTAGAGTATTTGAGACAGGTTTTGAATGCTGATGCCATCAATTTCATGGCTTCTAAAAAGAAGACTTAGTTCAAACTAAAAAATCAGATTGGTCCATTCATAGTGAATAATAGGGATGCTGAGAAAGAAATAGAAAAAATATTATCAGAGCTGTGAGGTTCCCTTGGAATTATGACCCCCAAGGTCTTTTAAGCACTATAAGGGTTAAGTGTAAACTACCTCCCTTTATACATGAGCCAAAGCCTAATATTGAAAAGTTTGCTAATAAGACAGAATGGGAAGAAAATACATTGGTAGATTTAACTGCAAATACACAACCAGCATGAAAAGAGGATACCACACTTGCTATGGTAACTCCTAAACAGCCAGAATTTTCAAACAAAAGAGGCAGAGATGAGGGAGCCTACACAGTAGAAACTACTTCAGATACTAAGTTCAAGCTCATCTACAATAAGAAACTAAAATTTGGCTCCATAGGGAAAGAAAAACTTATTGAAGTTGAAGATGAACCAGAGGTCAGCAATGATGAGGCCACTACAATAATTAAGGAGACTTTGATAGAGACTGAAAAAGAACAAGCATCATCCAAAGAAAAGGAGACCCAATTGATTGAACAACAGGTTAATATGGAAACTTCTTCTTCTCAAACAACAGAAGAAAAATATTTGGACATCAAGGAAAGATATATGCAGATCAAACAAAGGAATGAGGAAATCAAAAGTGAGATTTATTCTCAATTTCTCAAACAGAAGCCAGGAAATCAAGACAGGTTGCTTACAACATTTGATTACTCTTCAAATAAAATTATCATGTCCTATTTACAACCAACTAATTCAACTCAAAAAACAATGGCTGATTACAAAAAGGTTGAATTTGAAGTAGATACTGGAAAGGTGCATGAATTGGATCAGATAGAATTCCACAGACATAGCTCTGAGATGCTATATTCTACTATGGTGACAAAAGCTATGAGTGTGACAAATTTGCATAATACTATTATCAACTTGCAAGACCAAATGAAACTTGAAAAAGGTTCTTTATATGCAAAATATCTAAGGATCAAGGCCTTAGAAGATTTGATTTTACAAATAGGAGTTGATCCATCAAATGTACAAGCTGCTAAAGTATTAATAAAGAAGAAAAATGATGATATTTATGCTTTAAGGAAATAGTTAAAACTTCCTCAAAGTGAGCACCCACATAGTAAGGAGATACTTCAAGAACAGAATGAGAAAGAGGACATGATGCAGTTGATCATAAAGCTAACTTCCCAAATCAAAGATATGGAAATTCAAATGGATATACTCATGAAAGAAAAAGAAACTGTGAAGGAAACGGATACTACCATTCCTACAGTCATTTATTATTCTTGTTGTTGTTCCTTCTACAACGGGAGAAAAAGTTAGCACCCAAGAGAGCAAGCCTTGCGGTGTCGGTCGTCGGCCCTACTACCTCCAATCTGAAGTCTTCAACATCACAAGTATAGCAGACTAATGATTCAGGGCAGATAGTCAAAGCAATGGAGGAAATGTCTCTGAAAAATAATGAAATTAACAGTCTGAAGAAATTGATTCAAAATATGGAAGTTTCCAATAAAGCAGCATTGATTAATGCCAACAATTATGAGCAAAGAGACAAAAGACTTGAAGAACAAGTCAAAAGCCTTCAAAAGGATTTGAGTTTCACTAAACAGATTTCTTACATAAGAAATCACCGATGGACCAATATAATTGAGGCTATACATCTTTAGTGGCCATCAATCTAGATAATATATGAACAGAGAGACCTCCTTCTAGCAGCTCAAGTTGAAATACAAAGACAACAGAAGAATTAGCAGATAAACCAACACAGGAATTGAAGCTAATCACTTTCTTAAACGACGAAGCAGGCAGAGCTAGAAGAATTGAAGATATAGACGGGACAAAAACTATATTGCAAATCAAGAAAGTTTTGACAAAGAAAACTCTAATGAACAACTTGAAAGAAAAAAGTGATGCCATGAATTTTTTCATTGCCAAGTTTTTAACCATTTTATCTTTAGGGCAAGTGAGAGTGATGGGACATCCATGTCTTGATAAATTGATGGACCAAAGGAGTATGAAAGATAAGGGACCACGCCAAAGAACATGTTAATAATCCACTACCACGAGCTCTCAGGGAAAGTGGTTCTCCAATATATTAGAAGGAGTATAATTTCTTCCTTGAAAAATGAAATCAAAAATTTGTTTGCTATTAAACGAATTTTTCCAAGTATATTGATGCGGATGAGAACTTGAAGAAAATTCAAAATTGTAAATACCATATCTTGAACAATGGCGGACTTTTACGGATTTGTTGTAGCGACAAAGAAGCAAAACGGTGAAGCAATCGGTGTGAAGGAAACACATAAAAACGGTTATTTGATTTTGATTTTTTACTTCAGCGAAGTCTCTTTTTATGACGATTAAAGGTTAAAATATCGGTTTAAAAAGTATCGAGTGAAGAAGGACAAGTCAAAGTGTATTAGAGAGAAAAGAAAACGACTACATCTTATTTTGACTGTTGTAATTTCCCTTTACGTAGTGAAATGATAAATAAACAAGTGTGAAAGAGTATCGGGGATGAAGTACAATGTTAAAGAAACTATAGTGGAAAGAGTATCATTGAAGTCATATTCCAAAAGATATTTTTGCATGTGACAAGCATGAGCATCTATTCAACAAACGGTTTGTTAGATAAATTAATTCTATATTTTCTAGATAAGAGGACAACTTGCTAAAGTTGTTAAGTAGTTGTCCCTCTTAATATGTAAAGATATTTTATATTTCCTAAGAGTTATTCCTAGATCTCTAGGATATTTGTAATAAATTAGTATAAATACTTAGGTTTGTGAAGTGTTTGGTAGAATAAAATTGCTAAGAACATTACAAACATTTCTTTGGTACGTTGAGGCTCACATGTGTTGATTTCAAAGCGGTAGCCTGAGCAGTAACCGTTGGACTTCATAATTTAGGGTCATGTAGTGTTGAAGAGTAAAGTACTTTCTTCTTCATCATTGTTTGTTCTGAGTTACATACAATTTCATATATGTTGTTCAATCTTAATGATTAATTAGGAGTATTATTTGAGGACTAGTGTAAGAAGTTATTTTGTCTTAACTAATTAATCATTTAAGTGTTTGCCTCTCTTGATTCCCGTAGGATTAGAATTCTTAATTGCTCCTAGTCTAGTTTGACACTGCCTCCTTCCTCTTTTTCTATATCAAAGGATCCTTCATTTCCCTTTATCCAAAAGCAATCCATTTCATCAAAACAATCTATCCAATCTCGGGAGTTTTATATACCTTTTTTTGAATACATTAGCATCCTTTTTGTGTGCCTTCTAGTTCCCTTTCAGACTTTTTGACTCCATAGCCCAATGGACTAGTAGATCCCTATTTAATTTGTCTTTCGTAATCTTATTTTCCACCAAACATTTCAAAACAAAACCAATTGTTCTATCATAACTATCATAAAACATTAAATAAAAACAAAGTTAAATCATAAAGAGAGCCTACGGGAAATTTAGGAAGGCTAGATCCTAAATTTCCAAAGTAGGTTTGTGGTTACCCCTAGTTTTCTTAAACTAAAAATCAAAAACCCACAATCTTGAGAAATTACTTGGGAGATAACACCTCCTAAAGGAGAAGTGTGCAATTCCAAAAGAATCTTTTGTTTTAGTTGGGAATTCTTACAAAGATATAAGTGATCTTTGTACCATAAGGAATCATTTTTCCAACTAAATGTATTAGATGTACTAGGATCTTGCAAGCTTTTAGATAGTGTCACACTTCTTCATCCTTCTTCCATTCATCTCTTGCTTCGGTTATCCAATCTAGTTGGATAATAGAAATCAACACAAAACGATGCTTCCACCTCTTCATTCTTTCTTGAGAGTGCATCTACAACAACATTTAGTTTTCCTTTTTTGTAGATTATTTCAAAGTCATAACCCAACATCTTTGTGATCCATTTTTTTTTCTCTTCTGAAGATGGTCTTTGTTCCAAAAAGTGTTTAAGACTATCATGATCAGTTTTTACCTTGAAGTGTCTTCCCATTAGGTAATTTTTCCATTTCTTTAGTGCATGCGATGTTAACATTCCTTCTCATAATAGGTTTAAGCAAATAATTTCCTTTGATTGGACGACTTTCAAAAGAAATGGGTCTTCCTTCTTGCATTAAACCTGCAATTCCATTTTCTGAGGCATCACATTCCATAGTAAAGGTTTTTTTTTTGTGAATTACGACGCGGCTAAAGGAATGATGCTAGGCCGCATTGCCTCTTTAATATTCTCAAAGGCCTTAGTTGCTTCGAGTCCATGAAAATGCATCTTTCTTCAATAATGTTGTTAGAGTCTGATATTCTCCCATAATTCTTAACAAACTTGCGATAATACCACTGTTAACCGAAATCCTGCTGCATTGCTTTATGGTTGTGAGGACTTTCCATTCCATAATGGCTTTAATTTTGTTGGGGTGTACCTTAACACCCTGGTGAGATCCTGATATGACGGATATTCCACATCTTATTGCTTAAAGAAACATTTGGATGTTTTTCTTTTTCAATTGTTCTCCTGCAATAGTTTGAGCACCATGTCAACATGTTGAACACGATCCTTCTAAGACCTATTATAGATTAGTATATCATCAAAAAATGTTTAGCACAAATTTTCTAAGGAAGGGTTTGAAAATGGAATTAATAACCCTTGAAATGTAGAAGGTGTGGTAAGGAAGCGAAAAGGCATGACCAAAAATTCATAATGACCCTCATGAGTTCGAAATGTTGTTTTTGGAATATCTTCGGTCTTCATTCTAATTTGGTAATTATCCACGAACGAATCAGCAGTAAAATAGAACCTTCCATGTAATTCATCCAATAATTCATCAATCACGGGAATGGGAAATTTATCTTTAATGGTGAAGCTTATTGAGCTCCCTATAATGCGGACACATGCACCATGATCCATCTTCTTGTGTGCATAAGCTCCTGGGAAATGAGAGAAGAACTTTGACTAGGAGGTTGAATTATACCCGCCTCTAACATTTCTGCAATCATATGTTCAATTTCGCTCTTTTGGACATAAGGATATCTATAAGGCTTTGATGTTTGGAGGAACACTTCCTAGAATCAAATGAATAGCATGATCATGATCTGTGAATAGGTGGGAGTCCTTTGGGAGTTTCAAACACCTTGGAATGATTGTCCAAGACTTTTGGAGATGCGAGGAAATAAATGATTTTGATGTTGGAACTTCTAGTGAGCATAATTGTGCAATTACGCCTCGTTGTTCTTTTTTAGAAGCTTTGTCATGACATTAGAGCTTATTATCTTTCTCGGCTTCACACGCAATACCCCATAATTAGAGCTTCCTCTTCATACGAAAAAAAAATTCAGAAAATTTCTTGAAAATTAAAAGCTACCGTCTCCAAAGATTGTAACCATTGTACTCCTAGTACAACATCGGCACACTCCATAGGAATTGAAAGCATTGGACTAGTATTACATATTCCCCCATGGTTAGCTTGATATTATGGCATTTTCTAGAGCAATTTACTCTAGTTCCTCCATTTTACCTTCATCACTTGACATTGGTCTTGGGTATAGGGGAAACAATTCAATTCTTTGGCTACCTTACAATGAATAAAATTATGGGTGATACCTGAATCAATCAACATTATTACCTTTTTCTTCTTGTTCTGTCCTTCTATCTTGAGAGTTTGAGGAGTGGTAATTCCTGCCAATGCATTACATGATATGGTCGGACTCATTTCTTCCTCTTCTAGGGTTGGTTCTTGGTGTATATCATCTTCTTGTTCATTTTCTTCTTCCTCTTCACAATCTATGTAAATAATTTCTTCTCAACACACTTATGACCTTTAGTGTATTTTATATCACAAGCTGTGTAAAAGCCCTTTGCTCTTTTTTCTTCCAATTGTTGTGGTGTCGACCTTGTAGGTTGTGGAAATCTACGAGTAGCAACACTTCCATCTTTATAGAAGTGATTGGTAGGCTTCCTTGTCGCCATAATTTTACATTCAATTTTTCTTGCCAACTTTGAATGCCTTCTCCAATGAATCAAGTTCCAAAATGTGAACTTCATGTTGGATGTTATCCTTTAAAGTACCTATGAAGAGATCAATCCTTTGTTCCTCTGGAATATCAGTTACCCTTATATTCAATTTTTGGAAGTCCTCAATGTGCTCCCCCACTAAACACTTTTGTTTGAGATTTATCAATTGGCTAAAGAAAGAGTTCATCTTTGTATCCTCATAATGTGCTATCATTTCCTCCATCAAAATTGACCAAGTGACAATTTTTTTACGAGAGAAAAGCCATTGATACCATACAAATGTATTTTGTTCTAAATGTAAAGTTGCAATGTGTACCTTTTGTGTGTTTTGCACATTATTGAGATCAAAATATTGCTCCATCTATAGTATCCATGTTACGGGGATCCTTTCCATCAAACTTCCTCATATCCATTTTTGGAATATGGTGGTTCTTCCCTCCAACATTAGAGTTTATGAAATCATGATTAACATTTATTTTGTTCTCATCATGAGTTTCCGCTACTATCTTTTCACCATTAGGAAACATTTCTTGTATCAACTTTGTCAAACCTTCCATGTCTGGTTTTAGATCATTCTTCATGTTTTCCATCTTAGATTCCATGCCAGCTTCCATTCCATCCATCTTAGCTTCCATTCCATTCTTAAAACAATCTATCTTAGATTCCACGCCTTTCTTCAACCCATCCATCTTAGTTTCCATGCCTTTCTTCAAAACTTCCATGTCATTTTTTGTTGCTCTTTGTGAGAGTGAAATTTGTTGCACTTGCTCTTATAATTTTGATATGTCATATTGCCATTCTTCATCTTCGTGAGTCATAGTAGAGCCTTCTAAAGGCTTAATGGGTGTTGAATTCTTTTAGGGATGTTTGAGAATCCAATACTGATGCCATATTCCACAATATGCCTTGAATCAAATTCAACTTGATTAGTCAAACAGACTTATCATGATTAAGGAAAAAAATACACATCTTTTGTACTTCTTTTTGAACTCGATGTGGAAATTAAACATCTATATACCTTGCAATCCTCAATACTCTAAAAATTTATTACTGTAGTATTCCTCTAAATCTTCTTTCAAATACCACAGGGTCTAACTTGATTTGGAATATTCAAAGTCAAGGATATGTCCAATCTCCCACAATGACCTAATTATAGATGGCGGTTGGTGGAAGCGAGGCACAGCACGCGTGCCACGTGTCAACATTTCCTCCTTTGGCTCTAAAATTTTAAGATGAGACCTACACATTGTATGTTTAATTGATCATTTTATAGAATTCCAATCCCGATGCTCAAAGATAGAGTTATGAATATTTTCCCACAATCACCTCTTTGAGATGAAATTCGGAAGCTTCAAAGACCCAACTTCCTGAGATCCCCATATCTCCGAAAATATTACCAAACCAATTCTTGAAATTTTCATTAATGTTCTCGGGATTTCGGCTTCATATTTTCATCTTCGAACCTTGATAAGAAAAAAATTTATAACCAAAAATTCCTGATGACTTGTTTGGAGCATCAAAACTACAAGATCAAAACTACGATACTAAATGTTGTGAAACCGACTCAAAAATAGAAAAAGAGATATCAACATAGAAATAAGCCACATGAGAAGCCTCAATACCGTACATGAATGAAAATTCTTGAATACAAATTATAAACCTTCTTTCTATATATAGAATTACATGGGGCCTGACTGTAATCTGGACAGACACAATGTGAACCTAACCGACCTAACAATAATAATTTCGCATTAATAATATGGGAGTTACAAGGGTACAATAATAACAATAGGAAATTTCATAACAACAATAAGGGACTATACTAGTAATATAGGGACCTAACACAAACTCATGATAGAATGCATACTTTCAATCAAGGTACGATGGTTAATAATTCCTTTAGTTTTTCAAAAGTGATTTGGAATTCGAGTCCATTTAAATGTTTTTCCTTCCTGATGCAAGGAGGTAATGGGAAAGGCTATTTTAGAGAATTTATTGATAAAGTGTCGATAATAACCATCCAATCCCATAAAGAACGTATGACTACCACATCCTTAGGGAAATTTCAGTCCATGATCATCTTTATCTTTTCTAGGTCTACAGAAATTCCCTCAGCGGATATCACGTGTCCCAAATATTGAATCTGCTCTCTGTAAAAATCGCATTTGATAAATTTTGCGTATAGTTGATGTTCACACAACATCTTCAGCACTACACACAAATTCTCCTTGTGTTCTTCCAAAATTTTAGAGTAGATCAGTATATCATCTATAAAGATCAAAACAAATTTATCCAATAATGGGTGAAAGATGCCATGCATCAAGCTCATGAAGTTTGTTGGTACGTTAGTTAACACAGATAAGTATCACGAGAATTCATAATGCATTATCGAATCAGAATATTATTTTCAATATATCCTGAAAATAACTGGTATTTGATGGTATATGGATCTTAAATCAATCTTTGAAAATATTGGCAACCCCCCTTTCGCAGTCAAACAAACCATCTATGTGCGTGTAGATACTTATTTTTACATTCAATTTATTAAGGTATCATTAATCCATACACATACACATAGTCCCATCCCTTTTCTTAACAAACGACATCGGTGTTCCCCAAGGGAGACACCGCAGTCGGAATATATCCTTTATCCATTAGCTCTTGCAGGCATTTTAACCAACATCGGCTCGAATGCAGTCCGATGCATGGGGTGCTTAACACAGGTGTGGCCCCAGGTACCGATTCTATTGTGAAATCAATATCTCGTCTTGGTGGGAGTCTTGGAATACTCTCCGGGAACACATCCATAAATTCTTGTATAACCGGAATATTCTCCAACATGAGAGTTTTATCCTTGGAATTTGATAAACCCACCTGGATTGCATAAAGCTGGCATCATGTTGTGTAGATTAATCCATCTTGCGAACAAGACCGATCTCTCTAATACTAAAAGTAACTAGAAACAAACAGCTAATTATACTAATCTCTCTATAAGCATATAAGATTCATAAAAATACTATATAGGTGTAAGGCCTACCTTATGTACTGCGCTTTCTTGATCTCGTTGAAGTCCTTCCCGTGCACTTGAAAGAACGTTCCTCGTGAATCTGCAGTCACAAACAAGCAAAAAGATTACACAGCACCTGTATAGACATTATTATAAACCATACTCATCATAATGATCAAGGAATTTATGAAATAAACCATGAATAGACAATTTAATGAGAGAAATGAGTATATTTGTATTAACTTCAAATAAAGAAAACCTTTACAACCTGTGCCTTGATGTCGTGCAGGTCCTCCTGGGGTCCGAAGCAGGAATCTCTTCTAATTTGACAAGCATTGCACTCTTTGAACCAAGATAGATAGAGATGAGTGATTTAACCTCACAGAAAGTCTTAGTTAACTGAGTCTGAATCTCAACAACATTTAACCTCAAATATCTTAAAGCTTGAACTCCCTTTGAGGCTACCCAAGGCCTCTTTTTATAGTGGAAAAGAGGAGGTTTTCTGTTCCAAATATGAAGGGATAGAATCCTCCTTCAAAGGGATTAGCTCCTTACATCAAGGGGTTATCTCCATCAAGTGAGGGATGCATGAACCTTCTCAAAGCGTATCTATTCCCGAAAATTCCCATCTAGAATCTTCTAGAATTCATCTGAAATCAACTTTTTATCTTTACTTTCTCGCCATTTTGAGTTTTACAGAGGTCCGCACCCATAACACAAAGAACATGCGGTATGGTTCTGCACGCAAGCTGAACTTTAGGTGCGGGACCACAGGTAATGAATAGAGAAAGTGCGATACCAATGTTTAGGGGATTTTTAGGAACTTTTCTCTGATTTTGAAAGCTTGACATGAGGAACTGATATGTTAGACTTGCAAAAGGAGGAAGTATGAGTAACAATGAGCTCATACTCATAGAAAAATGTCGTGATGACAACTTTAAGTAACAAATCTAGAATTCATCTGAAATCCACTTTTTATCTTTACTTTCTCGCCTTTTTGAGTTTTACAGAG
The DNA here is from genome assembly GCA_034641835.2 of Pinus albicaulis. Lineage (NCBI taxonomy): Eukaryota > Viridiplantae > Streptophyta > Pinopsida > Pinales > Pinaceae > Pinus > Pinus albicaulis. The sequence goes on from CM076578.1 coordinate 261,099,397, forward strand.
GTCCGCACCCATGACACAAAGAACGTGCGGTATAGTTCCGTAGGCAAGCTGAACTTTAGGTGTGGGACCGCAGGAAATGTATAGAGAAAGTGTGATACCAATGTTTAGGGGATTTTAGGAACTTTTCTCTGATTTTGAAAGCTTGACATGAGGAGATGATATGTTAGACTTGCAAAAGGAGGAAGTATGAGTAATAATGAGCTCATACTCATAGTAAAATGTCAGGATGACAGTTTTTAGTGTAACAAATTGCCCCCTAAAGTGCAAAGTCTGGAATAGATGACGCTGAAGTCTGTCATATATGAAGAGGGTAGTACTTTATCATTTCAAAGATCATCCTGTGGACACCCCAGTCGGAACCTGTAAAAACATTCAATGCAAAATATATACATATATATGTCATCACTGAGGTAGGCATTCCCATACTCAGATTAAAACTAACTAGAAACTAACTCAAATCGTTCTAATTACAGGAATGATTTTGAATACATTATAGTACAAAATATATGTAGACACAGTATGGACGCAGCCATCTGTTTATAAATAGTCTACTGTATAGATGACAACAAAATTCCTCACAGCCTGGATGGTGGAAACTAGATCCAGGGTCTTGATTTCCGCATCTCGAACTAGTACGATTCTATCTATGTGAATAAATGTATTGAAGTCGAACATGGTAGAAACCACTTGATTACCAGTCAATGATGTGAACTGTTAACAAGTGTGAGAGAAACCACCAGTAATGTTAATGGCTCTCAAAGTACTCAGTACAATCCATGAAATGTGAATGAATGAGCTGAAGTCGAACATGTCACGAAATCATTCGATCGAAGGTCAATGATGCAACCTATCGTCGAAGGGGAGAAACTTGCCATTGAGGCATGCAGATTTCAAGGTACTGACGTTTTCTGGATAAACTTCCTAGATAATGTGCTGATGTCGATAGAAAGTGATCTGTCGTAGGCAAGCCCACAACACGAAATCATAGATCAAGTTTTGAAAATATATTGGAAAGGACTGGCTCAGGGATGGTAAAAAATGGATGACAGATATTTTGCAGACGAATGGTTTATTTGAACTGTTCTCTTGAACACATAACGACACTGCAGATGGCTTGGTAACAATTGACCCAAAACTAATACCCAGAAACCAGCTGAAGACTTTCAATGTGGTTTGATTAACTGTTAGGCAAAGGACTTCCCAACCCAGGTGAATGAAAGTGTCGTGTTCAAGAGTGGTTGACTGAATTTTCGAAAAATTTAAAATACAACAAACACGCCCATTTTTCTCTCTTTTCCCCCCACCATTTCTGGCAAGTACCTCTTTATTTTTGACAAGCTTGAGGAGGATAACATTTGCTTGGTTATAAGCTCATCCTTCGGATGAGTCCAACTTAGTTTAAAATTCGAACCCTAAGAAGGAGTGGTTCGTTCCTGTTGAAAATTAAACAAGTCCTTTATTGTTAAGTTTTAACGAGTCCAGTATAGGAGAAACTCGGTGTTTTTCAGTTTTAGGGAGTCAGAAGAAAAACTTAAGAAAACTCCATGGGTGTACTTTTTCGTAAATTTAGTCTCTCGAGCTCGAAAAAGGATAAAATAATGCGGGAGAGAACTCTATTGACCGTATTTAGTCAACGTATACATTTTTCGTAAATAGTCCATTTTAGTCCGTAAAAGGGGTAAATTTATACTGAAGGGACGATCATTCATTTACTTTAACGAGTTCGAATAATCAAGTACTCGGTAATATTTTCATATTTAGAGAGTCTGAAAAGGGCTTAAAAGAGGACTCCAAGGTTTCGCTTTTTCGTAAAATTTTTGAAAGAGTCCAAAAAAGTGATAAAAGTATGCTCTCTGTTGAAAAACGATCAGTTCACTTGAAAAATCCAGTTTCTGCACAAAAAATTGAAACATTACACATAACTGTTTAAGATAAGTAAAAATGCTTTCAAAAATACTCTTTTTAAAGTGAAAAATAAATAAATTAAAAATTCATCCATTCGAAAAAACTTATAAAAAGGACTTTTTCAACTTCATTTTTACCGTTCAGTTTCAGAGTGAAAAGTAAAAAGCTTTTGGGTAAGAAAGTTCCTGTGAATATTCTGGAAAATTCGTCCGTTGGAATCGAAAACTGTCAGTCCCAGGTAATCCACAACCTCCTTATCTTGTTTTTCATCCGTTTAAAATTTGTTTTTAGGCTTTAGTTTGAATTTTTGGGGCAAAAAATGGTTTTAAAAATGCGCCCGCGGGGTCCGCAGGTGGGACACACATTACCTGCGGACCCCGACTTTTTCCTATAAGGAAAAAGTCGTGGGTTATGCACCCAGCACACATCCTGCGTGCGGACCTACGCTCTGTTTACAAAGAGTGGGTGCGGTACCCGCGCGGTTGGATTTAAAACATTGATTTCTCATTTGTTTGCCAAAAAATTTCAAATAAGATTATTCTAGCTTGCCTTTTTCTGTATTGTAGGATTGACAAGATGCTGATCTGGCGAGAACGTGAGCATGAGGAAGTGGATGAAGCCGCAATACTTCATTTTCCCACACAACGGGCATTAAAAGCATGTGGCTTGTACAAATTTTGGGCCATCTCAGGCATGAGGGCACAAGTAGAACTCTTAACATGGTTGGTAAACAGATGGAATGTAGAGGACCAATGCTTCTTCATTGGTGGCCACCAGCTCGAAATTGAGCTGGAGGACATATATTTCTTTACTGGTTTGTCTAAGAGGGGCGAACAAGTTTCTTTGTTTGGGACTAGGCCAGGTGACCAGACTGTCGCTAGTCTTCAACTAGAATTCTGCAATGATCAAGCAAATCCTCGAGACAAACGGATTGACATAAAACACATCATCCATCCTGAATTGAAAGTTATTGCTTTTACTGTTACCAAACTGTGTGGGAGTCCTGCGCTTCATGTAGCTACTGGTTCCCAAATGCGTATTGCCGTGGACTGTTTTCGTGGCATCATCTTTAACTGGTGTGAAGCTGTGTTGGCCAATGTAAAAGGCCAATTAACCAGAGAAAAAAATGGGAAACTGAATAACTTTGGATACGGATCCATTGTTGTTTCTTTTTCTCTGGAGAGGATCCCCATGTTATCTCCACAGAGTATTGCTGTTGATGCCAGTCGACCTCGAGAACCGAGAATGGTTCGTTGGTCCGCGTTGATGGCTCGTCATGCTATTGAGGGTACTAAGATTGTGCGATTTCCTCCTTCATATTTTCGTTGGCTGGATCGCCAACTTTTTATGATAGAAGATTTTCCATATGCCGGGATAGATTTCCGTGGTGACAGAGAGATGGTTCTCCCAGCAGGGGAACAGTGGGATGAGTCAGGTATAATCATTTTTCAACGTTTTCTAAATTCTAAATTTTTTAATTTTTTATCGTCTTGAAAACTAATAACCAAAAGTTTTTTGAAAACAGATGTGGGTCCACAAAGACTAGCTCATCTCCAACCTTACGAAAGAAGACAACCAATTGCGCCCGCACCAGCCCCAGCAGGCCAATCAACGGAAATTTTGACTGATTTAGAACATCATCTGGAGCGTTTGACTCTAGATATTCCAGAGACCAACATAGATGACATTCCTCTCAAGCTGCAGAGATATGTGATTGGAGTTCCAGGACCTTTTAGGAGTTTCCTATGCAGGGTAGCTCGAGCAGTGGTTTCTTATCGTGATCACTATCAGTGATGGGATGATCGTGTAGACTCATATTTTTGACTTTTGTATTATCATTTTTGCCGATCATAAGGTGTTTCCAACCTATGATCGAAGACGATGTATATTTTTTGAAAACACTCCTATACTATGATATATCACTATTTTCCGGCTATCTGTGTACATATGTAAATGTTATTTGTTTTACTGCTTTGATTATTGCAAATGTCTATTTATCATACTAGAAGAAATTGAATCTGCTAATGTATTTAAATGTCTTGGAATATGTTGATATTCAATGTAATCAAATTCACGTTCCAATAGACGAACTCTCAAAAACAACCGTAACAATACTGGATTTCTAATGGTATAAACCCTGTTAAGTTGTAATACAACAAGTTCAGAATCCAACCTTACAATCAAACTCTGAATTCCAAATGATATGGATTCAGACAATAACTCAATCACTGCACTATACTCGGCAATGTTATTTGTTGTTTGACCAAGGCTTACCCCATGCATGGATACTAACTCATCAGAGGGTGAATAGATAACCCAAGCTGCGGAAGAAAGGTTCCGTGTACTACGACAAGCACCATCAGCGAAACCAATGTAGGTTTGAAGAGACGTCGACATCTGCAATATCAAGAGTAAAACTCAGATAAGCAGGAATAGTGACAAAAACACACTTCTAAACTAGGCACACTTTTCTAATCTAAAACACACCAGCAGTAAAGAAATCTAAACTAACAAAATCTCCACACCACATTAAGCATAATATCGCTTTAGATAAATCCCATTTCTGGGTTTATCCAAAGGGACACCGTCAAAATCTATCAACTCATAGGCCCCTTTTGGTAACTTTCGTTTAACAATATAAGGACCATGCCACATAGGCACGAATTTTCCAGCTCCTAGCTTGTCGTTAGCTTGATCATAAAGTAAAACTAGGTCTCCTTCTGAAAAATTTCGAGGGGTCACACTTCTATCATACTGAGCTTTTATCCTTTTAACATGAGCCTCATTTTCTATTGCAGCATTTCGTCGATTCTCATCTAATTGGGCTAAGTACAAGAAACGTTTCTCCTCTTCAGACGTAGCTGGAAGTAATTCTACGGCTAATTTTAGTGACGGTATTTCGCATTCAATCGGTAACACAGCTTCCAAATCGTAAACCAGTTGAAAAGGAGTGAAACCTGTTGATGTTTTAACTGAGGTTCGATATGCCCAAAGTGCTGAAAATAACATGGAATGCCAATTCGTCTTGTGAATGCCGATGATTCGTTTAATCATGGTGACTAAAACTTTGTTAATGGCTTCAACCAGACCATTGGCTTGCGGATAATATGGGGTGGAACTTTCATGGCGCAAGCCAAGCTGGTCTGTCAGTTTAGTCATCATGATGTTCCGAAAATGACTTCCATGATCCGTAATAATAGCTTGAGGAACACCGAACCTAGTAATTATGTGATTAAATACGAAAGTTGCAACAGTCTTGCCGTCAGCTGAATATGTAGGCATCGCCTCGGCCCATTTTGTAAAATAATCTACTGCTAAGATAATATAGGCATGCCCCCCGGCCGAGTGATGGTTACATGTAATAAAATCGATACCCCATTTCACAAAAGGACCAACAGCAATTATAGGGTGAAGAGGAGCGGGTGGCGCGCACATTTTCCGATCAAAAATTTGACAGTTGTGGCATTTCCGAACCGCATAAATACAATCTTTGAACAACGTTGGCCAGAAATAACCTGCACGCAATATCTTTTGGGCTGTGGCATACCCAGACATATGACCGCCACATGCTCCAGAATGGCAGTCATTTAACACGTTTTCAGCTTCTTCATGAGTTAGACAACGTCGGAAAACAGAAACCGCTCCACGTCGATAAAGTGTATCACCAAAGATATTATACTGTTGGGATTGGAAGCGTATTTTCCGTCGTTGAGTTCGTGAAATGTCAGGCCGAAAAGATTGGGTTTGGAGATAAACAATAATGTCTCCATACCATGGATCAAGTGTACTGATGAGAAACAAAGATTCGTCCGCAATGGACTCTTCTGCCACTGTTTCAGTATCAGTAGAGGGGAAATCACACATCAGTTCCGCAAATACCAAAGATTTCTTTGCCTTGGATTTTTCAAATTCCAAGTCAAATTCTTGCAGGATAACTATCCACTTGGAATATTTGCCCCCTAGCAATTGTTTGGTCAAAATATACATCATAGGGTTGCAATTAGAAATTACCGTGGTTTTACGTAACAAGATGTAATGTCTAAAACGTTGAACAGCTTGAACAGCTGCCAAGGCCAATTTCTCCACATGTGTGTATTTGATTTCAGTCGGATGCAGATTTCGACTAAGATAATAAATCACATGCTCATTGTGAGATTCATCTTCCTGAACTAGTACCATCCCAATGGTGGAATGAGAAGCAGCGAGATACAAAATGTAATCTTGGTTGTAGTTGGGAGGATGCAATAACGGTGCATGGGTCAACGCATGCTTAAGTGCATCGAAAGATCGATCAGCGATCTCGTCCCAAAAGAACGGAATGTTCTGTTTCAACAACCGGGTAAAACCCTTTGTAAGCTCGGCATAGTTAGGAATAAATCTACGTAAAAAGTTTGCTTTCCCCTGCAAACTTTGGAGTTGGCGCAAAGTTGAAGGAGGAGGCAATTTAACAATGGCTTCGACCTTCAATGGATCGACGTGAATACCTGCTTTCAAGACAACAAATCCCAGTAATCGACCCGATTCTACGCAGAAAACACATTTATGTGGATTCAGCCGTATCCAATAATGCCTACATCTCATAAAAATTGCTCGTAAATGAGTGGGATGATCGGCCCTACGTAATGAATGAGCAGGTAAATCATCGAGATATGGCTGAACAATGTGCTTAATGTCATGAAATGCGTAAGACATAGCCCGTTGAAAATTTGCTCCAGCGTTCTTTAGTCCAAAAGGTAGTTTACAATAAGCAAATGTTCCCCATGGACAAATAAAAGCTATTTTGGGTTGATCTGCAGGGAGTATGTTTATTTGATTGTAGCCGGAAAAGCCATCCATGAAGGAAAACAATTCACTGCCAGCACAATCATCGATTATTTGATCGATATAGGGAGTTGGATAATTATCTTTTGGACACGCTCGATTAATATCCCTATAATAGATACATACTCTTATCATTCCTTGTTTTTTAGTCACAGGAACAATATTCGATACCCAGTCCGTTAAGGGAATTGGATAAATGAATCCTGCGTGAAGTAATTTTTCAACTTCTGCTTTTCTAGCAGCAGCTTTTCTAGGATGAATTTGACGTAATCATTGACGAACAGGTTTAGCATCCGGGTAAGTCTTAATTTCATGAACAACGATCGATGGATCAATTCCTGGCATTTCTTCATAAGACCAGGCAAACACGTCACGAAATTATTGAAATAGGGCTTTATAAGTCTGAATTTCTTCATTTGTACAACAAGCACCTATATGAATGTTTTCAATTATTCCTGATTTTACTGAAATGTCAATTGGAACCGTTCTAGATATATTTTCCAAATTTAACTCAGAATCAGGATTTTGCAATGGATTCTAAGGTTCCTTGGCATATTCAGCAGTAAAAATTGAAGCGAAATCATCTTCAAAATGATCTAATTCAGGTAAAAATGAAGATCGGTGATGTAGATCTTCCCATGGTAAATCATCAACAGAAAAAAACTCACGAATTTGCTCATCTGTATGAACAAGTTCAGGAAATGTCATTGTAATTGAACTAGATATAGAAAATGATTCCTCTTGGATCCCATTCATTGGATCAATTTCGGTTGAAGAGGGGTTGGAAAGTGACTGTACAGCCTGGTATGCAATTTCAAATGGATTCAAAGGCATCATGCCATCAAATGAATCTATCTCGGATTCGGAAGGTACGATCCAAGGATCATCAAACATAATAGTGTCTGATGAAATCATGTGAATATTTGCAGTAGAAGGCGATACGTTAGGAGGAGGAAAGGAAAAATTTCCTAGTAAACCAGAATATTTAATCAAACCTACTCCAACATCCTTATAAGGGATAGCCGTTTTACCAACATGCTGGATTGTTTCTGTAGAGGCTGGGTCGGACGAGAAATAAGTTAACTGATCTATTGTCACGATCTTTCCTTGATATGGAAATTTTATGAGTCGAAAGACCGAAGAAACAACAGCAGTCATAGCATAAGACCAACTACGACCCAGAAGAAGGTTGTAATCTAGAGGGGCATCAACCACTTCCACATCTAGATTAACGATTTTACCTTCGACCCCTATGGATAAATCCTGCAGAATACCAAAAGGTTGAAAACCTCGACCATCAAAAGCCTTTAGAATTGTCGGGGATTGGTTAAGTGTAGGAGATCCAAATGATTTCCAACACTGAATCGTCATAATACATGTTGAAGCTCCCTCATCAATCACAGTCCGAAAGATTGGTCTTTTTTTTACTAACACTGGAATCTGGAAAGCCATTTGGTGAGGAAGACGTGGTGTACTATTTTCTAAATCGAAGATTATAAGGTTAGAATCCTGAACATCGACAGCTCCTATGGCAGACAATAATAATTTACGTTGTGCTGGACACGATTGCAGCACTTCCAAAGCCGACATTGCTGAAGGAGAAACAACTAAGTCTTCAACAATGTTGTAATTCTGAGCAGCTCTCGCATGTGGATTGAAAGCTGATTTACGAAGAACACCTTTAGCAGGCGGTTTGATTATCAAGTCTGGATTTTTTTTCTCGATCTGTAGCCAACCAGAAACAGGAGGAGTTGTAGTTGATGTATTTGCATTAGAAGACTCTGCTTCTTTGCCATCAACAGAATTCTTAGAACCGTAATCTTGCGATCGCGTCACAACCCTTACATGAGACATCATCATAATGGGCTCTTCTAGAGTAGTTGAGGAAGAACCAATCATCTTACTATCTTGAATTGGAAAAGGATCCTTCAAGACAGCAGGTTGTTGCGATCCTTTAACGAATTTTGTAACTTCGTCTTGATATGGACATTCTTTCATGAAATGATCTTGTTCACAAATGAAGCAAGGATAGCGAGGTTTACGTTTTTCGTCATTGGATTCATCTTTATCAGTTTTCTCTTTCGAATTCTTTTTGTTTTTGTTCCTCCCCTTCTTTTTACCACCGGATTTTGATTTTGTCGTAGATGTTTCAATGACACGAATATCGGCGGAAACTTCGGGAGAAGATTCTCCTTTCGGGGAATCAGGTAAAGTTATAATTGGAGAAGAATTCTTTGACGATTTCTTCTTACTTTTAGAATTAACTGTACCAATCATACCGTCAACGGCATGAGACCCTGAAGGAGCAGCAACTATTTGACCTTGTTTTGGAAGGTCTGGGATTTTTTCATGTAGAGTACCTGACTGCGTATAAACGAGGTCAAGGTACTGAGCTTGAGAAATTACTTGCTCTTCAGTAACAACACCAGCCTTAGCTACATCTTCAATGATCTTTGGTAACAATGATTTAACAAACCATTCTGCCAAAATTTGATCCGGAATATAAACCTTCACCAAACGTCTTCTACGTCGCCATTCATGAATATGATCAGAAATATACGTGGACGTAGATTGTTTTAGCGAAGTTAATAATTCTGTGCCGTTTTCGTATCTGACAGGCAACTGAAAATGAGTCAAGAAAGCAGTTGCTAACTGACTAAAATTATGAAACGAGCCTCGTGGCAACTCAATGTACCATTTGGCTGCAAGACCTATAAGGGTTCTTTGAAAAAGACGTAGACGAATCGAATCATCAATAATTGAATTAGATGCACACCAAAGGTGATAAGTCATAACGTGATTTGATGGATCCTCTCCTGACCTACCTTCGAATTTTGGTATATCACTGGGCAACTTATGAGGCATTGGCGGCCAGTTTTGATAATAAAAAATTGGATCATTTGTAAGGCGCGTCAAATCAGGTAAGTCCAAAGTTGCGATGAACGGTAATTGACGGTTAGGGTCGCGAAAACCTTGAGAAGACAAAGCAGATCCGGGAGGTGGATACCCAAGATAACTAGGAATCGGATTTGCATTAGGTATTGTGTAACCTCCCGGATAACCAGGATGAACCGGACCATACTGAGTTTGTTGATAAGTATAACCAGGGTACGGTTGATACTGATAGCTTGGATTCTGTACATAGGGACCGAATTGCGGTTGTCCCTGGTATGGTTGATACGTAAATTGAGGTTGACTTGTAACAACTGTACTCGTACCGGCTTGTCCTGCAGGCATCTGAACTGCAGTCTGAATGGAAGGTCCTGACTGAGGTACAGAGACTTGAGGGATTTGCACAGATACAGGGATAGAAGAATTCGGTGCTACAGATACTCCAGAAACGGGTGTAACAGGTTGAACAAACGTTGCAGCAGTTACAGCAGTTTGAGGCGGAGTCTGAGGTGTACTAGGCCCAGTCTGCTGAACTGAACTAGTTGCAGGAGTTTGAATAGCTAGCTGAACAGGTTGCTGGGTTGAACCAGAAACCAAAGGCTGGCCAGGTTGATAAGGCAACTGCACATTAGGTTGCAAAGGCTGTTGATATTGGGACGGATCCAACACCATAGTTCCGGGGTATTGTCCCATAGAAGGTTGAACGTAAGGACCAAAACCTGGTTGAACGTAGGGTTGATTAGTAAGTGGTAAATTTCCGGCTCCTTGAAAAGATGGTTGACCAGAAGGCTGTTGGTAACCTTGAATTGGGTACTGACCTTGAGGTTGATAACCCTGAGGCTGGGGTTCATAAGGACCCTGAGGAGCATATTGTGCTTGGGGTTGACCTTGAGGAATGTACTATCCTTGAGGTTGATAACCCTGAGGTATGTACTGTCCTTGGGGTTGCCCCCCAAAATAATATGATTCTACAGTTTGTCCTGGGAAAAAGCTACCTTGAGGTTGTGCCCCGGGTGGTAATTGACTACCTTGAGGTTGCCCCCCAGGCGGTAACTGACTACCCTGAGGTTGCCCCCCAGGTGGTAACTGAGTTCCCTGAGGTTGCCCCCCAGAAGGAAACTGATTGCCTTGAGTTTGAGGATTGGGAATATTACCAGACATCATAAAAATTTGCTCTGCGTTCGACGTTTCAATTTTAAGTCCATCAAGACTAGATGATAACACGTTTTCGATGGGTTGAGGAGTTGCTCCCGAGAAAGTACCAGACAAAGACTGATATCCCGAAGGAACAGAAGGACCACCATGTAAAAATGATTCCGGCGTTTGAGAAAACATGGATGACTCTCCAGCCATAAAAGATGACGGATAATAACCTCTGGGTGTAGGATGAAATGGAATTCGAGGTGGATAAAAAGAAAGTCCCGGATTCTCTAAAAAGTTCGTTAAAGAGAGATACCAAGGATTAGTTCGAATGGGGCTGTAGAAAATAGATTCACGCTCCCTAAGATTTAACGATTGAGGGGAGTCGGGAAGAGATATGTCTTCGTCTGGATTCGTAAGGTCTTCTATAGAAATAAGTCTAGAAGGAAGATTGTCTGTAATGATATTTCTTACCCTAGGTGAACCTGGATCGCTAGAAGTTGGTGTGATAAATCCTGAGGATGTTTCTAACACAGAAGATTCAGTTTCAGGTTCAGATATTTTAGGTTCGTCAGATAATTCACCAGAAGGAGAAATACTTTCAGTAACTTCAGAAACTGAAATTGGTTCTTGAATGTATTCTGTTGTAGGTATTTGATGATCAGGATGTATAACTATAGATGAAATTCCAATTTCTGTTGATCTAATTCTACTGCTACTGGATGCTACCAGAGCACGAAGCCCTTCAAGTTGACTTGGTGAATATTCAGGGGGTTTCCCTTGTATTCTCCGGGATTGTCTCGGCAATTCCGCCACGATTAAAAATTATCTAATCACATGCAAACAAAGAAAAATTTCAATGAAAACACCTAAAGTCTCTAAGAAACAAACAATTGAATCATTCGCTTAAAAATCTAAGAGTTCAAACCACACACAAACAGGTAACTTTCCGTACTAAAAACACTAGTTGGTGATGAAATCCAACTCAGTAGAATTTTAACACGAAAAGGGCGGTTGGAACATTTACCCCGACAACCTGCTTAATGAAACAGACCAGTGCAAGTTTCTCCACTATACCATCTCGAGTGAAGATAACCCTCCGGAGAGTCCAAGTGAGTCTAGCCGACGTCTGTTCCAGGTACAGTGGGATCTTCCCTCCACCGTCACCTTAGGAAAGAATCCTAAAGATTATAGCCACTAAGGTTACCAACTGAAACAAATATACCTGGGGGAATAGTCTACGATCCGACACACACGCAAGGGCATAGTAACAAAGCTCAATCCCCTTGAAGGCTCCTTGAAATAATCCAAGGTTTACCGACAAGTGACCCCAGGCTCCTCGAAAATGGTCTATCCGAGGTTTACCGTTTTTAATACGTGTATATCTTCTATCGTTCCCAATGAGGAAGGATTGATTACCCCACTGGTTCGGATATGATCTCGTGCTTAACTCTTTTAAGAGGAGCTTCCCAGAGCATACATGCAACAATTGGAATTCTTCCTACTGCAAGATTCGTCTGCTTGTTTGTTTTAGTTATCTTGGAGAGTTAATTACTCCCTACTCCAAGATACTAGCCTAAGCTATGTTGGTGATAAGAGCCCTAGAAATAAAAGATTACTAGATGAATTTTAATTAAGCATTACTTTTAGGAGCTGTTTCTTAAGTCAATGGGTGCGGAAATGAAACTTTGGATGATGTGAAGACTCGACTTCCAAAAAACACTAAAATGCACCTAGAATGATAATCAATTCTTTTTCTTTCAATGAACTTCTATCTAAAGAAAGAGTTGGAGAATGCAATTTTTTTAATAAACAATTCCTTCTTTAAACATGATTGAAAGAAAATACTTTGTCTTCTCAATAATGATATATCAAGCTCATAAAAAAATCCTTTTTCTTTCCAAACTTGAAGCTACAAAACAATTTTCCTTCGAAAGAAAACTATAAAAATTAAAACTACTCAAAACTACAAAATCTAATGTTGAGATCTAAAATCTAAATCGAGTAAAAACTTTAAGATTTTTTGAAGAATGTTTTCCTTAGTTGTTCAGCAAACTAAGAATCTATTCGTTCAGAATAACAAACAGATCAAAAACACTCAAAATATTTTTTTTATAAAAATGAAATTCAAAACTTTCAACTAAGTTTTTTCGAAGATTCGCAAAGAAACAAAAGGCTCAATTTCTAAATATAGGATGTTTTCACAATCAGGTCGGATTCAAAAGACAAAAATAGATCAATGTAATCTGAGATACTGCAAATTGTCAAAAGTTCGAATCGCTACAAAGACCAAGTGGAAAAAACAATCCAAACTGCAAAATCTTCTAGAAAATCATCAAAACATCAACACTGTTGGAGTTCATTCACAAAAAATTCTTGACAGAAACAATAATCAATCTGGACAGACACCAAAAGGCTAAATTAAAATAAAAATAAACTAGAGAAAGAAATCTAGAGGTTTTCTAACATTTTCACAGGGTCCGCAAGCAACCGGTATTGACAGGTGTGGTCCCGCACTATATTCTTTACAGAAACTGCGAACCTGCCCGCACTGTCGAAGTAAGGTAGAGTGTGGTCCTAGGAAAAATTATAGAAAAACTTAAAATATTTCTAAATTTTCAAAAACAGGGAAAATCTAAATTACCCAGACAGATATGTATCAATCAAAAACCAAGAAAAAATATTTCCTCAAATCAAAAATAAAAGAGAACTAAAAACAACAAGTTCTTTCCCCAGTGGAGTCGCCATTTTGTTGTGTAGATTAATCCGTCTTGCAAACAAGACCGATCTCTCTAGTACTACAAATAACTAGCAACAAATAGCCAATTATACTGATCTCTCTCTAAGCATATAAGATTCATAAAAATACTATATAGGTGTAAGGCCTACCTTATGTCCAGTGCTTGCTTGATCTCATTGAAGTCCTTCCCGTGCACTTGAAAGAACGTTCCTCGTGAATCTGCAGTCACAAACAAGCAAAAATATTACACAGCACCTGTATAGACATTATTATAAACCATACTCATCATAATGATCAAGGAATTTATGAAATAAACCATAAATAGACAGTTTAATGAGAGAAATGAGTATATTTGTATTAACTTCAAATAAAGAAAACCTTTACAACCTGTGCCTTGATGTCGTGCAGGTCTTCCTGGGGTCCGAAGTAGGAATCTCTTCTAATTTGACAAGCATTGCACTCTTTGAACCAAGACAAATAGAGATGAGTGATTTAACCTCACAGAAAGTCTTAGTTAACTGAGTTTGAATCTCAACAGCATTTAACTTCAAATATCTTAAGCTTGAACTCCCTTTGAGGCTACCCAAGGCCTCTTTTTATAGTGGAAAAGAGGAGGTTTTTCTATTCCAAATATGAAGGGATAAAATTCTCCTTCAAAGGGATTAGCTCCTTACATCAAGGGGTTAGCTCCATCAAGTGAGGGATGCATGAACCTTCTCAAAGCGTATCCATTCCCGAAAATTCCCATCTAGAATCTTCTAGAATTCATCTGAAATCCACTTTTTATCTTTACTTTCTCGCCTTTTTGGGTTTTACAGAGGTCCGCACCCATAACACAAAGAACGTGCGGTATGGTTCCGCAGGAAAGCTTAACATTAGGGGACCGCAGGAAATGAATAAAGAAAGTGCGATACCAATGTTTGGGGGATTTTTAGGAACTTTTCTCTGATTTTGAAAGCTTGACATGAGGAGCTGATATGTTAGACTTGCAAAAGGAGGAAGTATGAGTAATAATGAGCTCATACTCATAGTAAAATGTCAGGATGACAGTTTTTAGTGTAACACATCATTTTCTAATACATTTACTTAGCTGGGATGCGGTAATGGGGCGTAGCTGGAGTGGTTTCGTAATTCCTTGCAATTCTTGTCAGGTACCGTCTTCAGACTTAAAGTAGATCATTTTATCTTTACAATCCACTAATGACCAATATATTTCTAACCAGTCCATACCCAATAAAATATCATATGAACCTAAAGGTAATATATTCAAATCTACAGATATGTGTTGATCTCCTATGTCCAATTCACAATTTGGGACTTTAGCATTAACTCTCCTTTTGGCCCCTGTAGCCAATTGTACCAACCATGGATTTTTAAACTTCTGATTTTGCAATTTACAATTTTCTACTATGCAGGGGTTTATATAGCTCAAACTGGCACCAGGGTCAACCAAAATGGAAACAGATTGAGTTTCGAGCTTACCTTCCAGTTCAATCATGGTTGGTTGAAATTCAGCTTGTATATCTTCTATAGCAGCATTGATCCTAGGTATGTTGCACGCCACATCTCCCACTATAGATGCTTCTTGTAGGTTAGCTGCCACTTCATTTCTTCCTCGATGAGGACAATTCTTGAAATAACGTGCTTCGCCACATCCCCAGCATTGCAATGGGGGTTTCTGTGGTTTTCCAAGGTCAGGTCTAATAGAAGCCTCTGTGTGGCATTCTTCAGCTGCCCATCTGGGTTTCTGCTGATTTCTCCCAATTTGTTTATTTGCTTGGTTTCTCGCAAAATTTTTATAATTTGAAGCTCTTTTATTTTTAAAACTTGAGGAACTCTTCTATCCTTTCATAGATGGCCAACTTTTACCAACTTCCCCCTTAATCTTATACTGCTGAGAGCACATCCTAGCCTTCATTATCACTTCATCCATGGTTTTTGGGTTCACAAACTTGATTCTTTCCTTCATGTGAGCAGGAAAGCTCCTCAAGAACCATTGTACCTTTTCTTTTTCATCTCTTAAGTATGGTACATATCTTAATAGAGAGGTAAATTTTGTGACGAATTCATCCATGGACATTTTCCCTAGCTTCAGATCATGAAACTCTCGTGATTTCTCATCATAAAATTGTTCATTCAAGTACCTGTCTTTAAAGTATTACTGGAACGCGTCCCATGTCACGTTCTGGTCTTCGATTCCGCGTACATTTTTCACCTCCTCCCACCATAATGTATCCTTTTCCCTCAATTGATAATTCTCTACGTGAGCTTTAAGTTTGTTGTTATATTCATAAACTTGGAAAAACTTGTTCATATTTATTATCCAGGCCTCCGCCATCTCCTCAGCTTCTCCATCGAGTGTAGGGGGTTTGATTTTCCGAAATTCCCCTTGTAACTCCACTTTATGTTTCTTCAGCTCTTGTTGGTCTGATAGATTACCAGATTTGGCTTCGTTTTAAGTCCTACTCTTGTTATTCTGTTGAGTTTGACTCCCCTCAAGGTTATCATGTACTTTTTGTTATTGCTCATCCTCTCCGTGGGTGTCCCTTTCTGAACTAGGGTGTGTAGTATGCTGGTTCTACTTATCCGAGAGGCTTTTCAGTATATTTTCTTGCTCTCTCATTAGCTTCTCATTATCACTTCGAACTCGAGTAATCTCTATCTGAAGCTGTTGTATTGTCTCCAACAATCTGTTTGTCTGGTATTGTTGTTCCTCCAGTATCCTATTGGTTTGTTAATGTTGGTCTACTCTTAGCTGCATCCACATTTCTGGGTTGACCTCAGGATTAGGCAAGGAATGGGTTTCCCCTGCATTTCTGGGCTTTTGATGACTAGTCCGTCTCCTCATTGCAACTTTTGTTTGAATTTTCTGTCACTGTGTACATTTTCAACACAAGCAAAACAAAAATGAAACATCCATGTTATCACATTGACCCATCTGGCCCTAGTGTATAAACTTTGCTCTGATACCACTTGTCACAACTATAGACTTAACAATTAAAAAATAATAATTTACCCTAGTTAACTTGGTACAACTTGCATCTTCATACATAATCCTAACCTTATAATCTTATACCTTTACATTTATAAGGAATATACTTAAACCATATTTTAATAACATGAATTTGCAATTATAATCTATATACATCCTATTCAACATTATTCTGTTGTCTTTATGCAATAATGTGATACTTACCATTAAAGCTCTTATCATTAAGTTCCATATCATGTCGTATCTCCTTCACATTACTCGATGAATAAATTTAACGTGTAAACATATTTACAATATACTCCAAACCTTGGAAAGTATATGTTAACGTATCTAGAAGCATCACATCTTAAATTATTTCCTTGGTACCTACAACCAACACTTTTAATTTTCGGTACCAAAGTTTCTGTGCGGGATTAATTATGATTAGTTGTATGATTCTAATCAATCTGTGGATCATTATTACACTGCATTTTGGTTTTTATATATGCATGGGACACCTGGCGGTGGCATGTTGTGGCTGTACTTTTGTTTTACACCATGCAGGATCTTGTCTGTTGATCGTTGAAACCCTAGATCCATCGGATTTGAGGCCTCTGGAGTAGTTAGGGTAACTACTCACCCGGAGCGCAAAAATTCCACCTCATTCTCTCATGCTGGATGTTGAAATTGCTCTGCAACGTCTCTGGTTTGTTCTTTTTGTTCTTTCCCTACTCGGCATAGGTTGAGGGTGCTTTTTAATGGAGCTAAACTGTCCTCCGCCATGCTGCTTCCATCTTCCTGATACAAGTAACCACTTCACTTATACCCGCAGCTATGTTATTTGTAGAGAGATGTGTCTTTTTGAATGTATGCTCGATTGAGTTTGACTTTCATATTTCATGTTTGTTTTTTAGTTAACTTGCAGCTTATATGTTGAGGTTTTCTTCTTTGTTTAAGTTCAAACTAGGACTGTGTTTTCACCGCTGTCGGTAATGATTTTTCCTTTGCATTTTGTCGAGGCTTTACTGTGCTCGGTCTCACCAGGTGTAGGTTCGGCTTCACAAGCCATGCGAACAGAACTGAGCTCTGCATCACAGCATACCCTCAGGTAAATTGTGCCTCTTTACCGGCATTACCATGTCAGTTTTTTAATTAAGTTTGTTTGCGCATGCATGTAATTCTACCCGGATTATGGTGTTGTCTCCAATACAGGTATGTATTTCGCAAACTTCATTCAGAGAAAAGGGTTCGGCTTTCTCCTCTCTCATTTCTTTTTCAGCCTAATAGGTAAACCCCAAAACTATTTTCCGGTTCCGCATACTTACTTTTAAGTCTATAATTTCTACGGTCGACTGAGGCAAATCCCCTGTGTCTGCAGGGTGCCTCAAGATTCGACAACTCCAGCACATTACACATTAGGAGTTCCTACATGATTATCATCTGACTTAAGGTTTAATGTATAACGTCTGTCTGAGCTTCTGAGCCTCGGTCTATTTGTAATTTTGTTATTTGTTTGTAATCTATTAAGGGTTAAATATGCTCGGGTTCTCAAGCCCTTAGTCCGAGTCCTTCAATATGAAACTCAATATTTTCTTGTTTGGAGTTAGCATATGGTTTTCCAAATCTTGAATATTTGTTCTAGCTAACACGAGAACCATGCTGTGGGTATTCTTTAGTTACTAAAATTTATATTTCGGCATGCATACTTTTAGGGCAGTTTCTGTTACTTTACTATGTACCAAAAGATATTTCTCATTCAAGAGTTTGCCATGATGATATTTCTGAATACATTTTTATTTCTATTGTAAATGGTAGAATAGAGTTGAATGTATTCATGTCTCGACCTGGGGACTGTGACCCTTGCCTGGTCTTCACAGGGCTCGGGACTAAACCCCAGTGCCCCATAGTTATAGGATATTTCATTTGTGTGGTTAAGTATTATGCATGCTCTTCCTTACAAAATTCTTTAAATCAGAATTGACAGTTTCACTAATTATCTGGTTCGGAAGGCATATTGAAATTCACAGTATACAATTAATTCTACTCAATCTTTCTTTTAACTCTTCTTGAGTTATCTTGTAATGGGTTTTCTTTTAAGTTTTACTCCATGTTACAACTCACATAATCTCTTTAAAATCATAACTCTATAATACATCTTTTTAAGTAGATATTATCCCTGCATTCACATACCAAAACTATATTTACATTCCATAAATAGTAACTGATTGTCCTCCCAACCATGAGAGAGGCAATCATGTCCTCTACTCCCCCGTGCTCCTTCCCATAGCCTTAGGCAACAGACAGCATTTTATGAGAAGATAGGCCTTAGGCAGCAGACAGTATTTTATGAGAATAGGCCTCAGGATTTCCAAATCCAGTCTATACATCTTGGCAACAATTACCATTCAGTTAATTACTTTTACTCCATAAACTCATCCATCTTTTATTTATTATGGTTAAATTCAAATTCTACTAAAAAATATCATATTAGTCAGCTTAATTAAAAGAAATTATTAATGTATCATAAAGTTTGTTATCTTATTCAATTCATAAAATGGAGTGTTACAAGTTCACTAATGTAGGCTACCAAAGTGTAGTGTGTAATGATGTAGTTTTACAATATATATGGAACTTCACATATTAAAGTTGGTTAATAACTTTAAAATTTAGGTTTGGAAATTTTATAAGATTAAGTATTTAATTTTATTTGAATGGGTCCAAAATTCAGTATGAGAAATGATGTCATATTTATATTAATAAGTTTTAAAAAAAATGCTATAAATAAAATATCTTAATTTATGAGAGTGTAAAATTTTGTCATCCAAATTTATTATTCAAATACATTTTTTCTGAAAAATACATCATAAATAGTAGAGTCTAGGCCTTTCCAACTACCAAGTGTACTTCATCATCAGGAGAATAATGCATCAAATACACAAATATATAATGCAGATATGACAACGGTCAAAACCAAAAATAATAATAAAATAATAAAATTAGACTTTAAAAACTCAATATTAATAATTACAATTTTTACCCATTATAACTATCTAATAAAATAATATTAATTATAATCATAAAATTGGAAATAAACTTAGAAAGCAAAATAAAAATATGTCAAAAATAAAAACTAAATTAAATAAAAATAAATAATAATAAAAAATAACCAAACCAATCAACTATTAAATAAATAAAAAATAAAAAATAAAATAACCAAACTAATCAATAAAAAATAAAAAACAAAAATAACCAAACTAATCAACTAATGAATAATAAGTGAACAAATTAAAAATTAATATCAATAATAATAATCAAACCAACTTTTAAACTAGTAAAACAAGAGGTTAAAAATAATAATAATAAAAACAACAACTAATAATAATAATAAGAGCCACAATCCAATAATTATTAATATTCCACTAGTCATCCCTATTCATCATATGAGACTTTTTCTCAATTTTAATAGTTTCATTTAATTTGGGGTGATGGAAATGTTCAACCCTAGCAATGACTGTAGACTCCTCCAAACAAACATGGTGCATAGTCTTGACGGCATGTTCAGCCAGAACAGAGGACAAATTTCTACAATGTCTAATAGATATCCTATTAATAGAACTACAGGTTTTCTCCAATATTTTAATTTTACATTAACTATATATAATTTCATTTATAATTCTTTATGTAAAGATATGTA
This sequence comes from Pinus albicaulis, assembly GCA_034641835.2. Lineage (NCBI taxonomy): Eukaryota > Viridiplantae > Streptophyta > Pinopsida > Pinales > Pinaceae > Pinus > Pinus albicaulis. The sequence goes on from CM076578.1 coordinate 261,119,560, forward strand.
TAATTTTTTCATTATTTATAAAGAATTGACACGTGATATCTAAAAGTAATATTAATATTTTAATTTGGTATTTCATTTTATATTTATTTGATATGTGATATTAAAAAAAATTATATTGATAATAAAAAAGGCATGAACCATAAATAAAATATTTGAATGTCCATATTAAGTAATATAATTTTATACCAACTTTATGTAGAGATATAAAAAATCAATTTTTTTTTTTTAATATATGTAATTTATTCAATTTTTAATATAGAGTTGATATGTGGTGTTAAAATGATGGCTACTTTCTAATTTAGTGATATTTCAACTTAAATATTTATTTATTTATATTGATCCATGTTAACCAAATATCTATCAAGCTTTGAGAGGGATCAAATCTAACATACAAAATTTTCCTTAAAAAAAAGTCTGCACCTCAACAAAAAAATTAATGATTTTAGTACTCATTAAAATCACATTAGCATAGATCTATACTAACTTATATATATATAGATGTAATGTTTTGTTTCTAATATTTAAAATTAAAATAAAATTATTAAAAAATCATTCTATAAACATTGATTAATATATAATTTTCCTAAATAATTTTTTTATTTTACTTCACTTCATAATGTATATTGTAATTTTTTATATATTGCAATGTAATAAATCAGTAAATATCTATTTCTATTTTACCATTAAAGAAAATAGGATAGTTTGAAAAGTTGTATTGGAGAGAAGGATCTTACTTCTCATTTTATGTAAAATGAAAGGAAAGAGAGTGGGTGGCTTGAGATAATTGTGGGTGAAAAAGAATGTGATTTTTAGGAATTGGATTGTGTAAAGAGAATTATTATCAATTATATTTAATTTTATTCTAATAAATTTATAATTTTAATTTTGAGTTTGTTTCTTTAAAAAAAAAAATCTTAAAAGATCAAATGATAAATCTCAATTTATTAAAAAATATATAAACTTATTATGACTCCAAGGATGAGGACTAATTGGAAACATGGCCTACCATTAAAACATTCCTTAAATAAAAGTCTCAAAATTCAAAGATCAATTTACCCATATCCATAATAAAAACAAAACTGTGAAATTACTCTAATAATATATTACTACTAATGGAATAATTTAATTCAAAGACTCATATCACTACCATCCATTTCTTTATATTACTGCTAATGGAATAATTAAATTCAAAGACTCGTATCACCACCATCCATCTTCTTTCTTTTCTTTGAGCATATACTACGGGCCACTTTTTAGGAATTGATAAACACCACTAAAAGATAACACACTAAATAAATAAGGAGACTTGGAAAATGATTTTAGAGAAGTTGACAAGAGCTCTTGCTATATTTAATGATAGTGCCCCATATGCTTTTTACAGCCGTATTGTCCCAATCTGCTATCCTGTTCAATCTCTTTATTTCTTGAATCTTGTATTTGGGTATTAATATAGGCACATACAGGCCACCATCATATATAATGCATGGTCGATGTTGCTTCATCTCCTAAAATATATCCAATATCCAATCAAAATATTCCAGTAGATTCTGGAATTGATGTATATTAAAGTTTTGTGTGGCCATTTTATGAATATCATAATGACAAATACTTTAGACCTGGGTAATCGATCTGCATATGATTTCCATCCACCAATAAAAAAGGAGAAAAGCAGAGCAGTCCCCAGAAATTAAAGTGAAAATAGATGCGTAGGCGGCTCTGCCGCTTATATTTTCTTCATTCTGTGTGAAGAATGTGGGACGCCTTTTTGCAGGGGGATCTTCGCCAATGATTTTTGACCCAACGCTGAATATTCCCAGCGGCTCAGATGCATTATTGGTTGGTCAAAAGACACTGTGCTGACATGTCAACTGCAGAACTGGTAGTGTTGTTTAGTTAATGAGTGTCTAAGTTTCGAGGATGGTTGAGCTTTTGGGAATTGGCAAGCCAGCTAAATCGCTGAGTGGCTGTCACCTTCACATGTAAATAACCACATTTCTTAAAAGTAAATTAATAAAAAAAAAAAACTTTATATTATGCATACACTTCACATCAACTCTGTTTGCAAGTATGTAAAAGGTAATACTTAATCTTGGCCAGCATGCTAACACTGTTTATTTCACTTAACCCTTAAACAATGGTTATGACATTAGTTGTTATAATTTTCAACATTAAGAAACATGTCCTCATTATATATGTAATCCGTTCAAACCTTGTACAATATTTGTAATCCAGGATTTCTAAACACTAATTAGCATTGCACAAACTTCGGCATTGAGATTTGGCATTTATTTTATTATGTTAGCACATCTAATCAATGTACAGGTTTTTAAATGTATGATGTACACATTGGGCTTCTGAATCACGTTGCCAATACAATTTTTTTGATAAATATATGTGGTTCATTTATGTTTCCACCTTTGGTTCTCGAACCTTGTGCTATGAATTCCACCTGTCGGAGTTGCCTGACGCCTCTTTCACCGTAGGTCTTCCACTCGACACATCCAACGGTGCACTGGGCTGAGGATCCCATTGTTGCCTTCTCGATGGCCAAACTTGGCTCTGCAACAACAAGCCTTTCTCCTTCGACTCCTTTGTCATGGGGTTCCACTAGTGAGAATGGGTTGTTCGGCACTGTTTTTCTTTATTTATTTTTCCTTCTTATCTCTTGCTACGGTGTAAGGGAATTGTTAACGGCAGTCAACATTTCTCGGCATTTTTAAGGTTTGTTCTACGTTAAATATTTCGCCGCTCAGATGGCGCTAGCCTTCCCTAGCAAGCCACTATGACTTGAACGCTACAGTGAGTTTCTTTTAATGCTAAGTGTTGTTTTTACACAGAGATTTATTATGAGCATTAAGGTAGGTATAATTTTATTACCCAGATTTTCTCACAATTTGCTTGTTGTTCTGTCTCCATGAGACACAGCTTGGAACTTAATTCGGGTTCTTCCAGACGAGAAGAAAGGCAACCTGCTACTCTTCCTCAAAATCTCTAAGGTAGATGATGTCCCTTGTTGAACTTATTTTTATTATGCATGGGATTTCCGTTTGTAATTCCCTTTCCCATCCACTACATACCTTGCAGGTTTCGGTCTTCATTTCTCTGGCTTCCGTCGTGGAATTAATTTTTTGCCTCTCATGGAGGACTGTCCACTTATGTTAAAGTTTTGTTCATATCCTCAATGAGGAAGAACTTAGATTCCAAGTTCCTTAATTTGTTTTAAACTAAAATATTCATGGGTTCAATCCCGTATCTAGGTTCCATTCTTTTCTTCTTCTTTCATTACCTTTGTAATAACTGTATCTGTGATAGTCTTATGCATAGGCTTACTCGTCTCAATTTAAGGGCTAACATATTTTTTTAAGACTCCGGATTATCTCCGTTGAATAATACTTTAAGAAAATTAACCCATATATCAGTTATGTTTTGTTCATGAGTTATTGGTCTTTCCTTATGGCTAATTACAATTTCGAACTGAAATTTAATTACTCTGAATTAAGTATGCTTTGAATTAGAAGGTTTCGTCATAAAGTTGTTTCCATGTTTCTATTATGGTCCTAGCTCTCACAACCAGGCTTACGGCTCTGTCCCTTTATTTAATTATCAAAGTTGTTCTGATTATTTGTTTTGTACAAAGGTTTTTACACGGAAACCGTCATCTTTAAAATCATTATTTTTGGTAGAGAGTTGTCGGGACCAAAATTGGAACCCACTTACGGAGTTCTGGTCCGAAACCACAACTAATCGATTCTCACTTATGCGGTATAAAACCCTCTATGGCTGAGAGGTTTTCCCGTTTTCCTATTTTACCAGTAAAGAAACCCCTAAATTAAAGTGTTATCTCCTATCTTTTGAATATTCTAGTTTACTGTTATATCATATACTCTCATACTCTTTAAAGAATAGGAATTTCCTCATATATTTATTTCTACTGTAAATATAAAATATTTCCAATCATGTGTGTTTTCAAATGAAAATACTACAGCAATAGGTGAATTTTCCTACATCTGTGTAAAACGATAATGAATAGTAGGTAGTCCTATGTTTTTAAATAAAACAGTGAATTAATTCTGAAAATTAAAATAAAAACAAGAAGTTAATTTTGAATGCTACAGTTTGGCTCTGTTATTTACTAGAACCAGTACTTCATTGTTATACTGTTCTTTTCTTTTGAGAATGAATATATATATACATAGATAGTCAAGTCATAAATTTTCTACAGTTAATTTTTCCTACATCACCCTACTGCAAACTCTGACAGTAAACATAAAATGGTAGAATATACCTACTTCAGAGTACAGGTTTTCCACAGTAATTGTCGGTCCTCCCAACCTTGAGCGAGGCGATTACGTCTTCTGCTCCCCCCTTGCTCCTCACCAGGTTTGTGGTAGTTCTCTGAGACAGGCAGTCATACCTCAAGATTTCACAAAATCCAGTTTGGTTGCACTAGGGTGAACTTCTGAGTTCCACTGGTTCACAAACTAGCTCAAGATACTCAAGTCCCAAAAACATCAATTGTTTAACCCCTTTTTCCTTTTCTGCACAGAACCCGCTTCCTCTCTAGGATTTTTCCTTAAATCCTTTTTGGGAAGGTAACTGTCAGAACTGTCTCAACCTCTTCCTAGGTTTCTTGGAAAAATTTACCACACAGTTACTTTCACCTTTTATTCAAATAAAAATTATCATTTTTAATTCAAACTTTAAAATAAAAATTCATGTGTTAATTTCATTAAAAAATGTCTCATTCATTTCTAACTTTGAATGTGTCTTAGTAATTCGTGTAACAACAAATAAAAGTAAAAGACTAAAACAGGAAGTTACATCTTCCCCAGCTGAAAGAAACATCGTCCTCGGTGTTACTCGTTTCCTGAGAACATCTCCGGATAAGCCTTAAACATAACTTTTTCGTCTTCCCAAGTAGCCTCCTTCGGGCCAAAGTGTTTCCACTGTACTTTAAATTGGGGGATGACTCGATTCTGGAGCGTTATTTCTCTCTTATCTAGGATATGTTGCGGTTCTACCAGTAACTCGCCGTCCGACTCTACTTGCAAGCAACAAGTTTTTAATTAGTTCAGATTAGAAAATTACTATATGCAAATCGTAGGACTTTGTCGACTTACATGTATACCTTTCCAATGTATAATGTGCTTAGAATCGTGCACATAACGCTTCAACAGAGACACGTGAAATACATTATGCACTAATATATGGCTTGGTAAATCTAATCGATAGGCCACTGGCCCTATTCTTTCTAAGACTTCAAAGGGTCCGTAGTAGCGGGGATCCAATTTGGCACAAGAATTCCATCAAAGAGTGCTTTTCTTTGGCTTGATTCGCACATAAACATGGTCCCCTACTGCAAATTCCCGAAAAGTTCTTTTCCTGTCAACATAAACCTTTTGTTGGTCCTGTGCCGCTTTCAAATTCTACCTAATTTTCTTGACATCTCATTCCATTACTCCTAGCATATCCAGTCCTAGAATCATTTTGTTTTCAGAACTACTCCAGTTTATAGGAGTCTGAAACTGCCTCCCATACAATGCTTCGAAAGGGCTCATCTTAAGGGATTCTTGATATCCGTTATTGTATGCAAACTCAACCAAATGTAGGTACTCCTCCCATTTCTTTGGTTGTTGCATTACATACATATGAAGCATGTCTTCTAAAACTTGATTTACCCTTTATGTTTGCCCATCCGTCTGCGGGTGGTAAGCAATACAAAATTGTATTTGTGTTCCCAGTCTGCTAAATAGTGTCTTCCAGAATGCAGAGGTGAACTTCACATCACGATCTGAAATGACTGCTCGGGGAATACCATGTAACCTGAAAATTTCCTTCATAAAAATATCAGCAATTTGCATCGTTTTATAGGTAGATTGAACAGGGATAAAATGTGCCACTTTGCTAAGTCTGTCGACTACCACCATTATAGAATCATTATGCTTTTTGCTTCTAGGTAGTCCTGTGATAAAGTCAAGGGAAATGACTTCCCACATCCACTCGGGCATAGGAATTGGTTGAAGCAATCCCAAAGGATGTTGATGCTCCACTTTAATCTACTGGCATTCAAGGCACTTGGTCAAATATTCAGCTATGTCCCTTCTCATCCCCGGCCAGATGTAGTCTTTTATGATTGTTGTTAACATATTTTGGTACCCGAGATGCCCGGCATAGGTGCTCCTATGATACTCATCCAGAATAATTCTCTTTAGACCAACCTGATGCGAATATATATCCTCTTCTGGAAAACAAGAAGTTGTTTTTCATTGTGTTCATATTAAGATTGTTTTCATCGTCCTTCATCATCTATTACTTGCTGCCACAAGTTTTGATTTTCTGGGTCCTTCGTTGCTGCTTCCAGAACCTGATCTTGTAATTTAAATTCATTCTGGTTAAAATAGAGTTCATAAATGCTGTGCAATTTTCTGCTTAAGGCATCCACTAGTTTGTTCTCTTTTCCTTTCACATGCTGAATATCGAAGTCGAATTCACTAAGAAACGCATTCCATCTCGCTTGTCAGGCATTCAAATTAGTCTGCTTGAAGTAGCTAGTTAAGCTACTATGATCGGTCCTCAGCATGAATCTTTTCCCTAACAAATAATGCCTCCATATTCGCAAGGCATGCACAACTTCAGTCAGCTCCAAATCATATCCTGAATAACGCTAATCATGTTCCTTCAATTTTCTAGAATCATATGCTATGACTCTTCCCTCCTGAGTCAACACTGCTCCTACACCCTCCTTACATGCATCAGTACATACTTAGAATTCCTTATTGGAATCTGCTACCTTAAGGACAGGAGCAGTGGTTAACAGCTCTTTTAATAATTCAAAATTGTTTTGGCATTCTTGTGTCCATTTGAAAACCCATCCTTTTCTTTGCAAAGAAGTAATAGGATAAGCTATTTTAGAAAATCCATTGATGTATCGTCGGTAGTAACCAGCTAAGCCCATAAAAGAACGTATTTCTGCCACGTTCTTTGGAACCCTCCACTCCATAATTGTCTTTATCTTTTCCAGGTCCACAGCTATTTCTTCAACTGAAATCACATGACCCAAGTATTGGATCTGCTCCTTAAAGAAATCACATTTACTGAACTTGGCATAGAGTTGATGCTCTCTTAGCATTTTCAGCACAATACGCAAATGTTCTTTGTTCTCTTCCTCATTCTTAGATTAAATTAGGATATCATCAATAAATATTAAAACGAATTAATCCAAATAGGGGGTGAAAACTTCCATGCATTAAGCTCATAAATGTTGCTGGTGCATTGGTTAACCCAAACAATAACACCACAAACTCATAATGTCCATCCTTGGTACGGAAATTTGTCTTGCCTATACCTTCATCCTTGATTCGGATCTGATGGTAGCCTGACCTTAAGTCAATTTTGGAGAAAATTGTAGCTCCCTTAACTTGGTCAAACAAATCATCAATGTGCAGTAGGGGGTACTTGTTTTTAACAGTCAGCTTGTTGAGCTAACGATAATCCATACACATATGTATAGTACCGTTCTTCTTCCTTACGAACAACATCGGTGCTCCCCATGGGGACACACTTGGCCGAATATAACCTTTATTTGTCAACTCCTGCAATTGCATTTTTAACTCTGTTAATTATGGTACACTCATTCTGTAAGGAGTCCGGGACACAAGTGCTGCCCCAGGTATTAACTCAATAGTAAAGTCTATGGCTCTTTTCGGTGGTAGCCCTGGAATTTCCTCAGGAAAAAAATTTTGAAATTTTTGTACAACAAGAATATTTTCTAACATAGCAGTCTTATCTTTGGTATTGGTGAACCCAACTTGAATTGCATAAAGCTGGCAACCCTTCCTTATACATTTACTTAGCTGTGATGCAGTAATGGGTCGTAGCTTCAAAGGCTTTTTAATTCCCTATAGTTCCTGTCTTGACCCATCATTAGACTTAAAATGTATAACCTTATTCTTACAATCCACTAAAGACCAATGTCTTTCCAGCCAATCCATCCCCAGCAATATATCATAAGAGCCCAATGGTAAAACATTGAGTTCCACTATTATGCGTTGGTCCCCAATTTTTAATTCACAAGCAGGTACCTTAGTATGAACCCGTCTTCTAGTCCCTGTAGCCAGCTAAACCAGCCATGGCTTTTTAAATTTCTGTTTCTGCAATTTACTACCTTCAACTACACGAGGGTGTACGTAGCTCAAACTGGCACCAGGATCACTTAGAATAGAAACAGCTCAGGTTTGAATCTTACCTTCTAATTCTATCATGGTCGGCTGGTAATCTGCTTATCAATCCCCCAGCGCTCGGTTGATTCTGGGTATGTTTCGAGCTACATCCCCCACCGTTTACGCTTCTTGCATATTTTCTACCACCTCACTCCATCCTCGATGCGGACAATTCTTGAAATAATGTGCTTCTCCATAGCCCCAGCACTGCAACGGGGGTTTCTGGGTTTGCCCAATATCTAGACTACTAGAAGCTTCATTAGGCCTTTCTTCCCTCATCGACTTAGTTATGTTTTGGCTTTTACCATTATATTTGTTGGGCGGATGTCTTGCAGCATTCTTGAAATTTAAGGATCTGCTATTTCTTTTATTGGAAAAACTTTTCTGCCCCTTTTGAGGTGGCCAACTTTTCCCCACTTCTCCCTTCCTCTTGGACTGCTGATAGCACATCCGTTCCTTCCTAATCGCTTCATCCATAGTCTTCAGATTTACGAACTCAATCCTTTCCTTCATATGAATTGGAAAACTGCTCAAAAAACGTTGCACCTTAGCTTTTTCATCACGCGGGTAGGGTACATATCTTAATAAAGATGTGAATTTCGTGATAAACTTGTCCATAGTCATTTGACCCAGTTTCAAATCATGAAACTCTCGAGACTTCTCATCATAAAATCTTTCAGTCAAGTACTTGTCTTTAAAGTACTTTTGAAACTCATCCCAAGTTACGTTTTGGTCTTCTACTCCCCTTATATTTTTCACTTCCTCCCACCACAGCGTTGCTTTCTCCCACTGTTGATAGATGGCTAGGCGAGCTTTAAGCTTACTGTTATACTCATACACCTGAAATTATTTATTCATATTTATAATCCAAGCTTATGCCATTTCCTCCACCTCTCCATCAAAAGTAGGAGGCTTGATCTTCTGAAATTCCCCCTGTAACTCCACTTTCTACTTCTTCAACTCCTACTCTTTCATAACAGATTCTGCCTCATTATAGGTTTGACTTTTATGGATTTTTGGCATTCGAGTGTCCTCCACATGATCATGTACTCCTTGGCATTGATCCCTATTTTCCTGAGTATTTCTCTCAGGGATTGGTTGTCCACTGGGACGATTCTGTCTATCCAACAGACTCTTCAATATCCTCTCTTGTTATCTCACCAATCTTTTGTTGTCATTGAGAACCTTAAGCATTTCTGTTTGTAGCTGTTGAACAATATCCAACAATCTGTTTGTTTGTCGTTGTTCTTCCAACATTCTTCTTGTCTATTGGTGCTAGTCCACACTCAGCTGCACCCACATCTCGGGACTGACTTCAAGAATGGTCATAGGATGAGTCTCTCCCATGTTTCTGGGTGGGTGTTGACTTGATCCTCTTCTCTTGCTGATTTACAGAAGATTCCTGTACTTATCACAATATCAAATCATTAAATTTCACAAAATCTCCATCACAACAGTAAGTATGGTTCTGGTCCATTTGGCCCAGTTTCTAACTTATGCTCTGATACCACTTGTCACCTTCACATGTAAATAACCACATTTCTTAACAGTAAATAAATAAATATATAAAAAACTTTATATTACGCATACACTTCACATCAACTCTGTTTGCAAGTATGTAAAGGTAATACTTAAACTTTGCCAGCATGCTAACACTGTTTATTTCACTTAAGCCTTAAACAATGGTTATGACATTAGTTGTTATAATTTTCGACATTAAGAAGCATTAGATATCATTTTTGGGATTCAACTGCGTTCATTTAGTCATTCATATATGACCATTTCCATGAGAGGTAGTCGTAACTGACTAATTTCTCATGATTTTTTGAATAGTCCACTTAGCACTCATTGCATCGGGTGATGCTCACAGGGGTGAAGAAGTGGGAAGTTACAACTACAATGAGTGCTAAGTTGACTATTCAAAAAATCATCAGAAAGTAGTCAGTTACGACTACCTCTCATGGAAATGGTCATAGATGAATGACTAAATTAACGCAGTTGAATCCCAAAAATGATATCTAATATAATGCACTGTGGAAACCCCTCATAATTAAGAAACATGTCGTCATTATATATGTAATCCATTCAAACCCTGTACAATATTTGTAACCCAAATTTCCTAAACACTAATTAACATTGCACGAACTTCGACATCGATATTTGGCATTTATTTTATTATGTCAACAATTCTATTCAATGTACAATTTTTTAAATGTATGATGTACACATTGGGCTTCTGAATCACATTGCCAACACAATTTTTTTTTTATAAATATTTGTGGTTCATTTATGTTTCCACCTTTGGTTCTCGAACCTCGTGCTATGGACTCCACCTGTTGGGGTTTCCTGGCACCTCTTCCACCATAGATCTTCCACTCGACGCATCCAACGGTGAACTGGGCCAAGGGGGTGGGTTAAGGTAACCACCCTCCCCCATCCTCCCGCCTCTATCCCATTGTTTCCTTCTCGGTGGCCAAACTTGGCTTTGCAACAGCAAGCATTTCTCCTTCGACTCCTCTGTCATGGGGTTCCACTGGTGAGAATGGGTTGTTTGGGACTATATTTCTTTATTTATTTTTCCTTCTTTTCTCCTGCTACGGTGTAAGGGAACTGTTAACGGTGGTCAACATTTCTCGGAAATTTTAAGGTTTGTTCTAAGTTAAATATTCTGCCGCTCAGATGGCACTGGCCTTCTCTTGTGAGCCACTGTGACTTGAACGCTACAATAAGTTTCTTTTAATGCTAAGTGTTGTTTTTACACAGAGATTTATTATGAGCATTGAGGTAGGTACAATTTTATTACCCAGATTTTCTCACAATTTTCTTGTTGTTCTATCTCTACGAGGCACAGCTTGGAACTTAAGGCGGGTTCTTCCGAACGAGAAGAAAGGCAACGTGCTACTCTTCCTCAAAATCTCTAAGGTAGACAATGTCCCTTGTTGAATGTATTTCTATTATGCATGGGTATTTCCGTTTGTAATTCCCTTTCCCATCCACTGCATACCTTGCAGGTTTCGATCTTCATTTCTCTGGCTTCCGTCGTGGACTTAACTTAAGTTTTTGCCTCTCATGGAGGACTGTCCACTTATGTTAAATTTTTGTTCATGTCCTCGACGAGGAAGAACTTAGATTTCAAGTTCCTTAATTTGTTTTAAACTAAAATATTCATGGGTTCAATCCCGTATCTAGGTTCCGTTCTTTTCTTCTTCTTTCATTACATTTGTAATAACTGCATCTGTGACAGTCTTATGCATAGGCTTACTCGTCTCAATTTAAGGACTAACATATTCAGATTATCTTCATTGAATAATACTTTAAGAAAATTAGCACATATACCAGTTCTGTCTTGTTCATGCTTTATTGGTCTTTCCTTATGGCTAATTACAATTTCGGACTGCAATTTAATTACTCTGAATTAAGTATGCTTTGAATTATAAGGTTTCGTCAGAAATTTGTTTCTATGTTTCTGTTATGGTGCTGGCTCTCACAACTAGGCATATGGCTCTATCTCTTTATTTAATTATCGAAGTTCTTCTAATTATTTGTTTTGTACAAAGGTTTTTACACGGAAACCCTCGTCTTTAAAATCATTTTTTTTGGTAGAGAGTTGTCGAGACTGGGATTGGAACCCCCTTGTGGAGTTCTAGTCCGAAACCCACAACTAATCGATTTCTCACTTATGCGGTATAAAACCCTCTATGGCTGAGAGGTTTTCCCAATTTCCTATTTACCAGTAAAGAAACTCCTAATTTAAAGTGTTATCTCCTGTCTTTTGAATATCATATACTCTCATACTCTTTAAAGAATAGGAATTTCCTCATATATTTATTTCTACTGTAAATATCAAATATTTCCAATAATGTGTGTTCTCAAATGAAAATACTACAGCAATAGCTGAATTTTCCTACATCTGCGTAAAACGATAATGAACAGTAGCTAGTCCTATGTTTTTAAATAAAACAGTGAATTAATTCTGAAATTTAAAATAAAAACAGCGAGTTAATTCTGAATGCAACAGGCTGGCTCTGTTATTTACTAGAACCAGTACTTCATTGTTCTATTATTCTTTCTTCTGAGCATGAATATATATATATACATAGATATTCAAGTCATAAATTTTCTACAGTTAATTTTTCCTACATCACCCTACTGCAAACTCTGACTGTAAACATAAAATGGTAGAATATACCTACTTCAGAGTATATACCTAATGTATGGTCGATGTTGCTTCATCTCCTAAAATATATCCAATATCCAATCAAAATATTCCAATAGATTATGGAATTGATGTATATTAAATTTTTGTGTGGCCATTTTATAAATATCAAAATGAAAAATACTTTAGACCTGGGAAATGGATCTGCATATGATTTCCATCCACCAAAAAAAGGAGAAAAGATGAGTAGTCGCCAAAAATTAAAGTGAAAATAAATGCGGAGGCGGCTCTGGCGCTTATATTTTCTTCATTATGTGTCGACAATGTGGAACGCCTTTTTGCAGAGGGGTCTTCATCAATGATTTTTGACCCAACGTTGAATATTCCCAGCAGGTCAGATGCATTATTGGTTGGTCAAAAGAGGTTGTGCTGACATGTCACCTGCCGAACTGGCAGTGTTGCTTAGTTAATGAGTGTCAAAGTTTTGAGGATGGTTGACCTTTGGGGAATTGGCAAGCTAGCTTAGTTGTTGAGTGGTTGTCACCTTCACATGTAAATAACCAAATTTCTTAACAGTAAATTAAAAAAAAAAAAAAAAAAACTTTATATTACGCATACACTTCACATCAACTCTGTTTGCAAGTATGTAAAAGGTAATACTTAATCTTTGTTAGCATGCTAACACTATTTATTTCACTTAAGCCTTAAACAATGCCTGTGACATTAGTTTTTACAATTTTCGACATTAAGAAACATGCCATCATTATATATGTAATCCGTTCAAACCCTGTAGAATATTTGTAACCCAGATTTCCTACACACATTAACATTGCATAAACTTCGGCATCGAGATTTGGAATTTATTTTATTTTGTCAGCAGGTCTATTCAATGTATAGGTTTTTAAATATATGATGTACACATTGGGCTTCTGAATCACGTTGCCAATACAATTTTTTTAATAAATATTTGTGGTTCATTTATGTTTCCACCTTTAGTTCTCGAACCTTGTGCTATGGACTCCACCTGTCGGGGTTGCATGGCACCTCTTCCACCATAGATCTTCCACTCGATGCATCCAACGGTGAACTGGGCCGAGGGGGTGGGTTAGGGTAACCACCCGCCCCCATCCTCCCGCCTCTGTCCCATTGTTGCCTTCTCGGTGGAAAAACTTAGCTTTGCAACAGCAGGCCTTTCTCCTTCGACTCCTCTGTCATGGGGTTCCACTAGTGAGAATGGGTTGTTCGGCACTGTTTGTCTTTATTTATTTTTCCTTCTTATCTCCTACTACGGTGTAAGGGAACTGTTAACAACGGTCAACATTTCTGGACATTTTAAAGGTTTTTTCTAAGTTAAATATTCTTCTGCTTAGATGGCGCTGGCCTTCCCTTGCAAGCCACTGCGACTTGAACGCTGCAGTAAGTTTCTTTTAATGCTAAGTGTTGTTTTTACACAGAGATTTATTATGAGCATTGAGGTAGGTACAATTTTATTACCCAAATTTTCTCATAATTTGCTTGTTGTTCTGTCTCCATGAGGCACAACTTGGAACTTAATTCGGGTTCTTCCAGACGAGAAGAAAGGCAACCTGCTACTCTTCCTCAAAATCTCTAAGGTAGATGTTGTCCCTTGTTGAGCTTATTTCTATTATGCATGGGTATTTCCATTTGTAATTCCCTTTCCCATCCACTACATACCTTGCAGGTTTCGGTCTTCATTTCTCTGGCTTCCGTCATGGACTTAACTTAAGTTTTTACCTCTCATGGAAGACTGTCCACTTATGTTAAAGTTTTGTTCATATCCTCGATGAGGAAGAACTTAGATTTCAAGTTCCTTAATTTGTTTTAAACTAAATTATTCATGGTTTCAATCCCGTATCTAGGTTCCATTATTTAATTCTTTCATTACATTTGTAATAACTGTATCTATGGCAGTCTTATGCATAGGCTTACTAGTCTCAATTTTGAGGACTGACACATTTTTTTAAGACTCCGATTATCTCCGTTGAATAATACTTTAAGAAAATTAGCCCATATACTAGCTCTATCTTGTTCATGTGTTATTGGTCTTTCCTTATGGATAATTACAATTTCGGACTGCAATTTAATTACTCTAAATTAAGTATGCTTTGAATTAGAAGGTTTCGTCAGAAAGCTATTTCCATGTTTCTGTTATGGTGCTGGCTCTCACGACCAGGCCGACGACTCTATCTCTTTATTTATTTATCAAAGTTGTTCTGATTATTTGTTTTGTACAAAGGTTTTTACATGGAAACCCTCATCTTTAAAATCATTGTTTTTGGTAGAGAGTTTTCGGGACCGGGATTGGAACCTCCTTGCAGAGTTCTAGTCCAAAACCCACAACTAATCAATTTCTCTCTTGTGCGGTATAAAACCCTCTATGGCTGAGATGTTTTCTTGTTTTCCTATTTTACCAGTAAAGAAACTCCTAAATTAAAGTGCTATCTCCTGTCTTTTGAATATTCCAATTTACTGTTATATCATATACTCTCATACTCTTTAAAGAATAGGAATTTCCTCATATATTTATTTCTACATTAAATATCAAATATTTCCAATCATGTGTGTTCTAAAATGAAAATACTACAGCAATAGGTGAATTTTCCTACATCTGCGTAAAACAATAATGAACAGTAGGTAGTCTTATGTTTTTAAATAAAACAATGAATTAATTCTGAAATTTAAAATAAAAACAGTGAGTTAATTTTGAATGCAACAGGTTGGCTCCTCTCGTTATTTACTGTAACCGCATCATCAAGCCGACCGTTATTTTCGAGCGTGAATATATATATATATATATATATATATATATATATATATATATATATATATATATATATATATATATATATAGACAGTCAAGTCATAAATTTTCTACAGTTAATTTTTCCTACATCACCCTACTGCAAACTCTGACAGTAAACATAAAATGGTAGAATATACCTACGTCAGAGTACAGGTTTTCCACAGTAACTGTTGGTCCTCCCAACCTTGAGCGAGGCAATTATGTCCTCTGCTCCCCCCTTGCCCCTCACTATGTTTGAGGTAGTTCTCTGAGACAGGCAATCAAACCTCAAGATTTCACAAAATCCAGTCTGCCTGCACTAGGGTGAACTTTTGAGTTCCACTGGTTCATACGCTAGCTCAAGATACTCAAGCCCCAAAAACATCAACTACTTAACCCCTTTTTCCTTTTCTGCACAAAACCCCCTTCCTCTCTAGGATTTTTCCTTAAATCCATTTTAGGAAGGTAACTGTCAGAACTATCTCAACCTCTTCCTGGGTTTCTTGGAAAAATTTACCACACAATTACTTTCACCTTTTATTCAAATAAAAATTATCATTTTTAATTCGAACTTTAAAATAAAAATTCATGTGTTAATTTCATTAACGAATACCTCATTCGTTTTTAACTTTGAATGTGTCTTAGTAATTTGTGTAAAAACAAATAAAAGTAAAAGACTAAAACAGGAAGTTATAGTGGCACAATAGTTTTAGGGTTTAGGTTGATAATGGTGGTTTTGTTGAATTAAATTTATTTTAATTATAGATCTATGTTTATGGAAAAAAAATTATCTTTAAAAAATATTTGTATATTAAAGAGATTGGACCTTCTTGCATTTATCTTGAATCAATATAAATCTAAGCTGGTTTAATTATTAATTATAATTAGTTATAATTATAATTATTAATTTTATATTTTTCATTTTATTTTACTTTATTTTATTTTGATAAGTCCAAATGTTTACAGAACATTGCATTCAATTACATCTCTATCATACTAGGCTGGTCACTTGAGATTCATTTTTGTTAAATAATAACCATGTGATTTTTGTAATTCATTCATTAAACTAGATTACATTTATACTTGAGAAATTGGTTCAGAAATTAGTTATCACTAAATACTAACTTCCTAACTTCCTAACTACCTAATTGAACAGAAACCCTAAGGACAACCAATTTCTCATCATTTAGAGAAGGAAACTCCACAGACTGATCTAATATAGGAATCCCCCCTTCAGGATGGGGAAGTATATTATCTGATTCATAATAAAACTTTTGAGGCACAAACTTTTTTCTATCAACACTGAGGGAATCTTTATTAGTTTCAAAAAAAATTACATCTCTTGACAAAATAAACTTTTTTTTTTCTTCATCATATAATCGGTATTCCTTAGAAGTCATGGAATACCCTAAAAATATGCATTTTTTGCTTCGTTCACTCATCTTATTCCTCTGATGTTTGGGAATAAAAGAATAACGTTGAGAACTGAAAATTCGGAAATGTTTAATAGCAGGAAGATGACTGTACCACATTTCATATGGAGTTATGTTGTTGATGATAGAGGAAGGGTACCGATTTCTAATGTATACCACACAGAGCACGGCCTCTCCCCAAAACATTAATTTTACATTCTTAAAAACCATCACTGACCTTACCATACTAAGCAATGTTCGGTTCATTCTTTCAACAACACCTTTTTGTTGCGGATTATATGGTATTGTGGTCTGGTGTTTGATGCCATTCTCTTGAAAATATGTTTCAAAATCATATGAAATATATTCTCCTCCATTATCAATCCTTATAGTACCAATACTAAGTTATGCTGCATTTGTTATCAAGAGATGAAATTTCTTAAACACATCAAAAACTTGTGATTTTTCTTTAAGCAGATAAACCTAGCACATCCTCGAATAATCATCAATAAAATTGAGTATGTATTTATTTCCATTTTTAGTTGGAACAAGCACTGGACCACATAAGTCAGAGTTTATGAGACTTAATTTTCTTGTAGCTCTAGACTTAGAATTCTGAAAAGACTGTTTGGGATGCTTTCCCAATATACAAGCATTACATGGGTAAATTTTCTAGGAACTGTTGGAAGTCCCTTAATCCCTTGTTGTTGCATAATTCGAATACTTTCATAATTAACATGACTGAAGCGTGCATGCCATAATAAAGAAGATGACAGAGTATCATTTTGTTGAACCAAATAAATTATGTTCAATGCAACAGACGACATACCATGCAACTTCAATAATTTATCTTCTTCCACACCTGAAATTATAGTTTTATTGTCAGATGCTCTTCTAATTTCTATTTTACCATCAAATATGAGAATGGAATGTCCCTGTTGACTTATTTGTATAAGAGATAACAAATTTCCTTGGAACTGCAAAATGTAAAGAACATCATTCAAAATATAATTTGGAACTCCAGGAATTTTTAACTGAATTGAACCAATCCCTGATGGTTTGATTTGGGACTTATCAGCAAAATACACTACTCCGTCAATATTATCACTGAATTGATCAAACAAATATCTTCGAAAGGTCATATGACACGTGGCACCTGTGTCTAGAACCCAAATTTCATACCATGATGAAAAAGAAGTACTAAAAACATCTTCCATGTGGAAATTACAATGTGCGACAACATAATGTGCATTCTCAGAAGACTGTCCTCTGTCTGGAATTATATGATATTTCTTTTCAAGCAATTGTTCTCTTTTTTCATTAATTTTATCCCAGGGAATTCTACAATTTGCTACAGTATGTCCAAATTTACCACATCTAAAACATTTTATAACTGGTTTATCAGAAAAATGTCTTTGTTGTTCATTATTCTGTCTATCTCCCAAAATATTTCTGCCACCCCTGCCTCTATAATTATTCCTACCTCGACCTCTATTACCTCTAGTATTTCTGAAAGATTCCTCCTAAGGTTTTTTATCTTTTTTAGCAAGACATAGGGTTTCAGTATTAGAACTATTTGATTCTTCTTTCTTGCCAAAAGCCTTCTCTCTTTCTGCAATTTTCCCTACTAATTTGTCAAAATCTATATCTTTTAATTATACACTAGCTTGGAGAGATTCCAAGTAGTGTGAATAACTAGGGTAAAGAGCTTTTATAAAGGTAGTAAGCGGAAAATCAACTTTAAATATAGTACATTCAATTTCATGATTGATGGCTTTAATTTCAGAGGTAAGTTTTAGAGGATTATTATCATTCATTTCCAGATTAAATAACTTTAACAATAACTGAATTATCTCCAATTCAGAATGTGAATCATAAAGCTCTTCTAGTTTTTCTATGGCATCATAAGTTGTTTTACTCTGAGATGTTTTACTCTAAGTAATGTATCTGCTTACCTCTTCTGACACTGAAGCATATATTAACGCAAAGGCCTTCTTATCCTTACTTTTCCAGATTGCGAGTTTTTTCTGATCATCAAGCTGCACCAGTGCATTCTCTCCTTCTCCTTCACAGACTCCATCCCATAAATCATTAAAGATAAGAGTATTTTTAACTTTCCTAAACCACTCCTGGTAATTTTCCTTTCCGAAAAGGACAACCCCAATTAAAGACACCAAGGAGTTCATATCTAAAAAAAAAAATTGTTTAAATCACTGGCACCCTTAAAATAAACTTTTGTTTTAATCACTTCCAAACTTCAAATTCTTCTTATAAATACTCCAATCTTTAAAAAATACTCTGTTTAATCTTGCAGATTCAGTAGATATTAAAGACACAAATTTCTCCTCTTTTTTTTTAATTAAAAAAAAACTTTGTTTTAACCACTACCGCTGGCACGGAAAATAATAATAATAATAATAATAATTAAAAATATTAAAAATATTTAAAAAAATAAAAAATAATTTAAATTTACAAAATCAGCAAGTGGCACTTCTGTAGCTCCGGAGACAAATTTTTCCAAAACAAAATTGACTTAAACTTACATATTTGTCTGCTACAAAAATCTGATCTAAAAAAAATGCTGGCAAATTCGTGACACGAACAGAAATGTGCCGCAAATGCAGCAGAGGAAAATGCTGGCAAACAAACTCCACTGGCAGTGTTGTCACAAGTTGAAAACAATCTGCTGCTCCCTTAACATCAACGCTGCCACAAGCCTCCTCAGATCTCAATCACTTTGATACCACTGTTAAATAATAACCATGTGATTTATGTAGTTCATTCATTAAACTAGATTACACTTATACTTGAGAAATTGGTTTAGAAATTAGTTATCACTAACTACTAACTTCCTAACTACCTAACTGAACAGAAACCCTAAGGATTATTCCTATATTAGATAAGTCTGTGGAGTTTCCTTCTCTCAATGACGAGAAATTGGTTGTGGTTGATGATGATAATTCCATTGTTGTTGATGAGGAATTAGTTGATGCAAGTGGTTCTACAAAAAAAATGACAAAAATGGAAAGAGCTGATCCAGATGAAGAAGATGAGCAACTTCCTGAACAACTTCCTACATAACCTTTGCGAAGGTCAACTCGTATTCGAATATTTAAAGAAATATGATGAGTTTAAGGTTGGAAGTTCCTCAGGTAACTATTCTCATTGTGAATTTAATTTTTCTGTGGATTGTGAACCTACTTGCTTTGAAGAAGTTGCTAGTTATGAATAGTGGAAAGATGCAATGCAAAAGGAATATGATGCTCTCATAAAAAATGGCACATGGAGGCTGGTGGATCCTCATGTTGGCATCAAACCTATTGGTTGCAAATGGATTTATAAAACTAAGTTTAAATTTGATGGTTCGCTAGACAAGTACAAAGCAAGACTTGTAGCGAAGGGATATGCACAGAAAGAGGGTATCGACTATACAGAGACTTTTGCTCCTACAACTAAATGGGGCACTATTATATCTTTGTTTGCTATTGCAGCTCAGAAAGAATGGAAAATTCATCATATGGATGTCAAAACTGCCTTCTTAAATGGAGATTTGAAGAAGATGTTTACATGTTTCAGCTAGAAGGTTTTTCCATTAAAGGGAAAGAACAAAAGGTTTTCAAACTAATGAAGTCTTTGTATGGCTTGAAACAAGTGCCAGGAGCATGGTATGAGAAGCTAACTGAACATCTTCTTAAATTAAACCATAAACATATTGACCTAGATGATCCAACTCTTTTCGTTAAGAAAGTTGGCAGATCAGTTTTATATCTAGTTGTATATGTTGATGATTTGATGATCACATGAAACAATGATGAATATATATCATCTATAAAGTAGGAAGTGAAAAAGGTTTTTGATATGACAGATTTAGGTTTACTTCATTATTATCTTGGAATTGAAGTTGATAAAAAACCACAACATATTTTCATCTCTCAGAAGAAATATGTTGATAAGTTATTGAACAGATATAGTATGACAGAATGTAATCTTGTTGCTACTCTAATGGAGCAGAATTTGAAACTCACTTCTGAAGAAGGAAAGTTGTTTGAAGATTCAACAAAGTACAGGAAACTTGTTGGAAGTTTTATTTATTTGTCTATTACTCGTCCTGATATAACCTTTGTTGTCGGAATACTTTCCAGGTTTATCCATCATCCTTGTGAGGGGCATTGGGTAGCAGAAAAAAGAGTTTTGAAGTATTTAAAAGGAACTCAAACTTACGGCATCAAATATTCCAAAGTTTTAGACTTCCATATTGCGGTTTATTCAGTTTCAGATTTTGATGGAGATAAAGAAAATGGAGTCTCAACTTCTGGATATTCTATGAATCTTGGATCAGCAGCCATCAGTTGGAGATCATGCAAGCAATCTGTTCCTGCTAATTCTACCACCGAAGCCGAATATGTTGCAGTAGCTCAAGGCACTAAGGAAATCATTTGGCTTTGAAAAATACTCGAAGATTTGCAGGAGAAACAAAAAGCTTCAACTCCTCTATTTGTCGACAACTCTTTTGCAATTCAGTTGGCCAAGAATCCAAAGTTTCATGATCGAACCAAACATATCAACACTAAATATCATTTGATTCGACATCATGTAGAGGCCAAAACAATTCATCCGACACATTGTCCAACTTCTGAACAAATTGTAGATATTTTCACCAAAGCATTAGGACGTGAAAATTTCGAAAAATTTAGATCTTTACTTGGTATGTCAGATGTCCCTTCGAATTAAAGGGGGAAATGTTTTAATCCTACGAGAATCTTTAGGGTTTATGTTCAGTTAGGTATTTAGGAAGTTAGGAAGTTAGTAGTTAGTGATAACTAATTTATGAACCATTTTCTCAAGTATAAATGTAATCTAGTTCAATGAACGAATTACAGAAATCACATGGTTATTATTTAACAATTTTAACTCCAAAAAGCTATCAAAAGTGGAGAGATATCAATTCTCTTTTTACTATATCAAGATATTTGATCCCTCTAAGTGCTTGGTAGATTTAGAGTTAAGATGGATTTAAGCTAATTTAATTATTAATTATAATTATAATTATTGATTTTATGTTTTTCTATTTTTATTTTTAGTTTTATGTAATTTGACCTAGTCAAAATGTTTTATTGGTAATTATAATTATATTGTTATATCTTAGGCTTTTGTGATCCATATTGATAATGAGATTGTCCTTGGGATTAATCACATCATTAAGATTTGGTAGAAGTTTCTAATGTGGTTCATCCTCAGGAAAAAGGTGAAAAAATTCAATATTTCCAAATGTTTAAACAACAGAGATGCATTCGGGTGTAGAGTTATCCCTTATGAATTAGCTGTTAGAAATTGGTTAACTATGGGGATGCATCTCTGTTATTTAAACATTTGGAAAGATTGATTTTTTTCACCTTTGTCATGAGGATAAGCCACATTAGAGGGTTAGAAACCTCTACCAAATCCCAATGATGTGATTAATCCAAAAGACAATCTCATTATAATTATAATTATAATTTATTTTATTTTTATATTATTTTCATCGTGTCAAAATATTTACAAAACATTACATTACAACATCTCTACCATATTGGGTTGGAGAGCGCCTCCACACACAATGATAAGAATTTGACCTTATAAAATATTCAAAGAATATTTCTAGTAGTCATCATGGATAGGATAGAATGTTGAGATTTATTTTAGGTAGTAATTTACTTTTGCTTTAAATTTAATTAAAACATGTTGTAAAATTAAATTAAAATTAAATCTATATAAAATAATTTTATTGCAGGGAGAGGTACATTGTACAACCTAGTATGAGAGATATCTATAATTTTTCCCCTGCTAAATCTTGAGTTGACTTTGTCTTTAATAAAAATAAAATATTACCTAAATTAAAAACAATGTCAATTGTAATAAAAAACAAAAATGAATATAGATGTTTAGTTAGCTTTAATTAAAATTATTATAAAACATCAATAACCCCACTCTTATTCTTACTTTGTTACTTATTGATATTACACCCTAGATGTGGCAATGTGGTAAAAATATTCAATGGTAATAAAAATAAAAATGAATATAGATATTTAGTTAGTTTTAATTAAAAGTATTATAAGACATCAATAACCCCACAATCATTCTTACTTTGTTATTTATTGATATTACAACCTGGATGTGGTAATGTGGTAAAAATATTCAATCCTCACTCACAACCATGAATAAAATATTTAAGTTTCTATGTGAAGTAACATTAATTTATATCAAAATTTAAAGAGAGATAAAGTAATTAAAAAAAAAAATTATATTCTTATATAATTTCCTGAGAAATATATATAATTCTTAAACATTTTCAAAAATATTTTAATAAAAAACTTAAATAAACGATCTAAATATCAACTTCATAAATCTATAAATACAAAGATAGAAAATTTTAACACACACCATAATGAAGTATTTCAATGCCACATCAAATTATGTGTATACAAAGATAGAAAATTTTAACACACACCATAATGAAGTATTTCAATGCCACGTCAAATTATCTATGTGTGTTTTAGGTAATGTGACCTGAGCCATACCAACTCTTAGCATGGCTGAAATTTTGTCCAAGGAGTTTCTAATTGGTGACCTTTACACCAGTGAGTGCCTTAACAAGGCACCATGTCACCATTTGCTCTAGGCTAAAAATTATGTATATATGATATAAAGCAATTAAGAAAAATAAATTGTTATAGTTAAAGCATTTCAAATAGTTTCATTATTTTACATTTGGTAATTTTTAATGTATATTCTTTTGGTCAATTTTGTCTAAAATCGAGTATATAGATTTGTTGGAATTCCAAGTTTAAATTGTATATTCTACACAATGCAAATTTCCAAGAGGATGTTTAACCTGATCTATCAAACTTAAAGAAGGATAATGCCTCTCTAGGTGCAAACATTTTTCAATTTTTGCACACCTCAAGAGATTTCATCCATCCCTCTCTAGGCTTGTTATATCCGTGGTTAACATGGATCAATATTGATCATAAAATAAACCATAATATTGATTCATGAGATTATAACAAAATCAATTTACAAGTCAAGAATATTCATGATCAAGTTAAAATAAATATCCACCATTAATAATGTTCACAAGTTAAGACTACAGTAGTCATATAAATTAAATGGTTGGTAATATTGATAAGCATCAAAACACTTACCTCATGATATGTCACATTGCCAAGATTTTTAAAAATCATAAAAATCAACTAGATTATAACTTTATTTTAAATTATTAATATTTTACGACTAAAAAAATCAAGATATGAGTTAAACATATATATACATGTAACAAGATTCTTAACCATGAAATTCATCTCCACTTTACCATGGATATTCTCAACATGTAAAAATGCTTTGTTACAATACCACGGACCAATACCTTGACTTACTAATACCACATGCCCAAAATACCATAACTCATGGTCATATGACACATGTTCACACGATATTTTTTTAATTAATCAATTTAATTTAAAAAACAAAAATGACATCACTACTTTTAAGATAAATCTCATCAGAGTTGTCTTTAGTGTGACTTTTTGAAGTTTCAGGTGCCGGAATCCGGTGAAAAATTTTGAGGTAAAATCTTGGTTTTTTGTTATTCAAACTGGTTTTTTGACTCTATATATGGATTCAGCACCCTCAAAAACCTCTAGGGCACTTCGATTGTGCAAAGTTAGCAATCAAACTTCTCTTTTCAATAAATTCGTGCCGGAATTTAGAGAAATTACATCGTAAAAAGTCACCGTAAAAGCCTTCAAAAAGTCGCACTAAAGACTACTCGAATCTCATCTTTTGATACTTAACTACTACTAAACTATTGTAGAATATTTTGTTGAGATTATATGTGTACAATCCACCTATAATCTCATGTTGTTAACAATTAAAAAATAAAATAAAAAACTAGATAGATTACAATATTTATTTTTAATTATTATTATTAGAATTACCATATAAGTTAAACATATATGCATTTAAAAAATATGGAACAAGATCCTTAATGATTTACTTCCATTTTACTATGTAGATTATTAATTTCTAAATAGCCTTTGTTGAAATACTGCCAATACTATGACTTATCAATATTGCATGTCCAAAAAACTATAATTCATTGCATATAACATTTTTTAGTTTGATATATTTTAAATTTATTAATTTAATGAAAAGGGTAAAAAGACCATAACTAAATCTAAGATTTTTGTGATCCATAATGTAGATGAATGTCTTTTGGATTAATCACATCATTAAAATTTCTAGGATATACTATTATAAATTTCTAGAATATTTTATAATAATTAAATTTCTAACCTTCACATAATACTTATCAATATTAAATTAAAATTATATAAAATAATAATAATAATAATTATAAAAAAAAAAATTAAAATTTAAAAAAAAAATTTAAAAAAAAAAAAAAAAAACATATCTATCAATAACAACAATAATAATAATAATAATAAAAAATTAAACCCATCTATTAATAATAATAATTACACTGTAAGGCGTTCTTATTTGAGTCATTGGATCAAATGTTAGACGATTGAAATGTTTTATGCCATTAGATCCACAATTAAATAGTTTTATATATATTTTTTTGTTCTATATTATTTTTTGTACAAGTTTTATCATAACCTTTCCCTCCATCCAATATATAATGTAGAGTCTTCTGAAGAAATATTATATTATAGTTTATAACTTGATCCACAATCAAATAAAATGGCGAGGGATTGACAAGTTATTAGATTATAACTTGATCCAAAATCAAAGAAAATGGCTAGGGATGTCACAAGTTATCATTCACACAATGATGTATTGACGTTCTCAGTTGAACTGGATCCTATTAGATGCATGGTGGCCAGAGACACTAAAAATTTTAAAAAAGATATCTGTTATGACATCCATATTGTCTACAAAGCATCCAAATTTCTCATCTTATACAACAATTTCTAACAAAGGATTTTCACTCCCAATTTCTTATTTCAATATCTATAACAAAATTTTTATATACGTGAATAGATTATGTTGGTTTGCATATATGTTTTCATCCCCAATTGCATATTTCAAAATGTATAACAAAAATTTCTGGTTGATAACTCTTATCAACTATATCTTTGAAACCTCCATGACATGCTTCCATGGAAGCCAAATTTTCCTTTCATTCTTTCGCGATTGCTCCTTCTCTACAACATCTTATTTTTTCTAGGCTACTCTTTCCTATGCTATTGCCTTCTTATTTCTTCTAAGCTACTCTTTCCTATACTATTGCTTCACGACGTTTCTTTTGCAACATGTGGTCCAATTGCTAGTAATAAATAAAACACATTTGTCAATAATAATGAAGAAAAAATACACACAAATTAAAAATATTTTTTATATAAATTACATTTAAAAAAAAAAAAATTTGAGTATTATTAAAATTAATTATATGACCACATAATGAAATAAAGAGAAAAATATAAACGTTAAAAACATTTCTTTCTTCATGTGAATTACATTAAAAATATTTTTCTCCCTTAAACAAATTTAATATTATTAGTTAGCCAAACGGTGAAATAAGTGAGAAAATTACCAACATTGGTTTTTTTTGTTTGTGTTACTTAAAAAAAAATTAGATTATACAAAATCATTTTGAAATTAATATTTTAAAATAAATTTAAAAAAAAAAATTTATTATATATTTATAAAATGATTTTTTTATATTTTATTCGTAATATGTTATAATCGAGGTTGGTATGGAATTTAATTTCCACTAAAAATTTCATAAAGAAAGATAGAGATGAATTATTCCATTTCAGATAATTAAAAAATATACCATCTAAACTCATGAAATGTAAATTAATTTATTTTGACAAATTAAATTAACCTCAACATAAGCTTGATTAATTGGAAGGAAAAAAAAACAATCGTAAATTGTTACTAAATTGCTAGCATAAAATAAACATCTAAGTTCAAATTTAATTGAATCTCTTAAAATTATCGAATTAACTATCTTTTTAATTTAATTGTCTATTAAAAAAATAGAAAATATATATAAATAATTTTATCTAATATATTAAAATATTATTAAATTAATTTAAACTTTAAAAACATTTAAATTTCTATTTTATTAATATATTTTTTAAGTTTTGATATTACTCTTATTTTCTATTATATTATAGGCTTGAAGCCGTTTAATTAAACTTTATCGTATATCTAATATGAACTGAACTCAATTTAAGTTGGAAAAAATTTAATCATTCCTCCCTACCATATAAAACAAACTAAATAAAAATAAAAATCTTAACTTTTATTATTTTATAATAAAAACTAGAAATTTTAAAACTAAATAATATTAACTTTAAATTAAATATATGAAAATTCTGATAACTCATGTCTTGTCTTGGTTTGCCACTCTCTCTTCAACCACCCCCACTAAGAAATTTCTCTTATCATGATTATCTCGTTGAATACTCCTTAGCTGACCAGTTCTTTTTGCCCATTATCGTTTGTAAAAGCACTCCCTTGGCAAATCATTATTTCAGTGATCACTATCGTGTTGACCATCATCCTATTATCATGATTATCTCGTTTATCTCGTTGAATACTCCTTAGCTGACCAGTTCTTTTTGCCCATTATCGTTTGTAAAAGCACTCCCTTGGCAAATCATTATTTCAGTGATCACTATCATGTTGACCATCATCCTATTGTCAAAAGGTAAATGAGTTGTTGACTTATTTTTAAGTGTGATTTTTTAGTGTGTTTTTTGGGGTTTTTTTGGTTGGAATTAAGTAGAAAATTTTGTGGTGAAATCTTTATTTGTATTGTTTAAATTGGTTTTTTAATTATATATGGATTCAACAATCTCAAAAATTTTGGGGAATTTTGATTGTGCCGAATTCACTGTGATTTCAATAAATCTCAACCACAATAAATCTCAACCAGATTCTAAACAAATTAAATTGAAAAATAAACCAAATTTTTTTTCAAAAAATTACAATTAAAAACAACTCACTGCGACGCTGAGCGAGAAGACGAAGCTTTTGAGAACTTTGTATAGAGAAATCGGATAAAGAGCAGAACACTTAGAAGAATTCTATGTGAGGGACCAACGGTGCTAATAGAATCGCAGTATCAAGGGCTTAAGGATGGACGGCGAAGATCAGAGCGGGTAAAAGCGGTAAGAAGAGCCGAGAAGGTGAATGGACGGATGCGATTAGATCGCATATTTGAAGAAAATAAATGGACGGTTAAGGTGAGTTGAGGAAGTGCGGAGGTGTGTCGGCAGGGCACAATTTCGCATCGGCGATCGAAGAATTTAGGAGTTAAGAGATTTCGCAAGTTAAGCAAGATAACTTGCGATGCGATGGAGCAAGAATGGGAGGACACGATGGGGAAAGATGTGAGAACCGTGACGCAAATGAGGAGCATCCGTGAGCCAGTGCTGCGCTACAACGCATTTCGCAAGATTTTGTGGTTAGCGTATTCGGTAAGGGGTCAAAAGTTGCAGGCGAGCGATTGCATTGTATTTGCGACCAGCGGGGAGTACTTTGGGACCCTCTAGGAAAGTAACCCGTGTGGATGCGGTTGTGTTGGGTTTTAGGTTTGGTTGTGTGTTAAGTAATTTCTGTTGTGGTCGTATAAAGAACGTTGTTGATTGTTAGCGTATGTATGTTAATTATCTCTGATATTTTGTATTTTGTTGTGTAAAGAAAAAGGAATATATGTGGGTCCTAACCCACCAATCCACATATATATGTTAATTTGCGACTATGGTTGCATCAATTGGTATCAAAGCAACAAGATCTAAGAGGCGGTGTGAAAGACTTTGAACTAAGAAAAGTTGAGAAAGATTGCTCAGTGATTCTAATCAAGTGAACCTTAAGAGGTAAGACTTTGGACTGAAGGCTTATGAAAAAACATGAGAGCTACCGCAACATGGATGAAGAAATAGCAAAGAAATAAAGTAAGAATGTTTTGTTTCAGTTTTATTCTGGATTATGGAACTGACAAGTAAATACTCACACTTAGAAGAAGAGAATAAGAGTTTAATAGAGGTAGCAGCAGGAGTGAAGACATCTCAGCAAGAAGATTACAGCCTTTAAGGGTAGTGATGAAGGAAGCTAGCAAGGGTTTCAGAACCTAATATTTCAGCTGAGGTTGAAATATAAGAGGACAGTGGTGTTCTCAAGTGCAGATGAGTTGTGAGGGTAAGCCTAGAAGGAGCATAGAGGAGTGCTCAAGGAAAGTTCCAGATTGAGGACTAGTACTTGCCAAAAGGCCAAACATAGAGGAAGTTTGGTGAGGTTAGGTGTAGCAGAAGAGATTGTTACTACAGAGGCTAGTGCAGCGCATAGAGGATGAAAGAACTCAAAAAGATGACTATTGAAAGTCATAGTAGAGGTTCAGGAGGCAACCACAATGTGAAGAAGGAAGATGCCAAGACAAATGGCATATGGAAACAGATGACTGATGAAGAATATAAGAGAAAAATAGCTTAGATGAGAATCCATCTTGATCTATTGATGGAGTTTCTATAGAGAAGTGATGAAGACCATAGGTGTGGATGGATTATGAGGAAGAAATTGAAATGGCATGGGTTGCAGATGAAGAGAGACCATAGCTTGAATGCTCAAGAAGAAGAAGCATTACTCAGAGCAGCAGAGTATGAAAATTTCTTGCATATGAACTGGAACATAGATTATTTTTTTAAGAAAATGACAGTAATACTAACAGAAGGCCTATTGAAGAAATTTTGGGTATGAAGGATGAAGGACAACCATTAGGAATTGTCATGAAAGATAGAGGGCAACATGAATATGCAGTGATCATAACATGTGATGAAGAAATGGAGTTCCCAGAGGAGATGTCTGAATTCTCAAAGGAGATAGATGAGTTCTTTGAGCATGTGGTTACAGACATTGAAGAGAATGAAGAAGATAAAAGAGGTTTGTTGCATTTCACAAGGTGGATCAGAATGATTCCACAGAGGGAAGAAGAAGAGATGACCAATGATGGTTATCTGAAAGGTTCAAGGAATAGTCACAATCAAAAGAAAGAAGTCATCAGAGATGCCAGTAAAGGACTAAGCATGAAAAATATTAGTGTGGTATCTACAGACAGGTTGGTGGAGTCAGCTTGTATAGATGGATTGTATGTATTCCATGACGAATAAAGAGGAGTTCATGAAAGAAAGAAGAATATGGCTACTAATGGTCATAGTAAAGGTTCCAAGGGAGATTATGAAAGATCAAGTAAGAATAAAACTTGATAGAGAATTAGCTGAGATAAAAGTGCAGCTAGAAGTGTTGAGAGAATTCATACAAGGAAGTATGGAACACCGAAGGTATGATTGGGTTCTGTGCAAGAAAAGAGTCAAGTGGAGTCAGTTACAAAGCAGGCTGAGATCTGACATAAGAAGTCATCTAGAAGAAGAACTCGGAGGAGTTGAGTTATAGCATAGGATGTGTGCTGAGGAAGAGGTTTACTTATGTGAACCTGAGCAAGGGTATATTCTTGGTGATAGTAGTAATGAAGATGAAAGTATGAGACCAGTTGATGGTTTTATGGATCCTTGGAAGGATGAGAACCAGCAAAAAGAGCTGATGTTTGAGAAAACAAGAAAGGTTATGGATCCTTATGGTTTTGAAACAAATGATTATTTTATGTTTGCAAGTGAAATCGATAAAGAAAGACAATTTGTTGATGTTGTCATAAAATAAGAAAGAGGAGAGACAGAATCCGAATTCTATGTTGAAGGAAGATGAGACAGCTAGGTCTCATATGAAAGATCATACACAGTTGAGAGAAGGTATTGCTTTTCAGCGTGTTGCAAGGGCTGAAAGCAGAGAAATTTTGACTGATGATAGCCAAAAGAAAGAAGAAGTGGAGCAAGATATAAAACATTCAAATGCAATGCTTGAGGAAGCTGAGATGGGTTCCATTGAAGATTTTCTGAGTCATACAGAAGATTCAGATAAACAAGAGGACTTGATGACTAAAGCATCAAGGAAGACCATCAGGTCTTGTGGTTTTAAAATTGACAATTTATATGTGATTGCATATTTTGCAGGAGACAACCAATTTTTTTTGGAACTTTCTTTAATGTGGCTGAAAGTTGAAAATTTAAGTATGATGATGAATGAATTTCAGATGAAGACAAGGATGAATTATTGCAGCTAAAGAACAGGGAAAACAATGCAGCTTATGGACAGCATCAAAATAGATTTTGCGATCCTAGAAGATTCAAGCATTGAAGTCACATGACCAGGAGGTCATGAATTCTTTTTCCTCGGGAGTCTGATGCAGGAGCATTAAGGCAAACTCATCAATGTGACAAGCTGGTCACATGTTGTGGCTTGGGAAGAGGACTAGCATTCCTAATAAATTGAAGACTTTATTTTAAAGTATTTTGTTTAAAGTTAGTTTGGGCTAACATAGCCATTGTAATCTTCCATTGTAATCTGTAGGTTAAAAGTGTTAGACTCCTATACCAATAGGTGTCATATTTCATGATTGTCTTGATTGAACTATGGAATATGTTCAAACCTTCTTTTTTGAGCAAAGGTGTTCCATATTCTTGAAAAACCAAAAAATCAAAAAAGTTAAAAAATGTAAAGAGGGTATACCCTAAAAGAAAGATCAAAGGGTAAAAAGAATAAAATGGTCAAAAAAGAGAAAGAAATGAACCCCAAGCAAAAAAATAGACCAAGGAAAGTGTGCAAATCCAAATGCCACTACTATTTCATTTTTGTAATAAAAAAAATTGTGTGCAGCTTGTCAAACTTTTGCCACAATTCATGAATAGTCAAACAGTTTAAACTTGACTTATTCATATTTCAATTTCATGTTATAGAATAGAGAATAAATATCTGACCAAACAGTTTAATCTTGGCAGATAAGTAGATAGGTAGAGTGAATAAAAGATGCTCAACAGTTCAATCTGAGCCCTTGGATGTAATAAGGGTAGAAATAGATAGATTTATCATGTAAAAAGAAAAGATTGATAAGGGTTTGCAAGTCTAAATGCACCCTAATAAAGAAGAGAAAATGGTAGTGTCAAGTAGATAGGGTAGGTAGATGGTGCTGCAAAGTGTTATCTGATGAATGATGCTGCTACATGTTTTTGATCCTTTATTTTCATCACAAGTACTAAAGCAGGAAATACACTGGAAAATCACAGCAAGCAAAGTCAAACTCATTAACTTCCCTCATCACTTTCCCTCAAAAGTTTTACTAATTTCCCCCAAAGTACTAAGGTATTTGGAGATCAAAGGGGCTCAAGGCATTTCCTTGACTTCTGGAGGGACCGGACCCTCGGCCTAATGATCAAAAAGACCTAAGTACTTAAGATAATTCATCATTATAATCATCCATCTTTAACCTTGTCCTAAGTAAGATTCTATTTTACTTAGGAAACTCATGCAAAATTCCATAAAAATCCCTCAAGATAACTTGTTATTCTAAGTTTAAGTGTTGAAGATAAGATATTGCAATTTACTTCAGAAGTTATCACTTTCTTAGATGTGCAAAAATATTTTGAGTTTCCTTGTCCTTTGCCATATTAACATTTAACTCTATTTACTAAATCCCTAGTGAAATACCCTATCCTAAGTATATAATTCCTTTGTTTATATATACCCCAAAAACCCCTTTATTATAATGTTTTGACCAAAGTATTTACCTCCCTAATATTCATTAAAACCCGCTTCTACAAGCCCTTTGGTTAAAATATAGCATTATACCTTAATCCCGCCCCTATGGTGAATTAGTTGTATTAATTAATTTACCATATAAATAAAAAATATATATATAAAAACCTTAAACATGCGATATGTGTGTTTAAAACGCAAAAATATGAATAAAACTTCGAAGAAGTCTTGCGCCACCGTGGATTGTCCACCTGGCATTCCACTTAACCAAACCCCCGCCGCAACCCCTTTCATTATGCACACGGGATTAATTAGTCATCAGGACTACGGGATTAATTAGTCAACAGGACTAATTAATAACCTTTTCCGCCTATTAAAAATCTCCCGGGGTAATTAAATTACACGTTAAACTGTTTTAAAACCCGACGGGCCCACACCTGAACCCTCCGCATGTTCCCCCATCTCTTCAGCCGTCGGATCACCCCTTCATAGATCAACGGCCAGTGTTCACCCCGCTGCCCATCCCTTGTCAGCATTTTAACCAGCGGAGGATGGGTGGTTTTTGAATAGTCAACCGTCCACGTGGCGATCATCCTGTGGAATCGCTGCCCTTCCGATATAAACCACCATCGATCAAAAGCGGTGCGGGCGCTTACCGTTTACCACTTACCGCCCGACCTTCGCTCACGTCAGCCCGTACATTGATGACGTCACTCCTCGAAAAACTAAAAAACCCTTTTAACTTGTAAATAAAGCCATTTTTCGTGTTTTTCCCGTTATTTTCGTTATTGAAAGCGACTGTGCTCTCTGCTACAGTTTTCAAATTTTCATTGAAATCCACTGTTCCATTCGACTTCGCTCCAGAATTCCACCGGACCTGTGTTCGAGCATCATCTTGCCACCACCTGATACCTGTTAAAACCCAGTTTGCTTCCAAGAACATGTATATCTTCTATTGTGCTCGGAACTTGAAAAGAAACTTTGTGTTCCTTGTTTTTCCGCTGAATCAGTGTTAAAATATTATTCCTAAGATCATTCCTTGAGTTTTATAACTGTGAATTGTTCCCCCGAACCTGCAATTTCGCCAATTTCCCTCATTATAATTGAAATCGCGCCCCGGCCTGTGAAGAAAACCCAGAAACTTCCATTTTGAATACACAAGAACCAAAATGGAAGCTCCTGTGGCTTTAAACGTTGCCCCATTGAACGCCCCTCATAGAGACCTGGATTTCATTAACAAATTGTTTGATTTTAGCAGGTTACCATCAGAATATGGATTTGGACCAACAATTTCAAGACTAGTTGACAAAATTGTTTACTCCAAATTCTCAGATTTTTATTCAATATCTTCATTCAACAAACAGTTTGTATACAAATTCAGAGAGAGATTAGAATGATGAAATGTGCTCAGTGAATGGTAAAATTGAAATGAGAAATTACAGGGATAGGAAAAGCATAACAGTTAAAGAGTATCAGTAGTTAAAGTGTATCAGGTAAAAGTCAGAGTGCAAGTTAAAATGAAGTTACAGAGCAGTCAAAGGTAAAACAGTAAAAGTAATTACAGAGGTAGTAAAATGGTAAAAAGAGATTAAAATACTTTCACCAACATTGAATTTTATCTAAAGTGAAAGTAAAACAGTTAAAAGAACAAAAAAGTGAAAAGATGAAAAACACAACAAAAATGAACATTTTTGCAGAAATGTAATGTTTTAGTCATTGTTTTGCAGAAACTATTGTGATCAATCCAAGATGAATGTTTCAAAACTGAAGGAGGTTTTTGTTCTTAAGAGGATTATATACAAAAACCTCTCTCACTTTTCTAACAGCTATTATGGTTTTGGAAATATTAAACAATGATGGAAAGCACTTTTTGCAGAAAATACCAGTTAAGTCATCATTTTGCAGAGAATATTGTGGCCAATCCGAAATACATCTTACAAAAATGAAGGAGGTTTTTGTTCCTAAGAGACCCATATACAAAAACCTATCTCATGTTTTGGACATTGATTTCAGACTGAGAGATACATGCACATCTTTAGAGGCTATTTTTCAGACTCTGTAAAACTCTGTTTTACACATCTTTTTGCAGAGCCTATTGCGCATAGCTGGAGAGGAATTTTAGGAATGTGAAAGAGGTTTATCTCAAAAACATATTTTTCTACAATAACCTCTTTCACTTCTTACATATCTATTACGTATTGAGAAATACAAAGATATAATTGGACCCCAATTTTGCAGAATTGTTGGAGCAGATTGCACAAAGAAAGGAAGCAGTTAGTGACTTGGATGCCTCATCATCAACTAAGAGTTGGATCAAATTCGAATTCTCCTCTTTTTCATCACCTATCCATAAAAAATAGTTCCAAATAGATGCATTATTTTGAGTGTCCTTTAATTAAGTTCTATTTATGTAAATAGTTGGAGAGATTTGTGAACCAATTTTGATATTTGTTTCAAGATATTTTAGTTTAGAATTTGTATAAATAAACCCTCAAAGAGAGTGTTGAGGGTGGATTCTATTACTCTGCTGTAACATTGAGATTTTCGGAATAAAAGCATTTTGGAGAAATTTTTCGTGGCTTACTGGATGACGATTTAAAGCACTGGACTTGTTGCAGGATTCATGTGTTGGACTACGGTTCAATAAGTTTTTCTACCCTTTGTCTGAAATTTTATATTAGTTTATAATACCATCATATCCATTTCTGAATAATTTACATAAAGGATTGAAACAGAATTTGCTTAATTGTACTCTGTTTTCAAATGTGAATATTCTTAATGTTTTCTTCTAAATTAGTTATAAGCATGAATTCTTAAATGCTCCTGCTTTGCTAATTTAAACATTGTTGATTACTATAATAAAGAATCCTTCATTGCTCTTTGTTTGTAGTCATTTCACTTCTTTCTTTTGAACATGGTGAAAGATTCTTAGCTGCCTTTCATCCCTTCAAGATCATCCCATCCACTTTAAATTTTTAAGGATTGTTCTCTGTCTAGCTATCTTGCCCTGTAATACCATCTTGTGCTTAGAATAGAAATCCAGTAAAGCCATCCTTTGACTCCATAGCCCAATGGACTGAAAGCTCTCAACCTTGCCCTTAGTTTGTGGATTCCACCATTTTCCCAAAAAAAACTCTTGAATCTATAACTAGCCTAAAACCTTCCAAGAACAAAGATAAATCATAAAGAGAGAGCCCTCTCTGGATGCAGATTGGCTAGATTCTGCATCTAAAAGGTTGGTTTGTGGTTACCTCGGGTATACTTTCCTCTTACACAACTTCTAGGAAAACCTGAGTGATAACATAGTGGCGACCATACTGGGGATCGAACCCAGAATCTCTGGTTTAATAAATCTTTGAGAAAATTTTAATTAAAAATCTTAAATTTCTTGAAGAGTTTGTAGAAGTTGTTTTGAAAATTCACAAAAATTTAGTTTCCTGAAGAACTAACTTTCTCTTCAGAATTTTTTTACAGGTTTAGATCTGATCTATGATGGTGGATAAGGATCAGACACACAAAGGTTAAAATCATCCACCTGGCGACTCCAAATCCATTTCACAATCAAGACTCCACTGGAGGAATGAACCTGGAAGAACAATATGGAAAGATCAGGCTTTCAACTTGGATCTTAATCCAAGACATTATGTTCTTTTTCGTTAAGATTCAATATGTATTGTATTTTATATAAGGATCTAACTTGGTTGTACAGATAAAGTGGCTTTTCATTATGGCTGATTTTCAAGATGATCCAAGAATAAAAAGAAGATATGCTCCCATGAGCAGAGATCACATACCTGGATTTCAACACAAACTACCGAAGGTAAATTGGGGTGAAAATCTGCCCATGTTTCAAGATGAGAATATTGATGATCCTTTACTACATCTCATTAAATTTCATATACACTCATCAAGATTGAAGGGTGATTGGCATGAGGATTGCCTCATGAAAATATTCATGGGAACCTTAGAAGGAAAAGCAAGGGAATGGTACGAAGCTCTCAAACCTGCAAGTTTTTTTTCTCTAAAAGATTTTCATAAGGTATTTTATGAGCATTACAAAGAAGATTTTCCATCTTTATCATTAGCTGAAAATTGTTGTGATCAAGCTGAAGATCTTATACATTACCTTAAAAATATTGATGAAAATTTTGCAAATTGGTCTCCTGAAGATTTATTAGAAGAAGTCCAAAACTTTCATTCTCAAGTTAAATATCATAATAATCAAGAGGAGTTAAACAAAGATGAAATAAGTCAGGAGATAAATCAAGATCCACAAAACCCCTCTGTATTAACTAATGATGTTTCATTTAATGTTTTGAATGAAGTTAAAGAAAATAATCAACCTCATGATCAATTTTTAGATAAGAGAAAAAACAATTGTCATTCCAATCTAAGAATTCAGAGATTCCCACCCCCCTCACCGAAGAAGAAATCAATTTGCTTCTAAACATGCAATCATCCTTAAAATATTTACATAATGGAGAAATTGTTTCTACTTCTTCTAATGTTGATGAATGTACAAAGGTTTTTATCCATGAAGGGATAGAAGAACAAGTTGATGCTCATGTTATTCTACCTTTGCAAAAAGGCCCATTACTTGATAGTACTCCTATTGAAAAAAATAATGACTTTCAAATAGAATGCTACCAATCTAATCAAGATGTATTGGGATTGTTGGAAGAGAAATATGGTGATCCAATGTTTATAATTGATGACATTCCTTATTCTGAAGATTTGCCTAAATATGATCAGTATGATGATAATTTTGATAATTTCACAAGACAATCACTAGCTATTTTGAGGGATGAGATATTAGAACTTCAGTTTGATGAGGATTTTCTAAGAGCTTTCTTTCTTATTTTGAAATCAAGAAAATATTCTCCTAAACTAAAAATATGTGTTCTCAAGATCATCTCTGAAAATTATGAAAATGAAATCAAACTTTTGCATTCTCAAATTCAGTCATACAATTTCCGAAATCCTAAAGAATTCTTTGAAAATATTCCTTCTCCAAAGCAAGAGGAAATTTTACTATCTTTTGACTTGCATATTGAAGATGATTATTCTTTCAAGCACAAGACTGAAGAAATAAGTTCATGGTCTAATATTCATAATTCAATTGAACAATTAGTCATTGAAGGCCTAGAAGTAAATAACATACATCATACTTTTATTGATCCTATATTAGATTATATGGAGAATATTTTTAGCCCAAATATACAAACATGTTTTCTCTATAAGGATCAAATATATCAAAAGTGGCCTTTACACATCATATCATTTATTATAAAGGCACATGATCATAACATACTTCCAATTTTGATCACAAGAAATCAAGTTATCCATTTATTTTTACAGCTACTTGATTGGCTTCATTGGCATTTTTGTATTACCTGATTCAATAAGACTTTTAGTAGATTAGAATAGGTAAATGAGTGCTAATAAGCTCAGAATTTTGAGCATTTTTTTTTAGTTTTCAATTTTCAGCTAGTTTTTCATTAATTTGGTTTGAAAATTTTTGTGTATTGTTTTAGTTTTAGATCAAATTTCAGGTTGCAGAAAAAGGACTATATTCAATTCAAGATTTTCAGCCATAGCTAATGCATCAGTTTTGATTGGATGGTGAATTCTTGGAGTTGCAGCCCGAAGTGAAGGCCCTAAGCTTCAAAAGTTCCACTATCATATATACAAATAAAGCTACCAGAAGAAGGAGATTACATGGTTTAGTTTGAAGGCATTTTGAGGCAACGGACCTGCTGTTCTTGACTTTTCACAAGGAAAAACCATCCCCAAGTGGAGCCAGTGTTAGACTCCTATACCAATAGGTGTCATATTTCATGATTGTCTTGATTGAACTATGGAATATGTTCAAACCTTCTTTTTTGAGCAAAGGTGTTCCATATTCTTGAAAAACCAAAAAATCAAAAAAGTTAAAAAATGTAAAGAGGGTATACCCTAAAAGAAAGATCAAAGGGTAAAAAGAATAAAATGGTCAAAAAAGAGAAAGAAATGAACCCCAAGCAAAAAAATAGACCAAGGAAAGTGTGCAAATCCAAATGCCACTACTATTTCATTTTTGTAATAAAAAAAATGGTGTGCAGCTTGTCAAACTTTTGCCACAATTCATGAATAGTCAAACAGTTTAAACTTGACTTATTCATATTTCAATTTCATGTTATAGAATAGAGAATAAATATCTTACCAAACAGTTTAATCTTGGCAGATAAGTAGATAGGTAGAGTGAATAAAAGGTGCTCAACAGTTTAATCTGAACCCTTGGATGTAATAAGGGTAGAATTAGATAGATTTGCCTTGTAAAAAGAAAAGATTGAAAAGGGTTTGCAAGTCTAAATGCACCCTAATAAAGAGGAGAAAATGGTAGTGTCAAATAGATAGGGTAGGTAGATGGTGCTGCAAAGTGTTATCTGATGAATGATGCTGCTACATGTTGGTTAATCATTTACTTTCATCACAAGTACTGAAGCAGGAAATACATTGGAAAATCTCAGCAAGCAAAGTCAAACTCATTAACTTCCCTCATCACTTTCCCTCAAAAGTTTTACTAATTTCCCCCAAAGTTCTAAGGTATTTGGAGATCAAAGGGGCTCAAGGCATTTCCTTGACTTCTGGAGGGACCGGACCCTCGGCCTAATGATAAAAAAGACCTAAGTACTTGAGATGATCCATCATTATAATCATCCATCTTTAACCTTATCCTAAGTAAAATCCTATTTTGCTTAGGAAACTCATGCAAAATTCCATAAAAATCCCTCAAGATAACTTGCTATTCTAAGTTTAAGTGTTGGAGATCAGATATTGAAATTTACTTCAAAAGTTATTACTTTCTTGGATGTGCAAAAATGTTTTGAGTCTCATTGTCCTTTTCCATATTAACATTTAACTTTATTTACTAAATCCCTAGTGAAATACCCTATCCTAAGTATATAATTCATTTGTTTATACATACCCCAAAAAACTCCTTTATTATAAAGTTTTGACCAAAGTATTTACCTCCTTAATATTCATTAAAACCCGCTTCTACAAGCCCTTTGGTTAAAATATAGCATTATACCTTAATCCCGCCCCTATGGTGGATTAGTTGTATTAATTAATTTACCATATAAATAAAAAATATATACATAAAAACCTTAAACATGCGATATGTGTGTTTAAAACGCAAAAATATGAATAAAACTTCGGAGAAGTCTTGCACCACCGTGGATTGTCCACCTGGCATTCCACTTAACCAAACCCCCGCCGCAACCCCTTTCATTATGCACACGGGATTAATTAGTCATCAGGACTAATTAATAACCTTTTCCGCCTATTAAAAATCTCCCGGGGTGATTAAATTACACGTTAAACTGTTTTAAAACCCGACGGGCCCACACATGAACCCTCCGCATGTTCCCCCATCTCTTCAGCCGTCGGATCACCCCTTCATAGATCAACGGCCAGTGTTCACCCCGCTGCCCATCCCTTGTCAGCATTTTAACCAACGGGGGATGGGTGGTTTTTGAATAGTCAATCGTCCACGTGGCGATCATCCTGTGGAATCGCTGCCCTTCCGATATAAACCACCATCGATCAAAAGCGGTGCGGGCGCTTACCGCTTACCACTTACCGCCCGACCTTCGCTCACGTCAGCCCGTACATTGATGACGTCACTCCTCGAAAAACTAAAAAACCCTTTTAACTTGTAAATAAAGCCATTTTTCGTGTTTTTCCCGTTATTTTCGTTATTGAAAGCGACTGTGCTCTCTGCTACGGTTTTCGAATTTTCATTGAAATCCACTGTTCCATTCGACTTCGCTTCAGAATTCCGCCGGACCTGTGTTCGAGCATCATCTTGCCACCACCTGATACCTGTTAAAACCCAGTTTGCTTCCAAGAACATGTATTTCTTCTATTGTGCTCCGAACTTGAAAAGAAACTCTGTGTTCCTTGTTTTTCCGCTGGATCAGTGTTAAAATATTATTGCTAAGATCATTCCCTGATTTTTAAACTGTGAATTGTTCCCCCCGAACCTGCAATTCTGCCAATTTCCCTCATTAAAACTGAAATCGCGCTCAGTCTGTGAAGAAAACCCAGAAACTTCCATTTTGAATACACAAGAACCAAAATGGAAGCTCCGGCAGCTCTGAATGTAACCCCATTGAATGCCCCTCATAGAGACCTGGATTTCATTAACAAATTGTTTGATTTTAGCAGGTTATCATCAGAATATGGATTTGGACCAACAATTTCAATACTAGTTGACAAAATTGTTACTCCAAATTCTTAGATTTTAATTCAATATCTTCATTCAACAAACAGTTTGTATACAAAGTCAGAGAGAGATTAGAATGATGAAATGTGCACAGTGAATGGTAAAAGTGAAATGAGAAATTACAGGGATAGGAAAAGCATAACAGTTAAAGAATATCAGTGGTTAAAGTGTATCAGGTAAAAGTCAGAGTGAAAGTTAAAATGAAGTTACAGAGCAGTCAAAGGTAAACAATAAAAGTAATTACAGAGGCAGTAAAATGGTAAAAAGAGATGAAAATACTTTCACCAACATTGAAGTTTATCTAAAAGTGAAAGTAAAACAGTCAAAGGAACAAAAAAGTGAAAAGATGAAAAATACAACAAGAAGGAACATTTTTGCAGAAATTGCATATTTTATTCATAGTTTTGCAGAAACTATTGTGATCAATCCAAGATGAATTTTGAAAACCTGAAGGAGGTTTATGTTATTAAGAGGATTATCTACAAAAACCTCTCTCACTTTTCTAACAGCTATTATGGTTTTGGAAATATTAAACAATGATGGAAAGCACTTTTTGCAGAAAATACCAGTTAAGTCATTATTTTGCAGAGAATATTGTGGCCAATCCGAAATACATCTTACAAAACTGAAGAAATTTTTTGTTCCTAAGAGACCCATCTACAAAAACCTATCTCAGGTTTTGGACATTGATTTCAGACTAAGAGATACATGCACATCTTTAGAGGCTATTTTTCAGACTCTGTAAAACTCTGTTTTACACATCTTTTTGCAGAGCCTATTGTAAATAGCGGGAGAGGAATTTTAGGAAAGTGAAAGAGGTTTATCTCAAAAACATATTTATCTACAATAACCTCTTTCACTTTTTACATATCTATTACGGATTGAGAAATACAAAGATATCATTGGACCCCAAGTTTGCAGAATTGTTGGAGCAGATTGCACAAAGAAAGGAAGCAGTTAGTGACTTGGATGCCTCATCATCAACTAAGAGTTGGATCAAATTAGAATTCTTCTCTTTGTTATCACCTATCCATACAAAATAGTGCCAAATAGATGCATTAGTTTGAGTGTCCTTTAATTAAGTTCTATTTATGTAAATAGTTGGAGAGATTTGTGAACCAATTTTGACATTTGTTTCAAGATATTTTAGTTTAGAATTTGTATAAATACTCCACTCTTGGAAGCATTTGAGGTGGATTCTATTACTCTGCTGTAACATTGAGATTTTCGGAATAAAAGCTTTTGGAGAAATTTACTTGTGGCTTACTGGATGACGATTTAAAGCACTGGACTTGTTGCAGGATTCATGTGTTGGACTACAGTTCAATAAGTTTTTCTACCCTTTGTCTGAAGTTTTATATTAGATTATAATACCATCATATCCATTTCTGAATAATTTACATAAAGGATTGAAACAGAATTTGCTTAATTGTACTCTGTTTTCAAATGTGATTATTCCTGATGTTTTCTTCTAAATTAGTTATAAGCATGAATTCTTAAATGCTCCTGCTTTGCTAATTTAAACATTATTGATTACTATAATAAAGAATCATTCATTGCTCTTTGTTTGTAGTCATTTCACTTCTTTCTTTTGAACATGGTGAAAGATTCTTAGCTGCCTTTCATCCCTTCAAGATCATCCCATCCACTTTAAATTTTAAGGATTGTTCTCTGTCTAGCTATCTTGCCCTGTAATACCATCTTGTGCTTAGAATAGAAATCCAGTAAAGCCATCATTTGACTCCATAGCCCAATGGACTGAAAGCTCTCAACCTTGCCCTTAGTTTGTGGATTCCACCATTTTCCAAAACAAACTCTTGAATCTATAACTAGCCTAAAACCTTCCAAGAACAAAGATAAATCATAAAGAGAGAGCCCTCTCTGGATGCAGATTGGCTGGATTCTGCATCTAAAAGGTTGGTTTGTGGTTACCTCGGGTATACTTTCCTCTTACACAACTTCTAGGAAAACCTGAGTGATAACAAAAAGAATAGTTAGATTAGGACTAGTTAGGCATTTAGTTGAATAAATTGTTTTGAAACTGAATAACGACTTCTCAACCATATGGGGATTTTGACGAAAGGCATCAAACAAAACAAAATCCACCATTTTTGGGTTTTGCCTTCCATAGAGAAAACGAGAGAACGAGAGGGAAATAGGTGTGAGAGAGGGTTGAACAAAGAGTAGGAACAAATGTAAAAACCAACCACCCCAGGGCTTGGTACTGTGTATTTTCTTTATAAATAAACTCCAAGTGTTTTGGACTGTGATCGGGCTCTCTGTTTCAAACCGTGGATTTTATTTCCCTATTGAAGTTAAGTATTCTTTCATGTGTTATTATATAAATGTGTATTGTATTTTTGTTCATGCACAGACAGATTGAGTGCGAGGATGTAGTTCCTGTGAATCTCACACAAGCAAAGCTAGGGCAGAGACCGAGGGATGAGTGACAAAGAAATCTAATCAGATTGCAGGCACAGCGAGGTTGAGCGAGAAGATGGAGCTTCTGATAACTTCGTATAGAGCAACCAGATAAAGAGCAAAACACTTAGAAGAATTCTAAGTGAGGGACCAATGGTGTGGATAGAATTGTAGTATCAAGGGCTTAAGGATGGATGGCGAAGATCAGAGCGGGTAAAAGAGGCGAGAAAAACCAAGAAGGTGAATGGATGGATGCGATTAGATTGCAGATTTGAAGATAATAGATGGATGGTTAAGGTGATTTGAGGAAGTGTGGACGCGTGTTGGCAGGGCACAGTTTCACATTAGCGATCGAAGAATTTAGGAGCTAAGAGATTTCGCAAGTTAAGCAAGATAACTTGTGATGCGACGGAGCAAGAGCAGGAGGACGGGATGGGGTAAGATGTGAGAACTGTGATGCGAATGAGGAGTAACCATGTACCAGTACTATGCTACAGCGCATTTTGCAAGATTTTGTGGTTAGTGTAATCGGTTAAGGGTCAAAAGTTGTGGGCAAGCGGTTGTGTTGTATTTGCGACCAGCGGGGAGTACAGTGGGACCCTTTAGGGAAGGAACCCACGTGGATGCGGTTTTTTGGGGTTTTAGGTTTGGTTGTGTGTTAAGTAATCCATTTTGGTCGTATAAAGAACGTTGTTGATCGTTAGTGTATGTATGTTAATTAACTCTGATAT
Organism: Pinus albicaulis; assembly: GCA_034641835.2. Taxonomy (NCBI): domain Eukaryota; kingdom Viridiplantae; phylum Streptophyta; class Pinopsida; order Pinales; family Pinaceae; genus Pinus; species Pinus albicaulis. The sequence continues at coordinate 261,163,222 of CM076578.1, forward strand.
TTTGTATTCTGCTGTGTAAAGAAAAAAGAATATATGTGGGTCCTAACCCACCAGTCCATGTATATATGTTAATTTGCAGCTACGGCTGCATCAAAATCATTTACATGTATTTTTACATTTGAATCGAACTTTTTTAATAGTTTCGAGAGATAATCAAAATCATAATATAATACCCATTATAATACAGTTTGAGTGGGTTTAATGGTTAAGAGCATGTGTTTCCTCCTAAGAGATCACATGTTCAAAACCATGGGGTAGAGTATGTATGTCTTCGTAGACTTAGCAGTCAAATTGTTGCAGGAATATGGGTTCCTTGTCTCACAAACAAGGGGGTCTACACCAATTTTTTGTCTAGCTTGGTTGTGACCTTAAAATTTGATAATAATATAATAGTAATAATAATAATCAATATTTAGTTAAATAAATTTTATTGTTTTGTGCATTGTTAAACTTGAGTATAAGTTGTTTAATCTAAAAAAATTGAGTGCCTTGGAGGATTTTTAGGGTGTTGAATCCTTTTATGCATTGAAAATGTACTTTAAACAACAAAAAATTCAATATCTTGTTGAAAATTTCATCATGTGAAATAACCTAAAAAAAAATTATTTCTTCCATAAATTATACTGCGCGTGTTCTTTCATTTAGATGGTGGGTGCAATAATTTCCTTAAAAGTTGTGCCCATGACATAAGAGTTGGGTTAGGATGCAAACATGCCTTGAACAAGGTCATATTGGTTAGTCTATCTTAAAAGTTGATTTTTTCTATATTAATCTTAGTAGATGCAGAGAAAGATCTGCACCTAAATATTATTCTATATTGTGGACCTTTTCTTCATGTGAAACACTAAAAGAACCTAAGACGTATATAAAAAAGAATCATTTGTATGGAAATGGTATTGTTTGGATGAGAATTCATTTAAATCTTAAATACAATATTTGATATGATCTTTGTAAACACTTGGAGAGATCTTGGATTGGTTTTCTTCTCACACAAAGGAAGGCCCAATTTGTCCTTTTATGCCTATTTGCCCACTTTGCTTATGAATCTTTAAGGAAAAGCATTAGAAGAATTGTTGAAGGACATATATGAATACCATTCAACATGAGACTCAAGAGAGCCTTAAAGAGCAAAGAACCCTGAGGAAAAGGGATTAAGATCCATCTCACCACTTAAAGGTATGGATTGTATGCAATCTTTCTACTTTAATAGAATCCGATTTCTTTTTCTCCCCTCATTGACTTCATATTGGTTTAATGTTATAATTTGAATGTTTTTCTTTCCTTATTTGAACTAACCAAGTGGATCTCAAAGGTTTTTCACTTAATTTTCTGAGTTAGATCTAGGGGGTTTTTTGTTTATTATAAAGAAAGAAGTTATTTTAGTTTTTCTAATGCATAGATTACTTGGACATGGGCCCTCTTTTTCCTGCACATCTGTTTCACCTTGGCAATTCCATCAAGGAGTGAAAGCAATGTTTTTTCTCTTCCTTTCTTTACTAAAACCCTAGTTTCTTCTTGTTTGATTAACTTATTGATGTAAGACTTGATTTGTCTATAGACTATCACTCGCCTTTTAATCAACTAATGGGGATCAAGTAATTCAACCATACAAAAATTCATGTCAATGGAACGATGACTCCATGTGGGAGGGAGTAATACTATTTCTCAAAATCCTTCTTATATTGGCTTTACCGTTTTCCATGATTTTCTATGTTTTGCCTTTTTCTTACTCAAGATTTACAAAAATTGAATAATATAATTGTGTTCCTAAATGCTCATTTATATTTTTACTTATTCTCTTTAAAATGTTTGGCTAATGGGTGGAAGGAGAAAATGGGATCATCCTTGATCCTAAGGGAAAGTAAGAGCTAAATTATGCATATGGATTTTGGACAATGAAAAATAATCAAGCAAAGGTATACGATGTCCTTCAAGGACTACTCTCAATAAATGTAGCTAGAGTGAGGATCTTGATTTTTTTTTTAGATTCAAGGATAATTATCAAACCTATGAACTCCAGGGAAGCACCATTTGATAACAAGATTACATGTCTCATTGTGAGAGTTCAAAACGAGACTCGTAAATTCAAGGAGGTCACATTTTTCCAAGTTCTAAGGGCTCTCAAACATCCTTACAAATGAGGCTTCAAAACTAAATCTAGTGGCCCTAAATAAAATTATGGTACTTATGTGCAAGTTATTCCCTAAGTTTTATCCAAGGTGCATTAGGCATGAAGACACATTTCAAATCCATCAACCAAAACTTTTCAATGTGCCCAATATGTTATATTATATCAAGGGGGGGATGAGATGAGAAGTGTATCATTTCTATGATAGACTTACACATGTCAGATGTTATTCTCAGCTATAAATTTGAAGCCTTTTTTGTCAATTAAATTAGGGAACAAGTGGGATTTAAAATATGGGTACCAATGGTGGTGGACTTTTGGCATATTTTTTGGTGGTGGTAAAATTTGATTCAACTTTTTTCACAAATAAGAATTCCCAATTGAATCATATTTATGCTTCATCGATGTTGTTTAGAATGTTGGGCACAAATTCTTGATGGATCTTCGTTCTAGTGTTAGGTGTATAGTACTTAGGGTATTTATTAGGTATTATATGGTTGGGAGTTCAATTTCCTATATTTTGGGTTGTGGTTGAATCCAAGTTTGAATTTTTGGGTTGGCTTGAGGTGACCACCTTTCTGTCCCACGGTTTCATTTCTAGGAAATAGTATATTTTTCTTCCTATGTTTGCATACCATTCTAGCTTGTTATGTTTGATTCTTGGGATATTTTGGTTTGGTTCTTTGGAATTACTCCTTTCAGGTACTATTTATTTTATTTCTCACCTAAATAGGAAAGAAAGGAAGTTTCTAAATATGGAATATAGAGAAGTCCAACAATTGAATAAGGCTCTTCATAGGCATGAAGAGTTCATCAATAACAGTAGAACATCAATTTTCTCAATTACCACCAAGGTTCATGAAAATGAGCATCAATGTGTATCCTAAAGTTCCTTGATTATGGACACTATTATTCCATAAAAGAGGAAAATTTAGGTTCTGGAAGTTGAATGTTCAATGCCAATGAACATGGTCTACAATATCAGTAATGGCTCACATTTAATTGATTCCAATTTCAAAACTTTAGTGAACTTGTGAGTTTTAAACCTTTTTATAATAAAGAAATTCCCACATAGATTATTTATAAAGTAGAAAAGTAAACAATAGAATCACATACAATATGAAGAGAAAAAAACTTTCAATGGGAAAACTAGAAAATGTTTAGAGCTTCACCTCTAAGTATCATTGTATTAACTTCATCATTACAATATAATATATAAGATCCTATGGCATCCAAAACCATAATCCATTAACCTATATTATATTTTAATCTTAATTGCTTAATCGGAATTAGAAAATCATGTGTTGAAAACTACTAAAAATTGACCAAAAAATAGCCCAAAAAAATTTCATGGGTTCCATCCATAAACTCCTGACACACCTAGTATATCACATGGGGATGATCATGCAAATAATATAACAGACACACAACATTTTACCATTTTTATTTTCATACAAGGGGCCCTAGGATTATAGGATCAACAATCCAGGGAAACAATTCCAATTGTTTTTCTACACTAATAAAACTTCTTAGTTCTAACATAATTTATAAATGAATCTATTACATTCTTCAAAATGTCACGCTTCACCAACAATATCTTATTATCTTCAACCATGTTCCTCACAAAATGATACTAAATAGCAACATATTTTGTCTTACAATGATAAACTATGTTTTGTGTTAGAAATATTGCACTCTCCCTGTCACAGTCTAATATTACGACTTGTTTTACAAACCCAATCTATGAACACACTCTCTATAGCTATAAAACATCCTTAAATGAGTAGTTTCCATTTATTCAACCTCTATAGTTTAAATTTAAACTAGTGATCCTAGTTTTCTAAGAAATGAAACTAAATATTGGCAATAGAAAGCATCACAAGTGTATAAAATAAATAATGTAAAGGAAAAAATAATATGAAAAAAGCTTAATCATTTTAGTAAATGGTGAAATTTTCATAAGACTACATCATAAGAAACTTCATGGATTTTATAATGGTGAAAGTTTGTATTTATATATTTAAGAGTTCCTTTAAATCACCTAGAGTCGTGAACTTTCATTATATTAAAATTCCATGGGTAAATATCATGGGTTACAAAAAAACCATGGGTGAATACGATTAATAACTATATAAAAAACCAATGAATTGCTGCATATAGTAAAAGCTAATTGTACAGTCATATTTCTTTATTTTTTTTCTTCCACCTTTCAAATACTATGGGTGGATATCATGTTTTACCAAAACTATGGGCTTGTAAACCACCAAGAATAGAAAAAAATTATTGATTGTAGTGATTCACCGACATCCACATGGATCAATATGTCGCTTCCCCTAGGAAGAAATGGTCTCCATTGCTTAAAGTTCCATCATTATATGGGAAAAGTTCTATTGACATTGGCTCTTAGTGATCCATTTTCCTTGGTAAAGAATCTTCCCTCCTTTGACAACCCTGTAGAGTTGCATGTTGGATATCCTTTTTCTTAGTATCCATGATTTGATCCATTATAGCATAAAAATTTTGTGGAAATCGACGTGGTCATGTAGCTATTTGTAGTTGTCATTGGATTTTTTTAGGGCATTATGAACCTTTTGTTGGAAGTCTTGGATTCATTCAACAATTTTGGCTACTCGATTTGCTTCGACTTGAGCATGGGAGGACATTGTCGATGAAGATGTAGTCATAAAAGTGGCATCCATGGGGTTTATGGTTGGAACCTCGAACACATTTGAAAAAATATATAGCCAATAGAGTCATAAAAAATATTTGTTATAGCCATGCTAAGAATATGAAAGGTTGGCATCGCATGTATGTGGATGTTTTACCTAGAAGTGTAGATGCATCCTTGTATGTGAGATGAATATGTATTTAGACCATTCTACAAGCTTTTCCACCTATTTGTGTTCTATAGAGAGAGCTCATGCCAAATTTGTGGTGGTTTTAATGACCTTTAGTTCTCCTCCTAACAAAACCATGAAGAGCACAAGCTTGAAAGTATGAGAGACTACCTTTTGTTATTATTTTTCCAATCTTAATGAATTTACCATGGTTGAACTACCTTTATTATCATGTAGAGATGATACCCCAGAGTGACAATGACACTATAGGGTTGAGACTCATAAGCAAAATAATGTTTCCACATATAAGGTTGTCCTGGAATAACATCACAAACTTCAAGTGGGGCGACATCACATAGTACCTAATCTTCGAAGGGCATGATGTCATATAATAGGCAATATTACTAGCTAACATAGATGTTCGATCCATTTCTCAACTAGCCAATGTTATATGGTTTTGGGTGTGCAATTGTTAGCAATTAAATATCTTGATGTTTTTGGCTAAGATCAAGTTCTTCTAGTTCCCACTATCAATAATAAAATGTAGTGGGGCACCCTTCACCCACATCTATGAATGGAAGGGGTGCTCTCCCTCCTCAGGTTCCTCGAATTATTCTCGTTGGATATTCACAATTGTGATGGTAACATTGGGTTTTAAATTAATGATAAACTTTCCTTTATCCTTTCTTGAATTATAATGAGTCAAAAACTACTTTTTTCTCTTTAAGCTCAACCAACAATGATTGTTTCAATTGACATTCCTCAATGATGTGCCAAGGGATTTTGTGGAAATCACACCACTTTTCATTGTCCTTATTCGACTTACATTACCCTTCTTTTATTGTGACTTGGGCTAGTTACCTTTAGACTCAATCTCCTTTGGTTGTACCTTTTCCTATGAGTTAGGTCCTCCTTTTCCAGGATTTTTTTATAGTGGATTTGTAAACACAAACTCCCACTTATTCCTTTGCTGCAATTTTTGCTCTAATTTAATAGCATATCAAGAAGTTGCTCCTAGTGAGGAGATGTATAGGAAATCCATCTCCATTTGGATGTACTTATGCAGGCCACTATGGTACTTCAAAACCAAGTGAAGCTTATAGTATTTGATACCCAAATTTGAGTATAAGGTATGGAAAATATTTGTGTACTCTGGCACTATTTCTCTTATCATAGAGTTGTGAATATCATATATTGGTAATCATAGTTCCCTACACGGTATAATTCCTCCTTGACAACATCAATAAAAGTGGCCCAAGTGGGGCTTTCATTGAATATCTGAGGCTCGTCTTCATTGTGTGTTTCCCAATAAACTTCCCACGACTATTTGACATGGGGAAGGCCTTTCAGGAGAGTGAAAGTGATCTTATTGTTGTTGAAAAATATTTGGACAAAATTATTTCCCTCTAATAGATTAACCATTTCTCCAAAGCATATGCATCTATTTGTCCTTGCATAAATTAATATCAAAGTTATCATGTACCTTGAGGGGTGTCATGCCTCTAAAACTAACAGTTTTTGAAGGTTTTTCAGATTTTGTTGGCAATCATAAAAGGATATGGGTGAAATTTTCCATCATCCCAATCCCTTGTCACATGAGTGCTTCCTCGAACAACAACTTGATAGGATCTTTGGCTCTGTCATTTCTTTTTTGTCCCACTATAAGAGGTCACTTCCGCATGCGTTGGGAAAATACAAGGAACATATTACTCTGATACTATTGATTCAAGTTGTCTAAGGAATGAGACTAGATATTTACAATATAAAACATCACAAGTGCATAAAATAAATAATGTAGAAGAAAAAATAATATGAAAATAACTTAGTTATTTTTATTATATTATAAAAGTCTCATAAGGCTACATCATGAGAAACTTCATGGATTTTACAATGGTGAAGGTGCATACTTATAGTATTTACAGGTGCCTTTTCACTTATAATCGTTCACTTTCATTACATTTCAAATAGCATGGGTAAATACCATTGGAGATTTTATGTGTATCCTTTCTATTGCTTGTTGGAAATCCTTGGGTTCTCCAACCATAAATCAATCTCCTACCATTCTAAAAGCCTTTGATGAAATAGGTTTTCGTCCATATGGATTTCCAATGATTTTCCCATAGAGTTAGAGGGTAAGACAATTGCAGTTGAAGTTGAATTCATTGATGCCCAACTCAATTACAACCTTTTACTTCGTCGAAGTTGGACTTATGTTATGTCTACATTGGTCTCATCACTCTTTCACATGATAATGTTTCCTCATCAAGGGAAAATAGTGAAAGTATACCAATTATCTTACTACACTTAAGATCCTAACTCTACTGGTAGTATCCCTTTCGTGGGGAAAACGATTGCTAACTATGAAGATGTTGGTGTAGGTTTGCTCATATATTCTTCACTCATGGGAATTTTTACACTCCCTCCTCCGAAAATTTCTTTTGAAATTTCCCAGGTTAACATGATCACATCAAGCACAATGGAATCTTCTAATCCATGGATTGTACCTTCGGAGGCAGAATTGACCTAGTATGGAAATGAGATGCCTTTAAGCCCATTTTAATTATCTTATTAGGCAGTTAAAATGTTTTCTGATTCACCACCCTTTGAAATTGATCGAGTGAATGCGATCACGGATGATTATTCTCAATTATCTAAGTTAGAACCAATTTCATTTCCTTATACCTTCGATAGAATGTTTCCAACATATGAGAGCATCATGGAAATAATTACTTTGGATGAAATTCCATGGGATGATTTTCATCATCGTTCATCTTTTCTACCTAGCTTTGATAAAATCGAGAATGATTTTTCTACCATATTTTTGTCTAAGATCGTAGATAATCCCGAATGTCCTATATCAATTCTTCAAAATGAATCTGAAATAATTTGGGAAACATATCTACAAAAAATCCAGTTAACATCTAAGTTAAATCAGTAATTATAGAAAACATTCACATAGATGCTTCGTGCTCCCTTAAAGAGATTTAAACGTACAAAGCCCTGTTTCAAGAATTCTGAGACATTTTATCTTGGTCTTATGAGGAAATGCCAAGAATTAACCCTGGCATAGTTGTTCACGAGATAAATACTTACCTAGATTCCAAACATGTCAGACAAAGATTACATCCAGTGCATCCACGAAAGGCTACTGCTATAAAAGTTGAAGTTGAAAAACTACTCAAATCAGGTTTTATATATAATGTTCCCTTAATTGATTGGGTTTCCAATATCTTTCTAGTTAAAAAAAATCAAGGGACTATCAGGGTATGTGTATATTATAGGTACATTGACAAGGCTTGTCCCAAGGACAACTATCATACCCCCTATATCGACCAAATTATTGACAAATGTGTCGGCAACGAAATATTTTCTTTCATGGACCGATTTTTTCGCTATAACCAAACCAACATATTGCTTATCTATCAGCATAAAAATACGTTTATTTGTCCATGGGGTACCTTTGCTTATCTCAAACTCATATTTGGATTGAAAAATGTCAATGCAACCTTCCAACAAGAAATGTCTTATGCTTTTCACGATATCAAGCATATTGTGTAACCTTACTTAGATGATTTACCGACTCATTCATTGCAACATAGATATCATCTGATGCATCTGCGAGCTATTTTTATCATATGTAGGCACTACAATATTTTCTTGAATCCCCATAAATTCATTTTTTGTGTACAATATGGTAAATTTTTAGTATTTTTCATGTCAAAGGAACGCATTTGTATCGATCCAATCAAGGTTGAGGCTATTTTGAATCAGCATCCTCCTTTCAATCTCCACCAACTCCAAAGTTTTCAAGGGAAAGAAAAAAATTTACATCAATTCATCCTGAGCTACATTGATCTAACTAAAGGTACTACTCAAATTTTTTAAAATGGCATCTCATTTACATGGGACGAGCTTGATCAAAAAGCTTATAATGCACTTAAACATGCATTGACCCATACATCGTTGTTGCATCCGCTTGATTATCATCAAGACTACTTTTTGTATTTAGATGCCTCTGATGCCACCACTGGCATGATTTTACTTCAAGAATATGAGTCCAATGTTGAACATGTGATATACTATTTGAGTAGGAATCTCACAAAATCTGAGATCAAATATGCACATGTGGAGAAATTGGGCTTGGCAGTCTTTCAAGTTGTCCAACATTTTCGTCACTATATTCTCTTGCGCAAAACTATCATCATTTATGACTGAAACCCTATGATGTACATTCTTACGAGACAACTACTAAGGTGAAAATATTATAAATGAATTATCATTCTACAAGAATTTGATTTGGAATTTGAAAAATCTAAGTCCAAGAGGTCATTTGTGTTTGTTGAGCTATGATGTGATTTTCCCTCTACTGAGATGGAAAACATGGAAAAGGATTCTCTTCCAGATGAATCCCTCTTTGTTATCAGTACTTTAGATCCCTCGTACGGAGATATCATTGTGTATCTCCAAACTCAAACATTTAGGCCAAAATTGTCTCAAATCGATCGTCGCCGTATTCAGTACCAATCCTAGCAATACACTATTTTTGGTGATAAAATTTATCCTCGTGGTCCCGATTCCATATTCATACGATTTTTGACTCACAAGGAAGTCAAAAAGGCATTGAATGACTATCATTTTGGAGCTTGTGGTGGTTATATGTCAGGGTTTTCCACTGCCCAAAATATTTTGTGCGCTACGTATTTTTGGCCTTCAATGTTCAAATATTGCATAACCACGATCCAAAAGTGCCATAATTTCCACATTTACCATCGTAATATGTTTTCATATCCAGATCCTCTTCACCCAATCATTTTTGTGAGTCCTTTTTCCAAATGGGCATCGATTTCATTACATGTAACCCTCACTCAACCGGGGGGCATGGGTACATTATCCTAGCAGTAGATTATTTTACAAAATGGGCCAAGGCGATGCTTACATATAAGTATGATGGTGAAACTACAACCATTTTAATATTCAACCATGTGATTTCCAGTTTCAGCATTCGACAAGCCATCGTCATGAACCATGGTAGTCATTTTCGAAACTTTATGATGACCGGACTTTCTGCACAACTAGGATTACACCATGACAGTTCTACTCCATATTATTTTCAAGAAAATGGCCAAGTATAAGTTTTTAACAAGGTTTTACCACCACAATAAAGAAAATTGTCGTTATTCATAAAAATATTGGCATATTATGATTTTACCATCCTTGTGGGTATATTGTACCTCAGCAAAAAAATTAACTGGCTTTAATCCCTTCCAACTTGTTTACAATTTGGAGGAAATTTTTCCAATTGAATATGAAATTTTGTCTTTGAAACTTAAAATCGATTTATTACCAGCTACCTATGCAGAAGCGGAACATTTTTTATACCTAGAATGACTAGATGAGACTCATCATGATGTTGCACTGGCTAATCATGAGGCTCATAAGAAACACGTTAAGGCATATTTTTACCGAAACGTGAATCCTCGTTCATATTTTGAAGGTGACCTAGTCCTTGACTATGATCAAGCACATGATAAACTAGGCGTTGGTAAATTAGAACCCATGTGGCATGGTCCCTACATTGTAAAACGTGTACTAACTAAAGGGGCCTATGAACTAGTTGATTATGACGACATTTCTTTGGGAGATCCCAGGAATGGTATTTACCTAAAGAAATATTATGCGTGATTCATTTCATGAATATTTTGTACATTACTTGCATCATATTTTTATGAGTGAGTGCAGTAAGTTTAGCATATTTTTACGATTTCCTGCTACTTCTCTTGCTTATCTTGTGTTACACTATATTTGCAGATGTCGATGCTCCATCAAAATTACATTGGCTTTGCCGGTGGCGCTAGTCGTAGTATTCGAAATCTGTCTTCCGCAGCCTAGGCCATGTATTCTCCCATCAATGATCTAGTTATTATTCATGGGCTATAACTTAGTCGAACAACGAATAACATCGTAGGGTATAATGCAGTGATTGAGCTATTATCTAATTCCATTTCATTTTACATTCATCGATTGATCATTAGGTTAGATTCTCAATTCATAGTATTACATTAAACGGTGTTTATTCAGTTAGAAGTCCAATAGTGTTAAGAATGTTTTCGTGGGTTCATCTCTTGGAGAGACAGTTTGATTACATTGAATATCAACACATTCCAATAAATTTAAATACATTTACTAATGCATTAGCTAACTATTTATTAAATGAAAATTTGTAAACAGTTGTAAAAATAAAAACAATATTCATCCACATATTGAACAAGATAAACTGAGATAATAGTAGTATTTTTCATTAATCCAAATGTATATAAAAGTGTGGATTTACAAAAATTCCATCCAAAACATATGAGGCTTTGTGGCCTTTATTATCCTAACATGTTGATATTACAAAAAGAAAAATCTAGCCCTATGACTAGCCATTAAGCATGGTGATGATCACGGTACCAGACAATGGCATGAGCTACTCGTTGTAGCAAGAAAATGATCGGCCCATGAACTCCCACAATGTGCCTCTGGTACCGGAGAGGAAAATCATCAATCCCAATCTCTGGTATCTCTAGAGTTAACCTCTCCATGTTGTGCTCCAGCTCGGTCAAAACCCATGTCGCATAAGGATTAGGTAGCGCAAGAGTTGTTGGATGATCGCTCTATCTGTCAAAAAACCATAATACTGCTATTCTGATCGGGCCCACATCTACACGATCATTTCATATAGTTATATTTGGATTCTAAAAAACAAAAAACAAAAAATTGAAAATACAAAAACAACCAAAATGTGAAATTTTTACCTATGTCACCCCATTGCATCCCTGCTGGAAGTGGGATATCTTGGTCACTTGTATAGTCCATGCCTGCAAATGGAAAGTTCTCAATCATGATGATCTGATATTCTAGCCACCCAAAAAACTCAGGATTGTATTTCACAATTGGGCCATCACTTCCAAGGTGTGTCATCAATGAAACCCAGAAAAGCATATGAGGACTCTGAGGTCCTCATGCATCTACCAGAACTTGTTGTGGGGAAAGAAGGGGAATCCTCTTTATATAAAATGAGATTATAATGGCACCATACCCAAATTTTTTGAGTTTTCCAGCCTTTTCTCTAGTTAGTTGTCCTTTCATGTTGACAACTACCCCTTCGCACCAATTGAATATGGTAGGTTGTGAACACTCCACAGAAATTTGCATCTGAGCCTTAGTCAACAAGTGAAGTGTTGCACTCCCACATAATTGTGCAACTGTAAAGGCAATAGTTCTCAAGGGAAGCCTTTCTGTAGTTTTTATGTCAATTCTCCCATCTTTGAATTGATCCCCTGCAATATAATTTTGTGTTAGATAGGTTGCAGTTGTTTCTCCACCTGTTATGTGCCCATGATCCAGATTTATGCAGGAACGCAATAAAATACAGAAATAGACATAAAAACAGAGATGCAGCAGAAATAATAATTCATTTCATTAATATCAAATAACTGAAATATGTTTACAGACATAATGGAAATAAACTAGCTAGGGCGATGGTAGTTTATCTCTGATAAGAGATGTGGCGGCTACATGCCTCTGAAATGTGTTACAATGAGGCTCGAAGACCTATTTATTGTTGAGAAAAAATTCAAAACCCTAAACATCCAAAAACCTAACTGTAGGAGATGAAGTGCCAAAACTATGGGCCCCGTTTGGGTAAATTGGTGTTTCAACTTCTCGGGGATGTAACTTTGGCATACGATATTTGTTTGACGTGCATCATACCTCATTAGAAAGATCTATCTGAGGAGTACAACTTTTGGTGTGAGAAACATTAGTCCATGGACCCATGTTGCTTCCGTTGTTTCCAAAAAACGTCATTTAGGGCCTTAGAATGGCTCCGGATGTTCAGGAATCGACAACCTGCTAAAAATAGTAAGATGTGCTGAAAGTGAAAAACTGAAAGAACTGATGGTGCGGGTCCAAATGGAATAGGTGGGTGGCCACTAATATCCATCTGAATAAGCCCATACAACGATATATATATCCCTTTGCGAGAAATCCCAATCAATATATATATCTGCATATATGGTGGGTCGTTGGTCTCCTATCACAAAGCATTGATCTTGAACATCCCATGCTCTCACCATCCATGTCAAAATAACTAATTGATCCTTCATGCACGGGATCATCCAAAAATTTTATAGGGCACAGTCTCTCAAGGCATGTAGTGGTGTTGGATCATTGATACTAGATAGCTTATGCATCTTGGTTCTCATGTTCTCTTTCCCTCCACTCCATCTTAGGAAGTCAAAAACCATGAAAATAATAGTAGAAGAGGGTTAGAAAACTATGTGGTAATTTTTTGCAAAATATTTGGGCCTTTTTATTGATTTTTAAAGGCCCTCGGGGTTGTGTGCGAGTACCTTTGAGGAATAGAGCCCATTTTTGTGGTTTCTCGAAAGAAAATCTACACACATCACGATTTTATTTGTGTCAAAAGAGTCGGGGTGTGCGAGCCCGATGAAGAGTAGCCGCGCACCCTGAGGGTGCATTTTAAATTACAAAACCACCCAAAAAAATGCCAAAAATCATGGTCAAATGCAAAATAAAAGCCATGAAAACAAAGATAATGGAAATAACTCTTACCTGGAGAAGAGGGTTCATGATTTTTTCCATCGGTTTGCTCAGAATCCACCTCTGGAGTTTTTGGTAAAAAAACCCTCTAAATTTCTCTCAAATGGTAAAAAAACTCAAATGGTGAATTTATTTTTACTTTTTTTACTTTTATAGGCATTTAAGTTCTTTAAAATATTGTTTTATGCTTTTTGACCTTTTGAAAAATCAAATTTTTGATGTTTTTACTGTATTTTTGGAGCAGTTATGATAATTTTTTTACTTTTATGTGAAGAACACAGGTTAAATCATAAAAAAAAATCATTTTGGCGACGAGCGAACTTTTATCACTTTTTCGGGCTCTTTAAATTTATGAAAAAGTGAAACCCTAAAGTCCCTTTTTAAACCATTTTCAGAATCTCTAAACATGAAAAGATCATCGATTACTTAACTATTCAAAATCGAAAAAGAAAATGAACATTCATCTATTCAATATAAGTTTACCCCTTTTCTGGACTGAACTAGACTATTTACGAAAAACGTATACGTTGACTAATCATGGTCAAGAGTTTTCTCTCCTATATTATTTTACCCTTTTTGGGGCTTGAGAGACTAAATTTACAAAAATGGACATTGTGGAGTTTACTTATGTTTTATCCTGATTCCCTAAAAGCAAAAAACATTGAGCTTTACTTTCTGTGGGCTCGTTAAAATTTTAGGTTGAAAGTGTTGAATGATTTTTCTTTTCGTGTACTTTAAAACTCTTCAAACATGGAAACAAAATCAATTTATGACTACACTAGACTCGTAAAACATAAACATTGCAAGACTCGTCAATCATGATGGAACCGAACCACTCCTTCCTAGGGTTTGTAAAAAATGTTTCGAAGAACTCATCTGAAGGATCAGCTTATAAGACAAGAAAATTTTATCCTCCTCAAGCTTGAAAAAAATAAAGAGGTACTTTCCAATTGTTAGCCACCTATAAATTTTTGGCAAGAAAACAAGTGGCTAAATATTTTTTGAGCCTTCAAGAGATACATTTCCTATGAAAATCTCTCATCCTTGAAGCCTCTATGTGTCCTTAGCCTTTGAAAAAATCTTCACTATTGTTTCCATTCAAAAAGCCTCACTGCCTATGAAAAATTCGTGCTCAGAAAAGCCTTGTTCTGTCCCTTGTACCTTTGCAAAATTCCCCATTTTAACCCTTTTTCCCATTTTTCAAAGTTTCCCCTTTGACTCCCAAAATCCCTCCTAAGTCTTCCAAACCACCCAAATCCCCTTTAAAAACCAAGTGAAATCCCTTTGTTTGGTTTTTAAATCCTTTTTTTCCCCTACCGAAAGCCTCTTTTGAGCCTTAAAAACATCATTTTTAAGCCTAAAAACCCATATTTTTCCATGTGCAGGCTAAGCCCCTTTCGGCCAGCCCCTAACCACTTCCCCTCCATAAGCCCGGGCACTAAAATCCAGCGCTAGCCCGCAAGGCGCTAATCGCATCGGAGAATCAGATCGGGACATTCTTGTCCATTATAAAAACAAAGTTCCGATGCGATGGTGTTATTAGCCTGTCGATGTTTTAATTAATTTCCATCGTTGATTGGAATAGATCCAACGATCATCACCCATTCCATCATGCCTCGATCAAGCCCCATTGTAAAACCTTCGATGACCTTCTCCACCGTCGATTCACCTTTTAATCTGATGACCCTCGCATCCTCACTCCGATCGCAATCGCAAATTCTAAACTGTGCCATCCTCCGTCCCTCCCAATTGCGACCCTCCGACGCGATCCTAGCCGTTGAATCCACAAGAACTAACAGCTAGGATTCGCCTTCATTCTGCCATATGTCCCCCGTTTTGGCTCCTCCAATCCGATCACAACCGTCGATCTCCTCCTGAGATCTAATGGTCTGTATTGAATCGCCCTCCGCCCACAACCGAGTCCCACCATATCCGCCCATTTCATATGCTTTCCACGCATTTTCTGTGCAATTTTTTCAAAGGCCCAAACCTTGGGTTTTGCATTAAAACATCATATCATCCCGCCAAGCATTAAATTTTTAATGTTTTACATTAAAGTTTTTTCATTTCGCCCGACTTTCATCAGTTCGATTTTCACTGTTTCACTGCATGTTCCCACCACTTCCCATTGCATCCATAACATTCGCTTCTGTTGTGCTGCCATCGTCACAGCATTCCACCGCAGCCATCCCTCCCCATGCATGGATTTCTTAACAGATTGTATGTTTTGCAGGTGTACAGGCGGCAAGAATCGCCATTGCTCACGGTCACTGTTATAGTGACAAAGAGCGCAGAAGGATTTTTTTGATCCTGATATTGTGACAGAAATGTTTGGGAAGGTTTATACAGGAAATATTTCATTAGAGTACAATTTTCAAACCAGTTAAACCTCTCCAGCATCATTAAAGACCATATTTCACAGACAGAGACAGTGATGAAGCGGCGAAGAGTATCAGTGGGTAATCAGAGATTTTAAGTCCTGTAATGAAATAATTTTAGCTCTGATTCATTGTTTAAAGGGCAGTTGTACCAAATTGAAGACCTCATGATTGTCACAGTAGGCCTAAAGAGGCCTATAGCACAGAAAACAATATTGACAGTGTTTCACATCGGCAGAAGCTCCCTCTTGAGAAGGGACATAGTACCCATACTGTCTTTATTCTACATTGTGTCCCCAAGAATATTTTCACCCTGACAGCAGTCCTAATGCTACCAGAACATTTGTTACACGGTATGGCAGACCTCATAGTCATTTATCTACCTTTTTGTTTATTCACTAGAGTACTACAAGTACTGCAACGGAAAGCACATCAAGGACACACCTGGAGTAAATTGCAGCCTGTCGAAGACCACTCTTTCATCCAAAAGAGTACTGAAGATTAATGCTCAGATATTAAAACAGAATGGGCCTCGACCCTGTTTTTCTACTCTATTTGAATGTTACATTTATTGTTTCATCTACCTCCTCTGCCTCTCTTTCAGCTATAAAACTCATGAAGAAACTCATTTTAAAGGTTGTTGATCGGATATCTGTGAATTGTAAGTTGTTTCTCTTGAGATATAGTTCTCTGTGTAGAGTTGTAAGATAGGCTGAGGAAGATGTTTTCAGACTGAATATCAAGCTGTTGGCAATGTTGTACATGACTGGTGTTGCTCTTTAATATGACAAGCACATTTCTTTGGATCCTGATTTAAAGCAGCTATGATGTTTTTCTATCTTTGTCTTTGTTTCCCTTTGTGATTCATCATATTTCATTTCTTCTGGTACGCATCAGAAATCTGGCATAGGATTTACCCTTGCATGGTACCCTATGTTTCTGCTCTCCCTACCTTTGATGTTTTCTTGTGTATATGTTATCTGAGTACTTATTTAAGTTAATTTAACCAGTGTAGTGGCTATAATTTACTGCTAGCTGATGTATGGATTAATAAATTGGTCTTCAGATGTTCTTGTTGGGTTTTAATTGAAAGAATTGGGATACTGGGAGTTTAGAACATGTTTCTGTCTCACTAGGGCCCTTTTTGATTAATTAAACTTTTCTAAGTTCCCTTAAGTTGGATGTCGAAGCATTGAGAGTTCAAAGTCTCTCTCTGATCTCAGGTCTTCACCTTTGTGTTTGAAGCTTTCATGTTTCCTTGTCTGAAGAGTTAACCTTTCGGTTCTGGATCACAAGTGTCTAATGGCATGTCCTGTCCCTAGATCTGATTCCTGAACGGTCACCTCAGAGGTTTCCTTGCCTTTCACCTTCTTTCTTACCATTTCATGCCACACTATCATCTTCAAGATCCAATGCTTTAGATGACTAGCCCAACTGAAAGCCTGCACATTGAATAGCAAGTAAACCCTTTCCCGACTCCATTTCCCAATGGTCTTGAGTGTTCCCTAAAATCATTTCTCTTCCGTCTAGAACCTTCTTTATTCAGCAACTGAAAGCCTGAACATTGAATAGCAAGTAAACCCTTTCCCGACTCCATTTCCCAATGGTCTTGAGTGTTCCCTAAAATCATTTCTCTTCCGTCTAGAACCTTCTTTATTCAACCTTGTCTCACAGTGAACCCTTCCTTTCCCTTTTCCCAACAACCAAAAAAACAATTAAACAAACAAACCCGTGCCTATAACTAGCCTAAAACCTAAAAACAGAGCCTCAAAGACATATACCTTTGCCTATCATAGAGAGATCCCTCTCTGGACCTAGGAGGGCTAGATCCTGAGGTTCGAAAGTGGTTCTGATGTTGTCTCATCTTTTGGTATTGCTAAACTTGTCAAAACATGGGGACACCAACACCAGTAATGGTGGGGGTAAATTGGGAAGCAAAATTCATTTCTAGTATCTCACTAAAGGAATTATATCACTCTTGAACATGAAACTCCTTCTCATTTGTGTCTGGGTTGGGAGATCCATTTATCTCATAGTTAATCAAACCTAATTGAAATTATTTAATCGTTTTTTGGTATTATCGTTGGGTCAAATGCTACCAAGTCTAAGTGTCGTTTCGCCAATATGTTCAAGAGAATTCCAACCTCAATCTAAATTGCCTTTCAATTTGTAGCCTTCAATCATGTCGACCATCCCCGAGCCAGCTCTTGAATCACTCAAAATTGGTCCTCAAAACTTGACATAAGTTTCATGTTATAGGACCTCTTGTGAAGGATCACTTCCTATCGACTTAAACTCACTATTTAGGAAGCATATCTAGAAACGGTCTTCAGTACCTTGGAGCCCGCATGCCCTAATGGTAGGTTTCTCGCCTTCAATGATGATGTTCTCATCATTGAAATTTGATCGAATGATTCTATGAGTGTTTGACTTCAAGAAATATTTTCACACTTCATATATTGTACTGGGAGTACCTTGAGGAGAATTTTTCGTTATTGGTGGTTTCTCTCACACTTGTTAGCAGATCACATCATTGACCGGTAATAAAGTGGTCTCTACCATGTTTGACTTTGATACATTCACTCGCATGGTTAGATTCGTACTATGGATCAATAGAGATGGAGATCAAGACCTTGGATCTAGTTTCATCCATCTAGGTTGTGTGGAGTTTTGTATTCATGATTGTACATATAGATCCATTTTTTTATGGTTGTGTCCATACTATGTCAATCTGTTAACGTGATCTTTTTGTATTTCCCTACTAGTTCATCGAGTTATGTTTACTCCGAGTACGGGAATGTTTACCTCACCGATGATTTTATATTACATTGTAACCTTTGATTTATTTTTGCGGGTATCCAACCATGGTCTCGATCCAATATTTGGTATGATAAAGCACTTCGATCCTCAAATATCCTTTTTCCGACTTCACACTTTACTAGGGAACTGTCGTACATGTAACTTTTTTCACCATGGAAAAAATGACCGTCGAATTGGATCTTTCACTATCCATCAATGTGTTCTAAATAATTCCCATGTGATCTGAAAATTGGTTGGATAACTTGTTATGCATTTCAAGTAACCTCCCACTCGGTTAAACAAATAGATGATCTAGCTTATACTTGACAATTTGCGAAATTTATGCTTGAAAATGGTGTATGATTTTTTAACTATTTAAGTGTCTTATGTCCATTTGTTCTTGCTGATATTTAACATGTATAATATCAACATAATGCAAAGCAATAAAAAAATTCACACATAACAACAAAATTAATCTAGGACTTCACCCGAATATCGTGGGCTACGTCTCCTTTAAGCTTTGTTATCTTGACTTGGCTCTTTGGGATTATGGTAAAGCTTATTTTACAAGTTCCACACTTAACTCCAATGGATATTGAACTGATCCAAAGGACTTAGAATACCATCTATATCCTTGTCATGGTTGTCATCACTCGCAAAACAACTTTAGGCTCCTTTAGACACGATTCCTTCGTCGATGCACTCGGGGCCTAGACCGAGCTTCTCCATAGCACTAACTCCTTTAGAATTATTTTTATGTCCCCGAAACCGCATCTACTATCTCCGAGCACATATCGGACACCAAATATCAACCGATTGTTTTTCTCAAAACGAGCACCGCATCCCCAAACTAGGCCTTCCTCCACGGTTTGCCCAAGGCTGCCCAAAACTTCCCTTCAGCTTCTCGAGCTCCGTAGTTATCAAATGGCTCGAAAACCCATTCATTGGATTCATAATGCCAAAATTAATCGAGATAGACTATTTTTTCATCAAAAATGGCCTCGGCTACCCGGTTTCGCCTCCAACACCTATCGGCACCCCTTGGCACTAGGGTCGCTGAAAAAATTCTTTGATGGGTTCTCGACCTATAGAAGTCCTAAAAAAACTTCTGCGACCTCCTTCAATGGATTTAGAATGTTGGTTACAATCAAGAATGACTATTGGTGGTCTCTAGCTACTCTAGATAGGCCCCGAATTGCAGCTAGAAAAAGCCGGCACTAATGGCCCCTGAAATTTACTCAAGCTTCTTGGCTTTCTAAATTCCTATACATGCTCTGCAAACCATCTCATTAGATTCACAACATCTCGAAATATCCAATTTTGATTATTGGATTGTTGAAAAATCCCTCTAGCTCCCCCGGCTAGGCCTCAAACTGTTGTTGCCTCCTCGGTGACCTCGTGGCCCCTTGAACTTCATTGATGCAAAAACTCGCTTAGAAGCTCTCTAATGGCTCTTCAACCTACTCCATTGAGTCTCGGAATATTGGATATAGTAGAAATTTACTATTGGCACTCCAAAATTGGGCAAATCTAGCTCAAGATAGAGCCAAAACAATTTTTTTTCCCAGATGTCCCCTACATCAGCTCCACTAAAAGTGGAGGATTGCGCTTAACTCCAGTTAAAAATATAAAAATCTCCAAAATTCCGCGTCCACTCCAAATCTTCCACCAATTTAACGATTAACAATAATTGTGACTGTTGGGGTGGCCACATGGCTGCAAACCCCGAGTCTTATCCGTTGGATGGGCGGAGGTTACAGCTTGGGAATGTCGTCCACATAAACCGTTTAACCACCATGTGAACACATTCCCGTTGCGGTTAGAGTGGAGGCTTAAGCCCATGGTTCCGGCACTTGGGCATATAAGGGAGGGCGGCCTCCCCAAACCCCCAACCTTGAAACCGTAACATGTTAAGTATAATCGGTGCCCATATATTGTTAAGTTCTAATGTATAGTCCAATGGTAAGGCGTGGGCCCGTGGGCGTGGAGGTCAGCCGTTCGATTCTCAGAAGGCCCAAAATATTTTATAAGACCTATCTAGGCCACGTGGCGGCCTCCGGTCCCGCCACGTGGCGACTCTCCAATTGGTCCGAAAAGCCGAAAAGTCAACCAATTGCCCAATGAGCCTATGCCACTTGTCAAACACCGATTGGACCATGCAGAATATTTTGGGGAATATTACAGGGAATATTCTAGGAATATTCCTTGGAATATTATTTTTTTAATTTCCCAAAAATGCCAAGTCAAACTTGGTCAAAGTCTTGTTTTTGCAGCTTTACTAGACTTTTCAAACTCGCGATAACTTCTTCATATGATGTCGGTTTTTCAAACCGTTCACGGTGCGGGAATCGCAACGATGAGACCTTTCCGGTCACTCATGTTCGGGACACTTCCAAACACTTTTAATTTTGAGCTATCATTCGGGTCCATGATCCGAGCTTTTTGATCACACCTCCCCATTAGGAATCTTTTGGACCCCAAAAGATCGATATATTGATCTCGTACAAGAGATGAGAGTACAATACCCTCTTCTTTTCAGCCTCCATACACTTGCCTTGCATGGATGGCTAGTGCCTTTGAACCATGACTTGAAGGTAGTCAACACTTTCCTTCCGGGATGCGCTTGTCCTCCCTGTCAAGAACTATCTTCCTTGCACTCACTCATAAATTTCTGGCGAGAAATTTGTAGAAGGTAGTTTAACATCGTTGCTTTTATCATTGATCCAAGGTGGCTCAAATAAACATGAGATTACGACCTATATATATGCATACATAATCAAAACTTTCATATTCACAAATGAGTATGTCTTACTATGTTAAGAAGTCCAACCACTTCTTACCAAGCAACTTCCACTATGACTTTTGCTACCGCAAATATTTTTGATTTGAAACTTCCATTCTCACATCAATAATGGAATCCTTGGTTCCACTTTTGCCGATCTTTTGTCCTCTTGTTGCATGTGCTTGGGAAAACTAGTTGGATGTGTTGTTATGACATCCCTCACCGAGTTGGGATGTCTAATGATAAGGAGCTTTTATTCTGTAAAGCAAATACAACAAGGATTGCATGGACTATCAAAGCCCCTTTTTCACCTATCGGAACTCTTGAAAAAGGCTAAAAATCCACCTTTTTGCTCTAAAAGCGCTCATTTTTACATATCAGGCCTCTAAGCACCTTTCGTTTAAGCCCGAGCCCCTTTTCCACCATGAGACCGGGCCCCGTGACCAAGCGCTAAGCCCATCGGTGATCGCACGTCTCTCTTTCCAAGTTTCCGCTTCCAAGTTTTCTATTTCGTCGATGGATGATCCTCCGATAAGATCTGGACTGTCCATTACCCAAGATCCGATGGCCATCGCATTGCTCCATTGCATCGATGCATCGCATCGGGGTTCGCCCTTTCCCTTCCGCCTTCCCTTCTCCACCGATGGAATCCTAGCCGTTGATCTCTCCCATATCCAACGGTAATCGCTTGTTGCACTTCACCTCGCTCCATCGCACATCACACATCGCAGCCGATATGCCGATCTTCTGAGATAATCTCCACCGTTGATCGCATCCCCAATCCAACGGCTCTCACTCCATCAGCATATCGCAATCGCTCCCTCCGCTTTTCCTCCTCCCGTCTGTCTGGATCTCCGATATGCGAAGCCCTGATTCAATCACAGCCTTCCATCTCTCAAGATCCAACAGCTCATATTACTCCCGCATTTTCAACCCTACCCTTTCCATTCCCCTTCATCTCCAGATCTTGACCGTTGATCCTCACCATCCAACAGCTCCCATTGATCCCCTCTTTTCAACTCCGCCCAATAGCTTTTCGCTACCCAACAAATCTGATGATGTCATCTGCTACGTCCCACCTTTCTTTACCCTACTCATTCTTTCTCCTCGACATATCTCTGCCATTGATCCTCAAGATCTAATGACCCTTGCTTCATCGCACATTCGCCTTTCACCCATCCCCTCACACCATTCATGCCTTTGTGCGATTTCGCGATGCGTTCTCCACTATCCGATTAACCCGAATCTACGGTGCAGGATCACTGCGGGGGCACCTGACCAAAGTGGCATGTACTCCCCAATGCCCCCGCAGTTGACTCATTTGACTGTGGAAGATCTCCATCCAACGGTCCATATTCACTGCGGAGGCACCCAGCCCACAAACCCGTCTGTACCCTCCATCCCCCCGCGTTTAATCTCAGTCATCGACCTTCTCCAGATCCGACGGCTATCGTCTCTCCTCCCATATAATCCCGCCGGTCCCACCTGACCACGTTGGGCTTTTCATCATGGTTCTGTTCAATCTCCACCGTTGTTTTCCCCAAATCGAACGGTCTGCATTCATTTTCGCGTTCATTTCTCCCACACTCCTCCATAGTAAATTTTGAATGCGAAATAGGCATCTTTCCCATGGACACGCATCAGCCACCAAGCCTTATCACATTCATTTGGCCCATTACTGCTAACCACCTTGACCCTGCGTGAAAACCACTCGCGGTTTTCTGTGAAACTGCCCATCATATTGTTGTGCCATATTTTGATTTAAACCCTAGTTTTCGCCTCCGCCATGGTTTTATCTTCCATTGCTACATTCGCACTTCCTCCGCATCACTCCATAACCCCTTGCTGAGCCATCTGAAGCAGTCTACCCCTCATCGCAGGATTTATTTAATTGGTTTGTTGTTTGTCCGGGTTTTCATGGCCTTTTAAGTACACAGGCCATATCATAGCCAATAACAGTGGCTCGAGGCCGAGGATGACGATCCTCCACGCCCAAGAAGCAGAGAAAAAATATGCATAGGGTCAGTTTCACGTCTCAGTCGATGGATCACGACCATTGGCCATTCTATAGGACCCTCCAGCACAGAAGGCCAACTCTTCCACTACTAGCAGTACCACGTTCTCCAGCGTAGAAGGCCATTCCTTCCCACGATTAACGGTATTACCTTCGTCAGCAACAGTAGGGGCTCTGCCTCATCAAACAGCAATGATCATTCATGACTAAGCCCGCGTGGCCTTTTTACCTTATGATCTTTTCACTTTGTCATTACGGGTGAAATTTTTAAGTTCACTCCTACAGTTTTCACTTTCAGTTTAGTAAATTGCTTACATTTCAGTTAGAAATGGCTTTAGGCCTGTGTTGTAAGATGATGAGAGGCAGTTCTACCTCATCATCATTTCTATTTTTGATTTAGACATTAAACAACATACAAGCATGCGGGGAATATATTTTCCCAAAATATCCTCTCGCGCATAGGAATCAGAGGTTATAAAAACAGGAAGAAAACACTAACAAAAGGTTCCAAATTTTCCAAAGGACTCACTAGCTCAAGTACTCTGTATGTATGAACTTTGATAGTGAATGTTTGAAGTTCCCGTAGGGATTCAGTAATAAGAATTTTTGCTGGAAGTGGGGATTCCGCTCTAGATGATTCACAGTTAGTAACTCTTCTCCATGTTTTTTAATACAAATGTTCCTTTCATATCTCTCCACATTTATTGTATCTAATGCTCTGAAATGCGAGTGCTCCCATGCTTAAATGTGAATTTATCATAGCAGATACTGACATTTACTCATCTATATCACTTAATATGGCTAAGGCATGATACTTTGTTTCATTTTCTATCTCTTCTGTCGTTCTTCCGATACTAACTACAATGGATTCTTATCTTTGAACGACCCTAGATATATGGATTCTTATCTTTGAATAAGCCCAGTATATATGGATTCTTATCCTTGGATAAGCCCGGTTATAGTTAATATCTTACTCCATCTTCTGCCATAGTCATCACTCACATATAACTTGATAGTTGTGTGTTCATTTTAGAAGTTGGCCCCCTTTTACAGCATTATGTTTTAAATTTGTCTGATGCATTTACTTATTTCAGTTTGTACTCAGTTTCTGCAGTTTTCCTAGCTGTTGTGTTTAACTTTGGGGTCTTGCTTCCACCTTTATTAAAACCATTCATCAGAGTGATAATAGCATGAGAGCCTAACATTGTCAACTGCAGTCAGTTGAGTCATATGCTCCTTGCATTTAAGATGTCCTAGGCACTGGTCTTTATACAACTCAAGGTTGTCTCTAGGAGCTACAACATCTTTCTGGCGTCGTTGTCGGGGAAAGAATTTAAAGAACTAAATCCCTGGGCCTCAACAAATATCCTCCACCCTTCAGAATAGGTGAGCAGGAAGGGTTGGGAGTTGTAGATCCCTCACCTTGGCGACTCCATTTTCATTCAAAGGATAAATATATTTGTAGTCCTGGCTTCCCGAAAGCCACACCTGAGGTCAGATACATTCCAGTTGAGAACACCTTCAGTGTCTGATCCAGAGAAGATTTTGCACAAGAGAAGTTGGAGAGAAAGACAATAAGCTTATACAGATATTCCCAGATTCTCCCTGGAAGACTCTCCATCCTCCTCTCAATTAGCTCAAGATCAAGGTCCTGATTCTATTGCAAGAACCCTTGACTATACTTCTAGTAGCTCCTCGCTGACAAATATTGAAGTCAAAGATGAGGCTGAATCTGTAGATACCACGAGTTTCTTTCTGCATCCCACTCCCGAAGCTGAAGAAGTTAAAAAAGTAACAGAGGTTTCCATTTCTCATATTTCAATAGTTCAATGAACCCCTCAAGTCGTTGTTCAGTATATCCCCATTGTCATACATACTCCTCTTCCACCACCTCCTATTACACATCAGACTCTCCCGCCACCTCCACAACCTCTTATGGCTATTCCTGGCTTCTTACTGAACAAATATGTCCCCCTGGCATTGCCTCAGATCCTGAACGACATGCCTCAGGATTACTTAAAGATCCTACCTCGTTTCAATGGAGAAAATGATACTGAAGCTCAGAAACACCTGGAAGTTTTATGCGCCTTCGCGGAAAATTTAAATGTTAAACATCTAGATGTGATGTTGAGATTGTTTGTCCAGTCTCTAGATGGAGAGGCCATAAAATGGTTCAAGACCTTGGGGGACCGCTCCATTAATAACTGGGAGGAGATGGAAAATGCCTTCACCAAGAAGTGCGGAGAGAAGAAGGACCACGAATACTGTCTTAAAGAATTCAATGCACTTAGAAAGAGACATAATGAAGATGTGTCCAAATTCATCAAGAGATTTAATAAGTTATATACAAGTATCCCAACTGAAATGAAGCCTCACCATATCACTGCTAAGGTGGTGTTTGTAGCATCCTTTGAGTCAGAATTTAGATTCTCTTTAAGAGAAAGGAAGTCTGCTACTCTGGATGAAGCCCAGATTGATGCATTGGAAGTAGAAGCCAACTTTTCTTCTATGGGTAAATCAAAAGGGAGGTCAGACCATGATGCTAGACATAGAGGGAAAGAAGAAGCATCTACCTCAAGTCAAGATAGAGAGGTAGCAGATTACAAAATCGAGGAGATGAATAAAATGATCAAGAACCTTTCGAGCAAACTAGTGAAGCTTGAGCTCGAAGCAAATAATTCCTCCTCCAGGCCACCTCAAGCTACTCCGAACAGGGGTTATAACCCCCAATACAGAAATCCTCCTTTGAAAATATTACAAAGAGATCGGAAGGAGCAGCAAGACCACATACAGCCCTCGCTGTATCTGGAAGGGAAAATGGATGGCCCTACCGAAGACATCCCCGATAGGCAAGATGATCAATATCTTGCTTACTCAAATGGTGATGAAGTTGAGTCTTCTTTGCAAGAAAGTGAAGGAGTGGAGCTCTCCTTGCAAGAAGAAGAAGAAAAAATATGTGTTGTTGAAGATCCAGAGATCGATGATTACTGTAAGCAATTTGTAGACTTCATGCAAGCACAGTTTCATAGAAAATATGATCTCAGGTCCTCTAGAAATAGAACCCGCACACAAGAACAAGAAGAAGAGATGCCTCAGAAGGAGACCGTTGTTCAGAAAGTCGGAGATAAAGTTAAGAGACCTATAACTGAACCTTTACATTCTAATGACTCCATTCCTTCCTCTTCTAAGTTGGACTCTAATCCAAATGCAAATGTTAAACCTATTCCGAGGGAAGAAAAACCTTCAGCCATGATAAATGAACCAAAGGAAAATACCATAGAGAAGTCTCCCTCTGCTTTTAATCTTCAAAAAGAACTGGAAAAGGTTAAAATCCCAGTCCCCCTAACTGAACTCTTGAAACATCCAGTCTACCAGTCTCAGGTGTCTTCTTTCATGCTTCCTCAAGGAGCAGCCCTAATCCCAGATAGTTTAAACCTCCAAGAAGAAAGGCCTATGGTAATGTTTGGTCCTCATGTTGAGGAGTTAGATGCTTCAACTCCTCCTTTCTATGTCTCTTTAGTAATTCATGATTTGTTGTTGCACAACTGTATGTTGGATTCTAGGGCGTCCCATAACTTGTTACCTCTTTCGGTGATGGAGCAATTGGGGCTGCAGATCACTCGCCCATATAAATATCTCTACTCTTTTGACTCTAAAAGAGTCAAATGTTTGGGGATTATCAAGGATTTGGTGGTAAATCTAGCCCAAATCCCAGCTAAGAGTGTGTTAATGGACATAGTAGTGGCTGACATCCCAGCTCGATTTGGAATGTTGTTATCTAGATCATGGGGTACAAAAATCGGAGGATCTATAAAGCTAGACCTAACCTATGCGACCATCCCTATGTTTGGAGGCCAAGAGAGGAGATTATACTAGGAAACAAGGTTTGTGAAGATGGTCACTAAAGCTGATAATTCAGTAAATTCACTGGTGTATAGCAAAGAGGGTGATTTTTCTTGTCTAATGCTTGAGGAAGACCAAGATTACTTGCAGGAGCCATCTTTCTGTTAAGTAAAGATCGAGCAGCCTTCAAGTAATGAAGAAGGTGGGATTTGGACTTTGCACTTTGACGGAGCCAATTCAAAGGAAGGGAATGGAGCTGGAATTCTCTTTATCTCCCCTACTGGGCAACTGGTCCCATTATCTTTCAAATTGGAATATGAAGCCACGCACAATGTGGCCGAATACAAAACCTTGCTTCTAGGTCTACAAACAACAAAGAATATGAATATTCAAAGCTTGAAGGTTTTGGGAGATTCAGAACTGGTGGTTAGACAAGTAAGAAATCAATGTCAAGCTAAGCATCCTTGGTTGAGGGCTTACAGAAATGAGGTATGGGACTTGGTAGAGAATTTCTTCTTAGAATTCAATATTCAATTCATGCTAAGAGACCAAAATAGAATGGCATACTCTCTCGCAGTAGCTGCAAGCGCTTTTCGACCACCTCAGAACCCCCTTCTAAGGTATGAAATAGAGGTTCACTACCATCCTTCCATCCCTGAAAATGTCAAACACTGGCAAGTGTTTGAAGACGAAGAGAAAGTGAAAATATTCATGGAGACTGTTGGGGAATTCTCCAATATGGACATAGATGCTGGCGAGGAAGAGACTGAGGATCTTCCTTAGAATAAATGGCAGGATACCGTAGCTAGGCACAAGGTGTTGCAGCTCAAAGGGAATGTAATACCTAGAGGATTGGTCCCTCTGGAAAGACTATTTGATAAGAATGATGTCCCAATATGGCCAAGTAAGGTTGCTGAAGAAAATCAGGTAGATGTCCTGAACCTCGGCATTGAGGCCGATCCAAAGATTGTGAAATTGTCTAATAAGGTACCCGAATAATGCAAAGAGAAATATTGGAAGCTATTTCAGACATATAAAGATGTCTTTGCCTGGTCCTATCAAGATTTTAAGACCTTTGATATTAGCATTATCCAACACAAGATTCCCTTAAAAGGAGATGCCAAGCCACACAAACAGAAATTAAGATAGATTAATCCTTTACTCCTTCCTTCCATAGAAAAGGAAATCAAGAAACTGTTGAAGGCTAAGATTATTGTGCCATTAAGATATTCTGAATGGGTGGCCAACTTGGCCCCAGTCCAAAAGAAGAACGGGGAAATAATATTGTCTGTTGACTTTTGGAACTTGAACAGAGCATCTCTGAAAGACAATTATCCGTTGCTAAAGATGGACCACATATTGCAGAAGGTGGTAGGATCTTCACGAATGTCTATGATGGATGGCTTTTCTGGGTATAATCAAGTAGCAGTGCTTTCAGAGGACCAAAAGAAAACCGCATTCACTACTCCTTGGGGAACGTTTATGTATGCACGAATGTCGTTTGGATTGATCAATGCGGGGGCTACATTTCAAAGGGCCATGGACATTGCTTTTGTGGGGGAACAAGACAAATTCATGGTAGTGTACCTAGACAATATCACATTCTTTTCAAAGGATGATGCTGAACATATAGAGAATTTGCGCAGAACCTTTGACAAGTGCCGCAGGTATGGATTGTCTTTAAACCCTCAAAAATATCTATTTGCTTTAGAAGAGGGTAAACTATTGGGGCATATTGTAACAAAGGCAGGGGTAAAAATTGACCCGAAGAGGGTAGAAGTCATAAATGGTATATCCTTGCCCAGAAACAAGAAAGAGGTCCAAGTTTTTCTTGGACGTATCAACTTCTTGAGAAGATTCATACCGAACTATGCAGAGATAGTCTGGTACATAACTAAGATGTTGAAGAAGGATAATGAAGTAAAATGGACTACTGAGCCACGAAATTCTTTTAACAGAATAAAAAATGCTTTCGTAGAAGCCCCAGTATTAGCAGGACCAAATTATGTGAAACCCTTCATAATATTTTCGTTTGCATCTTCCCACACCGTCGCAGCTGTATTATTGCAGAAAAATGAGGAAGGTCATGAACAACCTATCGCCTTTTTCAGCCAAGTGCTTCGCGACGCTAAGCTAAAATATAACATCTTGGAGAAACAAGCTTATGCCTTGGTTAAATCCCTGAAGGATTTTCGGATGTATGTACTGCAGTCAGCTATAACTGCATTCGTACCCACAGCTGCTGTAAAAGACATCTTGGTTTAGGGAGATAGTGAAAGAAAGAGAGGAAAATGGATAGCCAAGATATAGGAGTATGAATTGGAGATACGCCCCACTAAGCTAATAAAGGGATAGGGATTAGCCAAGATCCTTTCTAAATCAAACTGTTAGGCTTTGGGGATAAATTTGTCTATGGTGGCCAATGAAGAGCTTGGAAGAGCAGACGAGTAGCACGGGATAGAAGCCGCTACACAAAAGACCCATATGAAATACCTTCTCAGTCCATGCTACAAAGAAATTATAGAGTACCTCTTGACTCTTAGATGTCCTCCAAGCTGCGACAAGACAAAGTATAGAATGTTGAGGCTAAAATCTCAGAAGTTCATCGTAGAAAATGGTCGTTTGTACTAGAGAGACCCATCGGGCATACTACTTTTATGTCTCACAAAAAATGAAGTAGAAGAAGTGATGGCAGAATTCCACGAGGGCATCTGTGGTGGCCACTACAGCTGGAGGGCCACAGCACACAAGATTCTGAAAGCAGTCTTTTTCTGGCCCAGACTTTTCGGAGATGTTTATGCTCGGGTAAGGGCCTATGAAAAATGTCAGAAATTTGCTAAAAGTCAGAAGTTCACACCTTTTCCTATGATCCCGGTACACATAGAAGAACCTTTCCAGCATTGGGGAATTGATTTCATCGACGAAATTCATCGTGCCTCAAGTGGGAAACAAAAGTGGATACTAACAGCCACCGATTACTTCACTAAATGGGTAGAGGCTGTGCCAGCAAGGAATGCTACAGACATAGTGGTGATCAAGTTTCTAGAAGATAACATTATCTCAAGGTTTGGCTTCCCTGCTAATATTGTCACAAATAATGCTCAGGCTTTTAAGTCTGTCAAATTTATCAGTTTTTTCCAACAGTATAATTTTGGGTTAGGACACTCTATTGCATATTATCCACAAGGAAATGGATTGGTAGAATCCTCAAACAAAACTCTGGTAAGGGCATTGAAAAAGGCCATAAATGAAAACCAGAAGAACTGGGATTCACAGCTCAAGTTCGCACTATGGGCAAACAAAATCACTAGTCAAAGGTCTACAGGAAAATCCCCATGTGAATTGGTCTATGGTAGAGCAGCAGTCTTCCCGATACAATTGGCCTTACCTGTGGCTAGGTTCAAGCAGGATTGTCAAGAGGAACCAAACGATGTTACCAGAAGAATAAATCAGTTAGTAGAGCTAGAAGAGACCCAAAGTCGAGTAAATCAGAGGTTGACTGAGTACCAAGAGAAAATGAAAGACCTGTTTGATCAGCATGCTAAAGATAAAGAGATGCAGGTCAGAGATCTGGTGCTAATATGGGACATAAGAAGGGATGGGAAAGGAAAGCATGGAAATTTTGATCCTATATGGTTCAGACCTTTCAAAATTGCAGAAGCTGGGGGAGAAAATACTTTCAGACTGGAAAATTTGCAAGGTGATCTGCTCGAAGCCCTTGTGAATGGAAAATTCTTAAAACCCTTTTTCCAGTATTGATTCAGGCCGAAAGGTATGTTGTATGATATTTTACATTATTTAGTTGCTTTTATTATGATGTTTGCTATTTTGATTTATCGTGAAGAAAGAAGAGAAGGCATCAAGGGACTGTGCTCACAAGAAGGAGGCTAACAGATGGTCTGCAGAGTTCTCAATGCGTTCGAGGACAAATGGGTTGTCCCCAAGTGGAGCCAATGTTGTTATGACATACCTTACCAAGCTGGGATGTCTAATGATAAGGAGCTTTTATTCTGTAAAGAAAATACAACAAGGACTGCATGGACTGTCAAAGCCCCTTTTTCACCTATCGGAACTCTTGAAAAAGGTTAAAAATCCACCTTTTTGCTCTAAAAGCGCTCATTTTTACATATCAGGCCTCTAATCCCCTTTCTCTTAAGCCCGAGCCCCTTTTCCGCCATGAGACCGGGCCCCGTGACCAAGCGCTAAGCCCATCAGCGATCGCACGTCGCTCTTTCCAAGTTTCTGCTTCCAAGTTTTCTGTTTCGCTAAGGGTCAATCCTCCGATAAGATCTGGACCATCCATTCCCCAAGATCCGATGACCATCACATTGGTGCATCGCATCGGGGTTCGCCCTTTCCCTTCCACCTTCCCTTCTCCGTCGATGATCATCCCTCGTCGATGGAATCCTAGCCATTGATCTCTCCCAGAACCGACGGTCATCGCTCGTCGCGCTTCACCTCGCTCCATCGCACATCGCACATCGCAGCTGATATGCCTATCTTCTGAGATAATCTCCACCATTGATCACGTCCCCGATCCAATGGCTCTCGCTCCATCGGCATATCGCAATCGCTCCCTCTGCATTTCCTCCTCCCGTCTATCTGGATCACCGATATGCGAAGCCCCGATTCAATCACAACTGTCCATCTCTCTAGTTACAACGGCCCATATTACTCCCACATTTTCAACCCTGCCCTTTCCATTCCCCTTCATCGCCAGATCCCGACTGTTGATCCTCATGATCCAACGGCTCCCATTGATCCCCTCTTTTTGACTCTTCCCAATAACTTTTCGCTACCCGAAAAAACTGATGACGTCATCCGCCGGGTCCCACCTTTCTTTACCCCGCTCATTCTTTCTCCTAGACGTATCTCCGTCATTGATCCTCAAGATCTAACGGCCCTCACTTCATCGCACATTCGCCTTTCACCCCTCCCCTCGCACCATTCATGCCTTTGTGTGATTTCGCGATGCGTTCTCCACCATCCGATTAACCCGAATCTACGGTGCAGGATCACTGTGGGGGCACCCGACCAAAGTGGCCCGTACTCCCCAGTGCCCCCGAAGTTGACTCATTTGACTGCGGAAGATCTCCATCCAATGGTCCATATTCACTGCGGAGGCCCCCGGCCTACAAACCCGTCTGTACCCTCCATCCCCTCGCATTTGATCTCATCCATCGACCTTCTCCAGATCCAACGCCCATCGGCTCTCCTCCCATATAACCCCGCTAGTCCCACCCGACCGCGCTGAGCTTTTCATCGTGCTTCCGTTCAATCTCCACCGTTGTTTTCCCCAAATCGGATGGTCTGCATTCATTTTCGCGTTCATTTCTCCCACACTCCTCCATAGTACATTTTGAACGCGAAATAGGTAGTTTTCTTGTGGACACGCATCAGCCACCAAGCCATATCGCTTACATTTGGCCCATTACTGCTAACCACCTTGACCTTGCATGAAAACCACTCATGGTTTTCTGCGAAACCTCCCATCATATTTCTGCACCATATTTTGATTTAAACCCTGGTTTTCACCTCCGCCATGGTTTTACCTTCCATCGCTGCATTTTCACTTCCTCCGCATCGCTCCATAACCCCTCGCTGAGCCATCTGAAGCAGTCTACCCCTCATCGCAGGATTTATTTAATTGGTTTGTTGTCTATGCAGGTTTTCATGGCCTTTTAAGTACACAGGTCGTCTCATAGCCAATCACAATGGCTCGAGGCCGAGGATGACAATCCTCCACGCCAAGGAAGCAAAGAAAAAAGATTCAAAGGATTAGTTTCACATCTCAGTCGATGGATCATGACCATTGGCCATTCTATAAGACCCTCCAGCACAGAAGGCCAGCTCTTCCACTACTAGCAGTACCGTGTTCTCCAGCGCATAAGGCCAATGCTTCCCACGACTAACAGTATTACCTTCGCCAGCAGCAGTAGGGGCTCCGCCTCATCAAACAACAATGATCATTCATGACTGGGCCCACATTGCCTTTTTACCTTATGTTCTTTTCACTTTATCATTACGGGTGAAATTTTTAGGTTCAATCCTGCAGTTTTCACTTTCAATTTAGTAAATTGTTTACATTTTAGTTAGAAACGGCTTTAGGCCTGCGTTGTAAGATGATGAGAGGCAGTTATACCTCATCATCGTTTCTGTTTTTTATTTAGACCTGAAATAGCATACAAGCACGCGGGGAAGATATTTTCCCAAAATATCCTCTCACGCATAGGAATCAGAGGTTATAAAAACAGGAAGAAAACACTAACAAAAGGTTCCAGATTTTCCAAAGGACTCACTAGCTCAAGTACTCTGTATGTATGAACTTTCATAGTGAATGTTTGAAGTTCCTGTAGGGATTCAGTAATAAGAAGTTTTGCTGGAATTGGGGATTCCGCTCTGGATGATTCACAGTTTGTAACTCTTCTCCATGTTTTTTAATACAAATGTTCCTTTCATATCTCTCCACATTTCTTGTATCTAATGCTCTGGAATGCGAGTGCTCCCATGCTTAAATGTGAATTTATCATAGCAGATACTCACATTTACTCATCTATAGCACTTTAAATATGGCTCAGGCATGATACCTTGTTTCATTTTCTATCTCTTCCATCATTCTTCCAATACTAACTACAACGGATTCTTATCTTTGAATGACCCCAGACATATGGATTCTTATCTTTGAATAAGCCCAATATATATGGATTCTTATCATTGGATAAGCCCGGTTATAGTTAATATCTTACTCCATCTTCTGCTATAGTCATCGCTCACATATAACTTGATAGCTGTGTGTTCATTTTAGAAGTCGACCCCCTTTTACAAAATTATGTTTTAAAGCTATCTGATGCATTTACTTATTGTAGTTCGTACTCAGTTTCTGCAGTTTTCCTAGTTGTTTTGTTTAACTTTGGGGTCTTGCTTCCACCTTTATTAAAAACATTCATCCGAGTGATAATAGCATGAGAGCCTAACATTGTCAACTGCAGTCGGTTGAGTCATATGCTCCTTGCATTTAAGATGTCCTAGGCACTGGTCTTTATACAACTCAAGGTTGTCTCTAGGAGCTACAACATGATGCAAAGTCCAACATTGGGAAACAACATGTCCCCTCTTCTGGAAAAATGTGAAAATATTATGTACCTTCTTTGCAAGTTGCTTTTGCTTCATCTGCTTCCTGTATGCCTTCTTCCTCATCTAGAATCTCAAAAAATCATGGTTAAACTGACCACAATATGCACAGCAACTCTTTCTTCCTTTTAAGCATGCAAAATTATCATGCCTTGCAGAAACATAATCAACTTGAATATGGGAAGAATTCTACCTCATGTGCTGCTTTGCATGTCCATCCTTTTTGCCTTCTTGAGGAGATGAACTAGTAGAGGTTCCAGCTTTCTCTTGCAGACTAACATCATCGTTCTTGTCTTGAAAACTGTTTGAACTCGCATGCTCACCATAAGCTGCATGTATACAATATTATTGCTGCAAAAAAGGCTTAAAGTAATGGCAATCAACTTGGAAACAAACTTGACATGTTTGTATATTAGAACTTGGAACAAAAGTTCTCTTTGAAGTTGCCTCACATGCCTTCATGGCTTTGGATTCTTCACCATTAGATTGCACATAACCAAGACCAAATTTATTAGGTTGTTCCTCCACCAAAATAGGATCAACCATGCCTTGTGCTTGCTTGCCTAAACCCTTGCCTTCATAGCCCATTTTAAACATTAACTTGGACCCTATACCTCTAGTGTGCTTTTCAAATGAACCAACACATTTTTCTGAAGAGGAAACTGAAGACAAATTAGAATTGATTACCTCTGCTTCATGCATGTTCTTGGTTAAAGCCTCATGAGCTTGATGGAGCTGCATCTCCATATCATGCAATATTTTAAGAATTTCTTCCTTCTCTTCCTTCATAGCAAACAGTTTCTCACGAAGTTCAGTTCTTTCTCTTCTATCCTCAAATAGAATCTGCACCATGTCCTTCAATATGTAGAATTCATGCTTCATGTCTTCATCGAAGAATCTTATGAAGGAGGAGGATTTGGAAACCTCACTTGAAGAATTTTTCATAACGAAAATGATCAAATTAACTTCAACAAATTTCACAAAGCTTTCAAAACAATTGACAAAGCTTTTGAACAAAATGGATGTAGAGTCAAGCTCTTCTTCAAGCAGCCTTTTGCAGACAAACAATCGACAAGAGGGTTTGTGCTTCAAGGGTGGCCTTTAGGTCCTTTGGGTAAGGAAGATGCCTTCAGCCCTTCTTCCATCTTGTCCTCTGTTGCACTAAAAACTGTCACCCTGATATTCTGCTGACTGTATGAGCTCATTGACACTCATACTTACCTCCTCTGCAAGTCTTACAACCTTTACTCCTCATGTCAAGCCTTAAAACAGGAGAAAAAACCCTAAAAACTCAAAAACCCTAGGGTACGCAGGTAATGTGAGGCTTACCTACGTTCTTGGCTAGGGTACGCAGGTAATGTGAAGAGAAACTGTGTTCTGGAACGCAGTTTTTTAGTGTAATGCCTGCGTACCCCCTCCAAAGTCAAAAAAGAGAGAAACAAAAGTTAAAAAGTTGTTTTTTGGTCAATTCTAGAAGCTTTTGGGTGAGATTTTTTGGGGATGAGTACACTCTAATAAGGTTCATGCATCCCACACCTTAAGGAGCTAACCCCTTGATGTGAGGAGCCTATCCCTTTGAAGGAGGATTCTATCCCTTCATAGGTGGAACCCTAACCTCCTCATCTGCACTATAAAAAGAGGCATTGGGTAGCCTCAAAGGGGGTTCAAGCTTTAGTGTGTGGCTGAGGTGAAGTGCTGTTGAGATTTAGACTTCTTTCTGCTGAGCTTTTGTGAGGAAAGATCACATACCTCTATGTGCTCTTGGAGGAAGAGTGAAAGACTTATCAAAGTAGAGGAGACTCCTGCTTCGGACCCCGGGAAGGCCTGTTCAACATCAAGGCTAAGATTGTAAGGTTCTTCTATTATTTTAAGATTAATACAATCAAGTTTTCTTTTTTCTCAATAAATTGTCGTTCGATTGTTTATTTCAATAAGTTGTCGTTTGATCATTTATTTCATAGATTCATTGATCACTATGATAGGTATGTTTTATAATTATTTGTTATACAGGTGCTATTTAATATTTTCTTGTTTGTGATTGCAGGTCTTTAAAGATGACACTTTGTTGCGACGAAAGACGACACTTTGTTGCGACGGAAGAACTATTGTTGCGACAAAAGAACTCTTGTTGCGATGGAAGGATTATTGTTGCGACGGAAGCACTACGACCACAAATAAGAATTTGGATATAAGGTAGGATCGACACCTTCATAGAATTTAATTGTAAAATGAATATATTTAGAGAAAGATAAACTTAGTTGTTCGTTTGTTGCTAGATTGTCTTCTGACACTAGGGAGATCGATCTTGTCTACAAGATCGATTTATCCGACCAACAAATTGGTGACTCCACTGGGGAAAGAATTTTCTTTTATTCTCCTTTGTTTTGATTTGGGAAAATTCTTTTTTTCTGATTTTTGATTGATTTGTACGGGCTTGGGTAACTTAGATTTACTTTGCTTTGAAAATTTTTGAAGTCTTTTTTGTTTTTCTTGAATTTTTCTGGGGACCGCACATCTTTGCAGACCCTGTTAAAAGTCTTGAAAAACTTAGATTTCTTCTTTCAGTTTATTTTAGATTTGATTTAGGATTCTTAGCATCTACCCAGATCTGTATTTTTCTATCAAAAAGCATTGTTTATGAGTTTCTTTCAGCAAATTTTTCATCTCATCAATCTTTGTTAAGTTAATTAGGTGTTTTGAGTCTCTTTTTTGAGAAATTCTTAATTTGATTTCCTTTGGTCATTACCTGGAGGTTTGTCTCAGTATTTTTACAATTTTGCATCTTTTTGCTTTTATTTTTGCAAAAAAAAATTCCCCCTCATTCGTCGGGGGGGGCTAAATTGTGTATGAGTGTTAATCGCCTTTGAGTGTTTTTATTTTTTGATCTTTGGAACTCTCACCCAATTTTATTTACTTTCACTTGATTGGTTCTTAGATTACATTAGAATCATCTTGTGTTTGAGAATTCTCTTGCGTAGATCACATTTGCATAATTAGAATTCTCATTTTCAGAATATGAGTGAATTGTGCATAGATTACAACTGCATAGTTTACATTCTGAAAAATCAATCGTAGATTTAGATCAGTTTTCTTTGATTTGAATTTAGATGTTTTTATGCTTGTTTTAAAAACACAAAAATAAAAACTATTTTGGAATTGATTTGCATTAGTTTTTCTTGATGAAATTAGTGCATTAGAGAATTTGTTATATTTTCTCTTAGTGATCAATTTTTTTTCATTGTTGGAAGTGAATGGAAACTCTCTCCTTACTTTAGTTAGGATTCATCAAATTGAAAATATTACATTATCATATTCGATTGCATTCAGTTTTGGGTCGGGTCATAACACCATTGGTTTCATATCCATTTACCCTTTTGAGTAATAACAGCCTACATAACACAGTGCTTAATTAAAATTCATCTAGTAATTTTTACATTTTTAGGGTTCTTTCCACAAATCTAACTTGGGATTAGTTCTTTGGAATAGGTTGTAGTTAACTTTCCAAAGCAACTAAACAAACAAGTAGATAAATCTTGCGGTAGGAAATAAATACAATTATAACTGGTACATTCTGGGAAGCTTCTCTTAAAGGAGTTAATCATGAGATCATGTCTAAACCTTTGAGAAAATCAATTCTGTTTCATCGGGGAAGATAGAATATCTGTGTGCATTACAAACGGTAAACCTCGGATTAACCATTGTCGAGGAGCCTGGGGTCACTTGTTGGTAAACCTCGGATTGACCATGTCGAGGAGCCTTCAAGGGGATTGAGCTTTGTTACTCTGCCCTTGTGCGTAGAATCGGATCGTAGACTGTTCCCCCAGTTGTATTTTTTCCTATTGGTAACCTTAGTGTCCATAAGCTTAAGATTGTTTCCTAAGGTGACGATGAAGGAAAGATATCACTGTACCTGGAGCAGACATCGACTAAACTCACTTGGACTCTCTGGGAGGTTCTCTTCACTCGAGATGGTTTTGTGAAGAAACTTGTGCCAGTCTGTTTCATTAAGCAGATTGTCGGGGTAACTGTTCCAACCGCCATTTCTGCATTAGAGTTCTACGATGTTGGATTTCATCACCAACTAGTGTTTTTAGTGCAGTAATCTACTGTTTGTGTGTGGTTTGACTCCTAGATTTGATATCGCATGTTAATTTGTTTGTTTTTACTTTCAGAGACCATAGGTGTGAATTGTGAATTTTAATTGTTAGGTGTGAATTGTGGATTGTTAATTTTAGTTTTAAATTGTTAATAAAATTCATTGAAGTTGAATATAAGGGCAACTGTTCCGGAATTTACCAACCAAGGAACCCCTCTTAATGAGAATCCTAGTACTTTTCCTTGCTTTGGAAATGTTGGTCCTCCTTATATGGCTACTTTGTCATTACCTGGATTTACAATAGGTTTACCAATATGGTTATTTTCAACTTCGTTGGCCCTGAATACTTCAATTGTTCCACCTCAACCGAATGCTTCACCTCAACAGAGTCACAATCTCAACATCACCAACCTTCTATTGACCCTTTACCTTCTTCGCCTAATATTTCTTCCTCCATTTCTTCCTCTTCACTTGGTAAAAGCCTTGACGCTAGTAACCAGGTGACTAAGAAGAAGAAGAAAGGGAAGAAGAAGAAGAAAAAGAAGAAGCAAGATAAGAAAGAGTCAACCAACCAACCACGGCTGTAAGTCTTAGTTGTGTTGAGGAAACCTCCAACATGCATCGTAAACCCAAATACCCTTACAAGCTTTGTAAGGGTGACCACTTCCTTATCAATTGTCCCGGTATTCCAAAAGTCTTGGAAGTATGGTCGGAAAAATCTCATCAACTTTCCATTGATCCATCAACCAGTGATAGTCAAGTTCCTGGGAAAAAGTGTAAAGTTAGGTTTCCCTATAAGTTATGCAAAGGGAGTCATCAAACTCACATTTTCCCTCACATGGATGAAGCCTAAAAATTATTGGAAAACCTTACTGTTCCACAACAAGAATTTCCAACTAGTTACTGTAAAAATTTTCCCAACCTACCGTCAACTGACGGAGTGATTGATCTAATTTCAAGTACAGTCGATCCCACTTTTCCATTGGAGAGTGAAACTCATATCACTCAGGTTGATGATCCATTAGTTGATCAAGTGGTCGATTCGATTTCACATTCGGTCGATCCCATTCTCCCTGTAGAGAGTGAACTTCATACCACTCAAGTTATTCTTGTTACATCAGATTCTTCTACGCTAGGGGGAATTTCACATGTTTCTACAGAACCCCCTCCAAGTACTGAGGTCTTTTCCTTTGATTGGAATAGACTGAAAGAACCTCGTCTTCCTTCCTCTATCCCTTTCCAAATCATTGTGAAGTTTGGTGGTAGGGACATACACCGTACACAGGTAGATGAAGGTGCTTCTGTTAGTATTTTATCCTCAACTGCTTGGAAAGCTTTGGGTTCCCCTCAGCTTGTGCCTATTACGCAGAATCTGAAAGCTTTTAACAGAACCATTAGTGAACATTTAGGTATCCTTCCTAAGTTTTCTATTACTTTGGAAGGTAAAACTGTCTGTATTGATCTTATGGTAGTTCGAGGCCCCTTGGATTTCAATTTACTCCTTGGGTGAGACTATGTCTATGCAATGAAAGTTGTAGTATCGACACTCTTTCAGGTGATGTCTTTCCCTCACAATGGGAATATTGTGACTATAGACCAGATTTCGTTCCCTAGTCTTGATTCGACTACCAATAATCCGACATCCTTGAATTTTCCTCATACGAAAGTGGTATCTACCCTGCCACCGGTTAATTATGTGGCAACTAGTCCCATGTTTTCAATTACCGATGTAAGTGAGCCTCTCATTGTTTGCTCGTCTTCCTTTGACTTAGATCCAGTAATTGACATGGAAAACTCTATGGGATTATTTGAACGTGATGTTCTTATCCCTTTTGAGTCCCTTGACATGTGTTCCTTCCAGAGAACTATTCTTCCTTCTGATGAAGACCTCTTGGAAGCCATGATCAAGGTGTGTCCATTGACATGTGTTTCTTCCAGTTAGAAGCCATGATCAAGTTCCCGAGGATAGTTCCTTTTACTGTGTTAACCTCGTTAAAAAATGAATCAGTGAGTGTGAGGATAGTTCCTTTTACTGTGTCAACCTCGTTAAAAAATGAATCAGTTAGTCGAGAGCATAGTTCATTTTCTTGTGTCAAGATTGTTTAAAAAATGAAACAAGCTTCCATGAGGACAGTTCTTTTCCTGTGTCAACCTCATTAAAAAATGAATCAGTAGGTAGATTGTAGATAGTAGATTAATAGACTAGAAATAAGTAGTTTCTGAGGATGGTTCCTGTTACTGAGTCAACCTCGTAAAAAACTGAATTAGGTATGAGGAAAGTTCCTTTTACCGTGTCAACCTCGTTAACAATGAATCAGTGGATCAAGAGGAAAGTTCCTTTTACTATGTCAACCTCGTTAAAAAATGAAACACGTTGCCATGAGCATAGTTCTTTTCCTGTGTCAACCTTGTTAAAAAATGAAACAAATCCTCCCCTAATTGAGTCAAGTCTTTGACTAGATCTCATAAATGTTAAGTCATATATTTAGGTTAGTTATTTCAGTTTTTTGCATAATTTTCTTAAAGTTTTAGGTCGGGTCTTTCATATGATCTCGTAAATGAACCTTCATTCCATCCAGCGATTAATTACCAGTAGTCTATTTAGTTGAATGAAATGAAGCTGGGGGGGCATGTGCTCTAGCAGTTATGCTTAGGGGGCATCAAGCATAGTTTTCTCTCTGTTTCAAGCTTGTGTAAAAATGAAACCACTCTGAAGCATAGTTTTTCTCTGTTTCAAGCTTTTGTAAAAATGAAACCTATCTTGAGTCAATTTCGGTTATTTTCAAGACTCATTAAACTCATGAAAATCCCAAGATTATTTTTCTATCTTTCATTCTCGTAAAACACATGAAAATGACGAGTTATTTCCGTCTTTTCCTGCTCATTAATTAAATTGAAATTCGACCACAGGAGTATATTTTTATCCCTTTTTCGAACTCGTTAAAACTTACAAAAAAGTGAAAACCATGAGTACATTTTTATCCCTTTTTCCAACTCGTTAAAACTTACGAAAATGTGAAACCTTGGAGTCCTCTTTTAAGCCCTTTTCAGACTCTCTAAACATGAAAATATTGCCGAGCACTTGATTATTCGAACTCGTTAAAGTAAATGAATGATCGTCCTTTCAATATAAGTTTATCCCTTTTACGGACTGAAATGGACTATTTACGAAAAAGGTATACGTTGACTAATTACGGTCAATAGAGTTCTCTCCTGCATTATTTTATCCTTTTTCGGGCTCGAGAGACTAAATTTATGAAAAAGTACACCCACAAAGTTTTCTTAAGTTTTTCTTCTGACTCCCTAAAATTGAAAAACACCGAGTTTCTCCTATACTGGACTCGTTAAAATTTAACAGTAAAGGACCTGTTCAATTTTTAAACAGGAACGAACCACTCCTTCTTAGGGTTCAAATCTTAAACTAAGTTGGACTCTTTTGAAGGATGAGCTTATAAACAAGAAAATGTTATCCTCCTCAAGCTTGTCGAAAATAATGAGGTACTTGCCAAAAATGGTGGGGGAAAAGAGAGAAAAAAAAAACATGTTTGTTACATTTTTATTATTCGGAAAATCGTTAACCACTCTTGAACACGACACTTTTGTTCACCTAGGTTGGGAAAATCCTTTACCTAACAGTTAATCAAACCATATTGAAATTCTTCAGCTAGTTTCTGGGTATTAGCTTTGGGTCAATTGTCACCAAACCATCTGCAGTGTCGTTATGTGTTCAAGAGGACAGTTCAAACAAACCATTCATTTGCGAAATATTTTTCTTCCATTTTGACCATCCCTGAGTCAGTCCTTGCCAATATATTTCTTCAAAACTTGATCTATGATTTCGTGTTGTAGGCTTGCCTACGACGGATCACTTTCTATCGACGACAGCTCATTATCTAGGAAGTTGATCCAGAAATCATCAATACCTTGAAATCTGCATGCCTCAATGGTAGGTTTCTCACCTTCGACAACAGGTTGCATCATTGACCTTCGATCGAATGATTCCGTGACATGTTCGACTTCAGCTCATTCATTCAGATTTCATGGATTGTACTGAGTACTTTGAGATCCATTGAAATTACTGGTGGTTACTCTCACACTTGTTAACAGTTTATATCATTGACTGGTAATCAAGTGGTTTCTACCATGTTCGACTTCGACACATTTATTCACATGGACAGAATCGTACTGGTTCGAGAAACGGAAATCAAGACCCTGGATCTAGTTTCTACCATCCAGGCTGCGAGGAATTTTGTTATTCGTTTATACAGTGGACTATTCATAAACAGATGGCTACGTCCATATTTTGTCTACACACATCTATATTGTTGATGTATTGAAAATCATTCCTGTATCAGAACAGTTTAAATCAGTTTTC
This sequence comes from Pinus albicaulis, assembly GCA_034641835.2. Lineage (NCBI taxonomy): Eukaryota > Viridiplantae > Streptophyta > Pinopsida > Pinales > Pinaceae > Pinus > Pinus albicaulis. Next base: position 261,206,209 of record CM076578.1, read on the forward strand.
TAGTTAGTTTTGATCTGAGTATGGGAATGCCTACCTCAGCGATGATATGATTACATATATATTTTTTTCATTGAATGTTTTTACAGGTTCTGATTGGGGTGTCCACAGGATGATAATTGAAATGATAAAGTACTTCACTCTTCGTATATGACAGACTTCATTTTCATCTATTCCAGACTTCGCACTTTAGGGGGCAATCTGTTGCACTAAAAACTGTCACCCTGACATTCTGTTGATTGTATGAGCTCATTGACACTCATACTTACCTCCTCTGCAAGTCTTACAACCTTTACTCCTCATGTCAAGCCTTAAAACAGGAGAAAAAAACCCTAAAAACTCAAAAACCCTAGGGTACGCAGGTAATGTGAGGCTTACATGCGTTCCTGGCTAAGGTACGCAGGTAATGTGAAGAGAAATTACGTTTTGGAACGCATTTTTCCAGTGTAATGCCTGCGTACCCCCTCCAAAGTCAAAAAAGAGAGAAACAAAAGTTAAAAAGTTGTTTTTTGGTCAATTCTAGAAGCTTTTGGGTGAGATTTTTTGGGGATGAGTATGCTCTAATAAGGTTCATGCATCCCACACCTTAAGGATCTAACCCCTTGATGTGAGGAGCCTATCCCTTTGAAGGAGGATTCTATCCCTTCATAGGTGGAACCCTAACCTTTTCATCTGCACTCTAAAAAGAGGCATTGGGTAGCCTCAAAGGGAGTTCAAGCTTTAGTGTGTGATTGAGGTGAAGTGCTGTTGAGATTTAGACTTCTTTCTGCTGAGATTTTGTGAGGAAAGATCACATACCTATATGTGCTCTTGGAGGAAGAGTGCAAGACTTATCAAAGTAGAGGAGACTCCTACTTCAGACCTTGGGAAGGCCTGTTCAACATCAAGGCTAAGGTTGTAAGGTTCTTCTGTTATTTTAATATTAATACAATCAAGTTTTGTTTTTCTCAATAAATTTTCGTTCGATTGTTTATTTCAATAAGCTGTCGTTTGATCATTTATTTCATAGATTCCTTGATCACTATGATAGGTATGTTTTATAATTATTTGTTATACAGGTGCTATTTAATATTTTCTTGTTTGTGATTGCAGGTCTTTAAAGATGACACTTTGTTGCGACGAAAGACGACACTTTGTTGCGACAGAAGAACTATTGTTGCAACGAAAGAACTCTTGTTGCGATGGAAGGATTATTATTGCGACGGAAGCACTACGACCGCAAATAAGCATTTGGATCTAAGGTAGGATCGACACCTTCATAGCATTTATTTGTAAAACGAATATATTTAGAGAAAGATAAACTTAGTTATTCGTTTGTTGCTAGATTGTATTCTGACACTAGGGAGAACGATCTTGTCTGCAAGAACGATTTATCCGGCCAACACTCTCCTAGACTTAGCTATCAGTAGATTTCCCTTCACCTCTAGCAAACTCAAGCAACAGCCAATTTGCAAACAGTCAAATCCTTTGCATTGTTTAAACACCTTTCAAGCCAAACAAGCAAGATATTGCTCTGTTAATCAAGCAACCAAGTGCTCTGATACCAACCTGATATGAAAATGGGTTGGATAAATTTGTATGCATTTCAGGAACCTCCCACTCAGTTAAACAAATAGATGATCCAGCTTATACTTGACAATTTGTGGAATTTATGCTTGAAAATGGTGTATGATTTTTAGTTGTTTAAGTGTCTTATGTCCATTTGTTCTTGCTGAAATTTAACATGTATAACAGCAACATAATGCAACAATAAAACATTCACACATAATAGCAAAATTAATCTAGGATTTCACCCGAATATCATGGGGCTATGTCTCCTTTGAGATTTTTCATCTTGACTTGGCTCTTTGGGATTATGGTAAAGTTTATTTTCCAAGTTCCACACTTAACGCCAATGGATACTGAACTGATCCAAAGGGCTTATAATACCATCTATATCTCTGTCATGGCTTTCATCACTCTGCAAACAGCTTTAGGCTCCCCTGACACGATTCTTTTTGTCGGTGCACTGAGTTACACTGAGCTTCTCTATGGCACTAACTCCTTTAGAATTTTTTTTTTTTCCCTGAAACCAGACCTAATATCTCTAGCACATATCAGACACCAAATATCGACTGATCGTTTTCTCAAAATGAGCACTGCATCCCCAAAATAGGCCTTCCTCCACGGTTTTCCCAGGGCTGCCCAAAACTTCCCTTCAGCTTCTCAAGCTCTAGAAGTTATCAAATGGCTCTAAAAACCCATTCATTGGATTCATAATGCCAAAATTAGTCAGGATAGACTACTTTTTCATCAAAAATGGCCTTCAGCTGCTCCGGTTTCGCCTCCAACACTTGTCAACACCCCTTGGCACTAGGGTCACTGAAAACTTCTCTGATGGGTTATCGACCTCTAGAAGTCCTAAAAATCTTCTGCAACCTCCTTAAATGGATTTATAATGTTTTTTACAGTCAATAATGACTATTGGTGGTCTCTAGATGCTCTGGCTAGGCCCTGAACTGCTGCAGGAAAAAGTTGGCACTGATGGCCCCTGGAAATTTATTGAAGTTTCACGGCTTTCTAAATTCCTCTACAAGCTCTGAAAACCATCTCATTCGATTCAAAACATCTGAAATATCCAAGTTTTATTATTGGATTATTGAAAAAGACCTCTAGCTCCCTTGGCTAGGCCTCAAATTGTTGCTGCCTCCTAGTGGCCCTAGTGCCCCTTGAACTTCACTGATGAAAAAAAATTCTTAGAAGCTCTCTGATGGCTTTTCAACCTACTCCATTGAGTTTGGAATGTTGGATATATTTGAAATTTACTATTAGCACTCCAAAATTGGGCGAATCTAGCTCAAGATAGAGCCAAAACAAATTTTTGCCCAGTGTCCCCTACATTAGCTGCACTAAAAGTGGAGGACTGGAGTTAGCTCCAATTAAAATAGAAAAATCTCCAAAAATTTTCACCCACTCCAAATCTTCCGCCAGTTTAACGGTTAACAATAATTGTGACTGTTGGGGTGGCTACATGGCCGCAAACCCCGCAGTCTTATCCGTTGAATGGACGGAGGTTACGATTGGGAATATTGTCTGCATAAATTGTTTAACCACCATGTGAACACATTCCTGCTACGGTTAGAGTGGAGGATTAAGCCTAGATTTCTGGCACTTGGGTGCATGAGGAGGGGGCTGGCCTCCCAAACCCCCAACCTTGAAACCGTAACATGTTAAGTATAATCGGCACCCATATATTGTTAAGTTCTAATGTATAGCCCAATGGTAAGGCATGGGCCTGTGCGCGCGGAGGTCAGCTTTTCGATTCCCGGGAAGGCCCAAAATATTTTATAAGACCGATTTGGGCCACGTGGCGGCCTCCGAGCCTGCCACGTGGCAGCCTCCAATTGGTCCGAAAACTCAAAAGTCAACCAATTTCCCAATGAGCCTATGCCACTTGTCAAACACAGATTGGCCCATACGAAATATTTCGTGGAATATTCTGAGGAATATTCTATGAATATTCCCTAGAATATTCTTTTTTTAATTTCCCAAAAATGCCAAGTCAAACTTGGTCAAAGTCCAGTTTTTGCAGTTTATTGGACTTTTGAAACTGCGATAACTTCTTCATACGATGTCGATTTTTTGAACCATTCACGATGTCGAAATTACAACGACGAGACCTTTCCGTTCGCTTAGGTTTGGCACACTTCCGAACACTTTGAATTTTGAGCTATCATTCTGGTCCATGATCCAGTTCTGATCACGATGTAAGTATAAAACTTAAACATCCTGAATAAAATGACAATTTTGGGTAAAAAGGTCCAAAAACCTACTTTTGGTCACCTACACACTTTCCTAGCCACTTTATGCACATACGCATCTCTTACTATTAAATTTTGTACATAAGTGCACTCTGTCTTCCACTATAAACTGTGCACATGACTCAACAAAATTTAAAAATTAAAAGTGAAATCTAGAAGCTTTGTTGGGTAGATATATCCCAACTAAAAGCTTTGAGGTCATGCTTATTTGAGCCTAACCCCTCTGATCATGGATCTAATTCCCATTCTTCAAGGAACCCTAATCCCACCTTTAGTGGATCTCATCCTTGAGATAATGATCTGAAACTTCCTCCTCTTGGCCTATAAATAAAACATAGGCTAGAGGGTTTGGAGGGATTTCTGAAGGTAGAATTATGTTGCTCGAATAAGTTTGGAGAGCTTATCATCCAAGGAGGATATTGTAGATCATTGGGAGGAGCCTCACTTCATCAAGGCCAAGGTTGTGTAACTCTTATATTTATGAGATTAATACAAATTATTTTTTATTCCTAATATATTGTCCAATGTGATTGACAAATGGTTTATTTTCCTTCTATTTTTCCCCTGAAATGATATTAGGTACTAGTCTCCTTGACCACTAGTATGAGTTGTATTGAATCATCTATTTTTCATATGCTTTTGATCTCTTGTTTTTTCTATGTCTGCAAATCTGGACTCTAAGAATTGAGGCGATTCATCAAGCCATAATGGGATATTCATCATGAATTTCGTAAAATGTATGGATTCCATCTCTTACGATTCTAGTTTATGTTTCAATATAGAAAAACTCAAGGAAAGGTTTGCTTTCTTGTCTATTTTTTACTAGGGTCAATCATTGAACTTAGGGATATTGCCTCTGTCCACATTGGTAATTAGTTCACCATAACAAGAAAACATATACAAGAGTGCATTTCCTACAAGGTATGGCACTATATGTTTGTGGTGGTTCCTTTTGGTCTTACTAATGTTTTAGCCACCTTCATGTGTTGATGAAAAGCGTGTTGCACCCTTACGTGGATAAGTTTGTGATAGTATTTGTTGATGAAATTTTGGTATATTCATAGAATGAGGAGGAGCATGCAGAGCACCTAGCATCGGTGTTGAGGTTGTTGAGAGAGCATCAATTGTATGCCAAGATAAATAGGTTAAGTTTCTTTCAAACTCAGATTCATTACTTGGGACACATTGTTTCCAAGAAAGGGATAGCATTGGACATGGAAAATATTAAAGCTATCATGGAGTGGCCAACTTCGTGGAATGTGGATGAGGTCAAATCATTCAAGGGACTAGAATGTTATTACAGGAGGTTCATCAGGAAACTCTCTAAGATTGGCTATCCCATTAAATCTTTGCAGATGAAAGGGAAAAAGTTTGAATGGAATGAAGAGTGTGCAACTAGTTTTTAGCAGTTGTAGTTGCTTACCAATGCTCTAGTTTTAAATATTGTAGATCCTAATAAGGATATTGTGGTTTTTACATATCCTTGCAAGGAAGGACTTGGTGGAGTCATAATGCAGGAAGGATAGGTGGTTTGTTATGAATCAAGGTATTTGAATGAGCACGATCAGAACTATGTGACTCATGATCTTGAGTTGCCAGTCATCATTCATGCATTGAAGATGTGGAGACATTATCTCCTTGGTAGGAGGTTTATTTTGATGAGTGATCATAGTGGAATGAGGTATTTGTTTGACTAACCCAATATGAATGTTATTCAAGCTAGATGGTTGGCTAATCTCAGTGATTTTGACTTTCAGATTAGGTATATCAAGGGCGAAAAGAACATCTTTGGAGATGCTTTTAATAGAATAGTGCAGGTGAACCATATTTCAGTTGTGAGATCTTATGGGACATATTTTCAAGATCATATCTTACATGCAGGGCACCATGATGAGAAATACCATCAAAAATTGCAGCAACAGGGTGAAGGTGATAGGGGTGAGGAGTATCACCTCACAATGGTTGGCTTGGTTAGATCTAAAAGCAAGATCTATGTGTCTGACATTGGTGAGTTGAAGAAGCTTATCTTGAGATAAATTCATTTCAAGCCATATTCAAGCCACCTAGGATACTAGAAGTCTATTAAGAAGTTCTACTATTGGCCGAATTTGAAGAAAGAGGTGGTTAAGTTTGTTTCAGGGTGCTTGGATTGACAGCATGTGAAAGCAAAATGCAAGCACCCAATGAGTCTTTTGCAGCCTACTTTGATTCTAGAATGGAAATGGGATGTCATTTCCATGGACTTCATTACATGATTTCCAAGGACATCGAGGCAACATTATTCCATCATGGTTGTGGTTGATAGGTTTAGTGAGTTAGCTCATGTCATTGCAGTGAAGTCTACTAATTCAGTTAATGAGGTAGCTTATATCTTCATCAGGGAGATAGTGAAGTTGCACGGATTTTGCAAGAGGATTATATTAGACATAGATGCCAAGTTCACTTCCAAGTTTTGGAAGGAGTTGTTTGCAAGCTTGGGGATAGAGTTAGCCTTCAGTATAACTTATCATCCACAAAAAGTGGATAGGTAGAGAGGGTTACGAGATTCTTGAGGATATATTGAGGATGTATGTCATGCATCAGCATAGGAGGTGGGAGGAGTATCTTCCATTGGTGGAGTTTTCTTATAATAATGGGTATCGGTAATCCTTGAAGATGATTCCATTTGAGGCTCTCTATGGGCGGAGTTGTAATACTCCTATCAGTTGGAGTGATTCGGTGAATAGGGTGTTGATTGGACCCGATATATTTTTGTTGAGAGAAATAGATGCAAGTTATTAGAAGGAATTTGAAGGTAGCACATGATAAGTAGAATAGTTATGCATATCAACATATAGCATTCAAGGGGTTTCAGGATGGGGAGCATGTGTATTTGTACATTAAGCCCAAGAGGATCTCTTTGAGGATTGGGTCATGTGCCAAGCTGGCACCTCGGTATTGTGGAACTTTTGAGATCCTAGAAAGGATTGGACCATTGTCCTACAAACTTGCAGTGCTTCCAATACTGAAAGTCCATGATGTTTTCCATGTTTCATTTCTTAATAGATATGTGCAGGATGTTGATCATGTGATTGATTGGTATGTATTACAGGTGGAACCAGAGAGAGAGTTCCATCCATAGCCACAATGCATATTGTAGTGGAAACAACTCATGCTCCAAAACAAAGCAATAGAGCAGGTTAAAGTGGAGTGGAAGAACTTTGGGCCTGATGAAGCTACATGGGAGAAGGTTTATTAGATGTGGCCTTTGTATCCTTCCTTGTTTGTTGCTTTAGCAAATGTGTGTGTGTGTGTGTGTGCGTGCGCGTGTGTATTGTAAATACTACAATGAGTTTTGTTATAAAGCTCCATAGGCAGTATGTTTTGTTGATCATAAGCGTCATATAACACCGAGTACAGTGTTCCCCCAAGGGGGAGGGGTTTGTAACTTCCCCTGATTTATTTTTCATGTAAATAAAATAAAACAAGGTCATGGGAGACGTATTCCAAGTTGAATGGTGGGCAAACATTATAGTGGGCATCACTTGTGGTTTATTAATGGATATGGAAATTGGAAAATGAATTAGAAAAGGAAAATAGGAAATAAATGACATTTAATTAAGGAAATAAATCAAAATAGGAGAAAAGGAAGATGAAGAGACACAAATATGCATGCAAGGGGAATTAGAAAGAAAATGAGAGAAAATGAAGAAAAAAAGGAAAAAGGAAAGGAAGATACTAGACATTAATGATAAAAATGCATCAGAGAAATAGTTCACGTCTTTTGTCAGTTCTATCTTTGATCACTTTCAAAAATAGAACTCTAATAGAAGAGAGAAGATCTTAGACAAGAAAGAATGCGAAGGATAAGCAAAATAATTGTAGGCAACGGAAAAGAAGGTTGGATCAATGGCTACAACTAGAATTCATTGCAGGTAACATGTTGCATGTGAGTTCAGTGCCACACATCTTTCTTATGCATGTGGCCTTTGTGATGTGTGATTTCCTACTTGGTTTGCTTTTTCATATGATTAATATAAGTTATTTTTCTATTGTGATTGATGAACACATGTACTGGTTATTATTTTGATCTTATGGTTGATTTTTCATGGATTTTATTCTAGTTATATGTTGGTTATAGGCATGGTTGAAATATGTGCTCTTGATTTGGATCTTGTTCATGATTTGATAAACTATTGAATGGTTAATGTATTCCTCGGCTAACAAGTGTTGTTGCAGCTATCTTGAGAGTGCATTGAGCCTTATTTATGATTCTTTGATGAAGTTAAGAAGATCATGATCAGATATGAATTCATGACATGTAGCTACTATGTTTACCATATGTTTGATGAAATGTCTATCATGTATTAGGCATGTCTCAGATAGGATCTAGCTCTAGTATTGGTTTTTTATACTTGTGATTATCATAGATCTAATTCTGGAGAGATTTGGGTTATTTTTGGCAGTGCCAAGCCAACCCTAGAAAAGTGGCACTGATCTCACAATCGCGCCCTCTGAACTAGATATTTTTTGTTATAACCGCATGAAGGAAGGTGCATAAGTGTGGTTGGAGCCTTCCAATTGCATGCATAGTGTGTTAAGCGTGCAGTTGGGGTGAAAAATCTGAGAAAATAAAGTTCCAACTCCGGGATTGGTCAGCAGTGGTAGTTTTCAGTCACTTCGGTGATCTAGTGTCCATGAGGGATGGCAATATGTTTCCAATTAGTAGTCCCCACTTCCATAACTAGAACTTAGAGGTTGGGTCATGTCCTAGTAACACTTAGCTCATGTTTACCCTGGAGAGCTTGTAAAGGCGGGTAAATGTGGGATGAGGTGGTTACAAGATTTATATGAAAAGAATCACTTGATTTAATAAACCATACATCATGATTTGGATGTGTGCTTGAAGAAACCAAATACACATCCCTTTCTTATTCGATGAGGCTTTTCTTTCTATGGAAGGAACATCATCATATCTCCTCCCTTTATCAATAATTTTAGATCTACAATCTATCTTGTAATACCTATCTTTATCATATTTCCAACATTTCCTTAAAGGATTTTTGTGGAGATTTACTTCTACCTCTAGATTTGGATATCTCACTCAAGGACTTATTTTTATTTATATCCATGGAATGTCCTCTTATAAATAGGGAATTCACGCTTAGGCTATCCATAATTTTCAACCTCATTACTTATGATAACAAGGATGAGACCACATCATCAAATTTTAAAATGGTTGCATTATTTGCAATAGGTGCAACCAAACTATCCAACGAATATGATAAAGAATACAATGAACTAATGCACTTATATCTTCATCTGGAATTTTAATATCAATAGACAAATAACCAACTTACCATAATATTGTTGGGTACACATGTTATATTATTAGCAAAACTATCCCTACTTGTTATAAAATGCACGATTCCCTCGCGCTTTAACATCTATTTTATGTACGGTGGAAATCCCCACTGTCAGCAGGGGCTCATGGACAATGCCCTTGAAAAATGAATTTTGGTGATTATTACATCTATTTTATGGCAGTTTTTGGCACATGGTTTTGTTAAAAGTAATTTTGTGGCACATAGTGGTTTTTCCCATGGTTTTGTAGTTTCGATTAAGGACCTATGATTGTATTCTAATCTAAAGTAAATGAATTGATGGTCCATGGATATCGCGAGATATATTGTATTGTAATACCATACAAAATGATATATATTGAAAAAATTATTGTTGGTTTTCTTGGTTTTGAGTTTCCAAGATAAAATCTTTGTGTTTATGTGTTTGTTGTATCTTTTTTGTTCTATTAAGGATCTATTTGTCAAGTAGTTTTGGCTTCAAGAGGATGCCTTTGTGGCTAAGGGGTTTAGCTTGGGCTTGTGGTACACCCTATTACAATGGGATATCTATAGAAGTGGTTCTTGTACTGTAAAGAAAATGGTGAGCAATTCAAAAATAGAGATTGAGAAATTCATTGGGCATAGTTTTGAGTTGTCAAAGCTCAAAATGGAAGATTTTTTTGGAGGATAGAGATTAGTGGATTTGGGCACTACACCAATAGGGATATCAATAGAATATTGGACCAAGTTGGATTGAAAGGAAAAAAACACAATACAATTGCATCTCTCATATTTAGTATTACTAAATGTTAAACAAAATACAATTACGTCTCTCAGATTTAGTATTACTAAATGTTTCAGAGGAAGCTATAACAAATACTTGTAGTTAGGGGTTTTATATTAGTCTAAGTCCCTAGTGAACAAATTGGTCCTATATTTTTCAATATATTTCTCTCAATGTTACAATACATTATATACATGTTGAAGCATTCATAAACCCCAATAAATTAACTGTGAATTAGAAAATAATTGTAGTTCCTTTGACCAAATCTACAAAACCATGGGCAAATCCATCATGTGTAAAACCATGTGCAAAAACATGGTTGGGTCCACTCAACCACTAGTGGTTCCGCCCAAAAAGAAAATTAAATTCCATCATAACCACAGATCTATCGTAGATAGCATAGATCCATGTATAATGGATCATGTTTAATTTGAATGTTTAAAACTATGAATTTTAAACATAATTAAACTATGGATAACATAATGGTTTGCACATTCTAATTAGTTTTAAAGTACATTCATATATAATTTATTTAATTATTGATTTTATTTTACATAAATTCATCTAAGCAATATTATGGGTGAACTGAGTTTGATTAAATAAATGTATTTTAATTGAATATATACAAAGAGATGTCATTTTATTTGTGATTATATATATATATATATATATATACACACACACGCACTAAAATGTATATATTCTTGCATTCTTATGTAAATTTTAATATATATTCCCCAGATGTGAGTGCATGTCGGGAAACTGATACAAATCCTCATACCAAACAACAATGCTACCCACTTGGCATGGGCCTCCCTCCAAGTGGCATCAATGAATCTTAAATTCCTCACCAAGTGAATTATGGTCCCATACCTCGGTCCAACTTTCTCGCCTGTCAAGCATGGGTGTATAACTCTCTGCGCAATGGTCTCCCAACAATTTATTCCTTTGGTTGTATTACTCAAAACCTCCTATGCTTCCTCTGACTCTTGCTCTACTCCCTATGACCTTTGTCACCTGGCCATGAACTATGATAGAGGTTGTGATCATCACCTCGATAGGGCAAGGGGTCGTGGATGTCCACCCACTTCCTTCAATGAATCCTATTTTGAAGCTCTTTTTTATTATGGAATTCCAGCCCACATTAGGCATCAAGTGTTGGATCTTGAGGAGGAAGAGACGAGACGAGGCCAACCAACACTATGGGCTCTCTGCAACCTTCTAGCTTGCCTACTCAAGGAGAGGAAGCAAGAGAAATTGAGAGCAACGACGTGTATTGCTGACCTCTCTTCCTTTCACATCCATTCCTCCTCCTCCCTCAAATGTCTAGCTAGGGATCTAAAAATCGACTTTCCTCCTAACGTGTCATCCCCATCTTCTCCTACTCCCTCGCTTTCGCACTCTCCTCCTATGGGCTCATCTTTATTTCTTGTCACCCATGCTTTGATGGCTCATCCCCCACCCTCCCATGCTCTATCTCCTCCTGAAGTTGATGTTCTCCCCTCTTCACCACCCCTTCCTAGTCCCTATCAGTGTTATATTCTCAAAGAATTTATGGCTAACTCGGGTAGCACGATGGCTCAAGGCAGTGCTTAGGTGCATGGTGGCTCCAGCATGACCTCAATGCAACTCAAATGCAGCCCCTCCACCAAAAAGCGTTAGCCTCCTGGACTCCATGATGCGCTTCAAGTTGGTCAATTTTGGCATTTTGGTTTGGTTTGCATGCATTTGGCATAGTGCCGCCAAGCTCATTGTTTCAAGTTTTGGTTTTTGTCAACTCTCTTCCAAATGTAAAATGTTTCAAAGACTTTGACTCCGGTTTCCCCTTCCTTGGGCAGAGAATTTGTGGGCCCTCTCTATGGTTTCCTCGCACAAAGGGAGAGATTCTTGATGCTTTCAAGATTGTAAATTATGTATTTTTGTCATGTTAATATAATGTGAATGTGCTTGCTTACAAAAAAAGGTATGTAGATATATATAATTTCAATCAAAATTTGTGAGATGTTTCTCCACACTTTGGTAGAGAATCCCTGGAATGGTAGAATTTGCATTAATTGTTATAGTTGAAGTTTAATATAATATTATAAATTCAAACATTTTATATATTCTAGCAAACAAAAAAAAAATAACAAAACTCATCTAAAAATTTTGCATTAATTGTTATAGTTGAAGTTTAATATAATATTATAGATTCAAACATTTTATATATTCTAGCAAACCTAAAAAAATAACAAAACTCATCTAAAAATCCAATGAGCACGAAGGAGTATAGAAAACTCGAGCATGAACCGAATTAATCAGGAACACAATGAATGACCAATCTTTTATGGTTTAGGTGTATTGTAATTGTTGTATTAATCTGTTTCTAGTTTTGTATTTGTATGGTTATTCTCATTTTTGTTTCTAGACGAACATTAATATGTATTTATTAAACAATTCTTTATAGGAAATATGTCAAATCCACTTTAAGTATGGAGGGAATTACACATCACTCTCATACTAAGTTGTAAAATGCTATTCTCAATGTAATTAAATTTTAAAAATATATTTTTTATTAAAAAAAATGAAAAATCTCTTACCTACTAAACAATAGATTTTTCATAATTTATGTCATAAAGTATAAACCAAAGAAATATTTTAAGGTGTTGTGCGAGAGTTTTGCCCAAACAACAATTTCTCTTTTGCAAAAATTCTAACTATATGAATACTTGAAACATTTTTTAATGGTGAAAGTAGATTTACCACCCAAACAAATCCTTTTACTACTCAACTTGAATTTCCAAAATATTCCATCATATTTTATCAAAATTACACCGAAATTTCCAACCAATAATTAATACTACACGAGTCTAGAATTTGATTTAATATCATAGATGCATTGATTTACCAATGAATCTTGAAAATATGCTACTTTCCAAATCGGAGGTCCATAGAGGACTAATTCAACGAACTGGACATCCAGAAAATCTTTGAATAATTCCTAAGTGTATGAATTTGGGTTTGATTTGATATCTTCGGCATGCATGGATGAATTGATTTAAGAATGATTTTTTTGGGAAAAAAATAATAATAATAGTAAACTAAAATGGGGAAGGTTTTACAGCATTCCCGGGAGGGCATGCCTTATGTAATTTTTATTTCATACGTGTCATCACGTTACATGTAATTGTTTTAATTCATACGTGTCGCATTGGGACGCAACGCACGTGTGGGACCATGCGCGTATAAAGTATAAAGTGCGTCCTGTACTAAAGTCAAATACCAATTTCCGTGCTTCTGTATGTGGGCCAATGAATTTCATAATTTAATTTGCTATTATGATGAGCTACCTACATCCGTGGGGTTCGAATGCTCCCTGGCCTGTTTCAAAATTTTAAAAAAAGATAAAAATAATTATAAAGACTTTATTGAGTTAATAGTGATGTTTGGGCTGCGCCAGCGATAGCGATGGATAGCTAAAAAGTTCTTAACCACATACATCAACATATTTTATTACAGAGAAATTTAAATATATATTTTTATATATCAAATTTAAATTTATCAAGATAATAATTATCAAATAGTTTTAATAAATAAAATTAAGATGAATCATATTAGTTGGTTCGAAATTTCACTTAATCTTAATGATGTGATTAATCCGAAAGACATTTCATTTACATTATAAATCACAAAAGTCTTAAATCTAACCAAATAAATTTACTATAAACTAAAGTTACTATTTTTTGTTCTTTAGGAAAAGTGGAAACAGAAAAACATTTCATTTTATAATGTTTCCAGAAAATTATGGGATAATCTATGAACTAGCCGAAATGGCCAGATACAAGAACTACATCGAAAAGCAATCTGTCCCATAAACTACTTTTAGCCTAATGGACGTTAAAAATACTTTCTATATTGGTTTGTTAGTTATTGGGAGTTTTAACATGACTAGCACACTTAATATGTGACTTGAATAATGGCAATATGAACATTTAAGTCGTTAAAATCCTTTGAGAGCGTTTGGATTTCTAAATTGTTACCCAAAAAAATTGAATTTAATAGATCACCATCCAAAATAATATAAAATTTTAAGACAACATTTTATATATTTAAATATATTTAAAAATGAGTCACAAATCATATTCACTGAAATCCTAATTTTATATCTAATTACAATCTATGACCTAGTAGTCTAGCTAGCTTGTTTTTTCTCTAGAAATCACGGATATTTCAGCAATATTTTAATAAAATTCGGCAGAGAAATTTGTAAATTCAGATTATAGCTATCAAACTTCAAGATTTTGGGCGCTTTTCTGATGTTTTAGATGGTGCTGAATCCATTTCCACCATCAAAAACTTGATTCCAACACTACAATATTTCTTAAAAAATAATTGTCCAAATTCCAGCCAGTTTTTGACCTTGGAGACAATTCCTCCACCTCAATAAACAATTACACTTTTATTAAAATAAGAAAAAAACACCCTGCCAACTACCCCGCTAAATTTTTTCCAAATCTGTCTCAGTTATACAGGGACTCGGTGGGACAACTGTGCCTTCCCGAGAGATTCCTTTTCGTCAAATTTTTTCCCAAATTGCTTGCAATTCCAAAGGTCGTGCCAGCTGCTAAGTAATACACCTACACCCACCCGTGACTCATGGACACAACGGTCTGCACCTCCTACCCTATCTCTCGGGCGGCCCCACCTGCACACCAAGACATACTCAACACACCTATTTCTCTACCTCTCATTCGTCTCTAGCAAAGTGCCACGTGAACAATATAGTGTACAGGCCTCTCTACTTCCACGCGTAAGTCTACGGTGCCACGTGTGGATTCGTGACATCTTTCTCTGAACAAACTCCCCCCATTGCCAACAACTCTACCTGCCCTAATTCCGCATTCGACCCCTGAACCTCCAGGTCTGTGCCGCTATTTTCTCCAGTGAATCAAATAATATTCTATGCTATTATGAATATTCGTTTCGCTATTTTCTCTATTAAATCAAAGAATATTCTATGCTATTATGAATATTCGTTTGGCTGTTTTAACTGGCGAAACGCTGTAAACAAACGTTTCCAAATTTAGAAAAAAGATCTGGTCAGGGACATAAGCATTGCTATTTCAATCCTAGCCTTTCACACTTCCAATGCAAGATTCCAGACAAACTCTGAAACTATCCCATTACATTTAATAAGTTAATTAATAAATAAAATGGTTTTTTTTTTTTAACATTTTCTGTTCATCAATTTTGTCCAAAATTTAGGTTAGATTTCTGAGAATCAAGATGCAAAGTTCTAATGTTTTAAAGTTAGAAATTAGATATTTTAAATTTTAAAAAACAAAAAAAAATTTATAATCCTATAAATTTCATGGACATAGAAATTATTAGTCATTTCTCACATTAAATTTGGCATTTAATAGGATACTAACATTGTGTAGATTACATGGTTCAAATTTGTGTTTTTAATACATTTTTATTAGACTTTGAGCAAAATTAGCCAAAAAAATATAACAAAACAACTAAATAATAGAAAAAATAAAGTTAAACTTGTGATTCTTACAAATTCCTATGAAACTTTAAACAACATTAGCCCAAAATAAAATATAATAAAAAGAACGAGAGAACTCCGAGCTAGTGATATGCGAGAAAACCCCCGATCGGGGTGCGGGCCAGACCCTGCAGCGTCAGCGGCTTTTATTGCCTAAGCTGGCTGTCAGTCTTTCATTATGACCATGATCTCTCGAATGTTGCCACGATCATTTCTAATTATAACAATGCATGTCGATGCGATGGCTCTTTATAGCAGCCTCCAGGTTGGTTTATGCTCGTTTCTCTTGTTTACTGGTTTAGCTTTCCGGTTTGGAGGAGCGCAGGAGGTTATACTGTTGGTGATTCTAGTTCCTACCGGCGACTGTTCATAGCATTTCGGCTTTCTGGGAGCCACAATGACAAAGGCCACATCATCAGCTCGTCAATCACGAGGCAAGGGTAAGGCAACGAAGGTCCCTGTGCGCTCTTCTAAACGAGGGCGTAAAACAAATGAACAGGTTGTTGAGAATCTGGTTAATGCTTATACAACCATGACCCCTCCACCTATTCGCAAACAAATTGAGGCCTGGGAGCAGCGTAGTTTGGATGAAGAAGTTGAACCGCAGCAGCAGCGACTAAAATTGGATTTCCTGCTCGACCCTGGCAGTACTAGGGGCAGATTATCTTTGTTCCAGCAAACAGTTAAGATGTATTGGCGCCTTAAATGTGTTCTTGCAACAGCCCTCATGAGTATGAAGGAACAGGATTCTCCTTCTTCTTTGTTATTTGAGCTTAATCATATCAAACAGGACATGACTACTATGACTAAGATCCAACAACAACAGAATGACCGCCTTGGACGTATTGAAGAGCAGCTGCGAGATATGCACTGGGTGGAGTTGCTTGGGGCTGAAGAAGATCCAGTTCCTGTGAAATCTTCTGATGTCTAGACCTTCTTGTTTCTTTTTGATAAAATATGTTTTTTGTTCAGCGCTATTATAGTTGTTGTTGTATATGTCAGTATTATGGACATAGTTGTGTAGCTCTTAATGCTACAGCTAGACTAAAACAGTATCGTTTTTGGCTGGCCTTTAACTGTTTAAGATGGCCAACAGACCTGGTTTCCCTTTGGGCAGGTTGAGGCTCATTATTTTGCTGTATTATTTAAGCAACTTGCTCTTTATAATAGAAAAGACGGGTCCTACGGAATTCACAAAAATATATATATATGTATATAATAAAAAAAGACTAAAATTAAACTACAGTTTTAAAATTCTACATAATGTTTTTTTGGGGTCTCACAAAGCATTTGATAAGTTATAAATTTAGCCCATCCAATGTCACAGCGATAAAAATGATTCTAGTTGTCTTTAGTGCTATTTTTTGGAAGTTTTTTCTGTGGATTTTTCCTGTCTAATTTCTCTAGAATCTAGCAGGAATTCATTGAAATCACAAGCTTGGTGAGTAACCCCTGCACAATCAAAGTGCCCTAAGGTTTTTCAGGTGTTGAATCCATATATACAGTGAAAAACCAGTTTAAATAACACAAATCAAGATTTCATCTTAATTTTTTCTGTAAAATTCCAATACCAAAATTCCAAAAAATCATACTAAAAACAACTCAAAAATAATTAATTTAAAATAAACTTGGTTTGTATCTGGTTTTTAGACTCAGTTTCATTAATAAATTTAATTTCAAAATGAATAAATTTAAATTCAATAAATTCAATTGTATTGAATAATATTAATAATATTGTTAATAGATTTTAAAAACCAGAAAATTTATAAATTTACATGTAATATAAAAATGCAAAACATCAAAAACAAACCACCATCATTCAATTTTCATTTGAAATTCCAAACCTATGAATTTAATCTTCCAAAGCTGCAAATATAATTCAACCATAACTGATTAGGCTAGAATCAGGTGTCTGTGTACAAAAACCCTGAATCCCATGTCTGTTTTGCTATTCTTTTGTTAAATTAATAACCTGTTTCTTTATTATTTAGATTAGATTGGCTCTCAGGCAGGAAACATAAAAACCTAGCTTCTGTTCTGCTATTCTTTTGTTAAGATTAAATAACTTTTTTCGATTAGTTTGGTTAACTTGATTAATATTAGTTTGGTTATCTAAGTAGAAAATGTAAAACTAATTTTAAATTCAACCAACAAAACATCATTAAAATATTTGATGATAGTTTTCGATATTATTTTTTATAAAAATAATTTTCAAATTAATAAAAAATTATAATAAAGAAATTCAATTCAAGAAGAATTCCAATTTGATGTCTCCCCAGACATTTTTCCCAAAGAAAATTTACAATGATAAATAATTTTGAAAAAATAGAAAATTACCTCTTTATTACAATGTGAAAAGAAAAATCAATTTAAATAAATTTTACAAAATAATTTTAACATATGTATAATTAAATAAATCCATAATTCTTATTTACTTTTCACTTATTTATGGATTCTGTTTACTTTTTATTTACTATTCGAAAATTTGTTTCATAATTACCTCAACCATGACTAATTTGCAACATGCTTGCTTCCCACTTCTGTCAGGTTGCCAGATTCTCCTCACCAATTGCCAACATACAACCTGCTTGCTTCCAATTGTGATCAATTTACAAATGGGAAACTTTAAACAAAATAGGAAACTTATTTTTTTTTCAATATTAAATCACATTACAAGTAATTCCACCCAATACTATATTTTATTTTTAAATTATTATAAAAAAATCCATATAATTTTATATCATCAAACATTTAAAATATATAAATAATTTTATATGTTTTGGGTAGAGATTTCACCTATCAAAAATAGATGTTTTAAAAAATATATAAATAATTTTATAGACATTTCACCTATCAAAAATAGAAATACTATATTTTATTTTAAAATTATTATAAAAAAATCCACATAATTTTATATCATAAAACATTTAAAATATATAAATAATTTTATATGTTTTGGTAGACATTTCACCTATCAAAAATAGAAAAGCTAATTATGAGTAGAATATTTACCCAAAATATTAAACCAACTAAATTTATAAATACATTTTTTTTGGCAAAATGTATTTTTGTGAAATAGTACTTAACTGAGAAAGAAGCTCCTTGGACTAACCCAAAAAAACAAAAAGTTCCATCTGACTTATAAAAAGTGATTATTATAAAATTAGGGAGTTGTCTATATAGCCAGAGGAATTGTCTAGACGGTTAAAATTGGCTAGAATTTAGGCAAAAAAAAATTGAAAAAATCTTGCAGTAGTAGCAGTGTTTGAATCATGTTTTTGATGGTAGAAATGGATTCAGCACCATCAAAAACCTCTAAAACACCCAAAATATTGAAGTTTATTAGCTATAACTTATATTTACAAAAATCGCTACCAGATTTTTTTTAAATCTTACCAAAATTTCCATAATTTTCAGAGAAAAAACAATCTAATTAAATTACTGCTAAAACTACTATTCAAAAATCTGAAATATTACTAATAAACCACCATCACCTTTTGTAATAATGAATTAATTTTAATGTGGATTATCAATTGAATTTAGTTGGGTGGTCAACAGAAACGTTATTATTTTTTTCACTGAATTTAACTTTAAAAGAATAAATTGTAAAATTTTATATGATAATATAAAAATTGTAAGAACGTAAGAAAGTAAAATTTTATTTTAAAAAAATTAAAATAATAAATTGAAAAAGTTAAATTTGATTGAAACTTGAAAAGTATAAATTTAGTGAAAACTTATAATGATAAGTAATTAAAAAATTAATTAGGTTTGACTTGATATGATAAGTAAAAATATAAAAATAATTAAAATCTGATAAGTTAAAAAAAAAAAAAAAGGATAGTATAGGTTATTAAAAATGTAATCTTCATACAGTTTTCGTAGGAAAGAAAAGGAAAATTCCAAACCAACTGTAATCTTCATCTAGTTTTCATATAAAAGTAAAGGAAAATTCCAAACCTGAGTGGAATTTTGATCACAGATTTTACTTGGAAAACAATCTTTTCAAAATTAGTTGGACTATTTTCTCACATATTTACATGAAAACAGAATTTCCCAAATTTTCTGACAAATTTACATGAAAACAGAATTTCCCAAATTTAATTGAGAGACACTGGAAACTTTCTCAACACATACTCAGAACATATTTGCCCAGATTTGATTCAGAGCCAACACAGTGGAAGCTTTTCAAATAAATTTATTACAAACACACGAAATTTCAAAATGCCAACAGTAAATTAGATGATGCCCTAAAACATATGACGAAAAAATTGAATTCACAGGTCAATGGAATCATTTTTTGAGTCAATGAAACCAAAAAGAAAAGAAAAACACTAATCGATGTCCATTCTACTATCCGTCTTCGTGCCATGCCATCACGATGTCTTTGAGGCCTGGCCTGAGCTCCTGGTTGCAAAACTTGTTGTATTCCAGCGTGTCACCCCCTGCCTTGCTGACCTCAACGACGAACAGAGAGGGCGTAACCTCGAATATCTCGGCAGCAATTGCCAGGTGTCCCTTGCGGCCCTGCTCGGCCCCTTCCAGCTTGACCTTGGAGTCTCCTTTCTTCTTTACGCTGAATCGAAACAGCTTCGCAACCTCCTCCAGCTTCGACACTATGCTCGACGCCGATTGATTCGACGTGAATCTCGACTCCTGCTTCACGGCCTTGTCCTTGAACAGCCCGGAAAGATTAAATCCAGGCGAGAAAGAGATGATATCGAAGGCGTTGAGCAGGGTAGGCTTGGATTTCAATTCTTGGTCGGCTTTCGTGGCTTCACGGTTTTCGAACGCTGAATCTACATCGGCGAGGCCAATGTCGTCGTCTACATCGTCACGGGAAACCGGCCGGTTGGCCTTGAAGCCTTTCCTGAACCAGGGGATCTCCATGAGCCTGGGGATCCCGATTCTTGACCTCGGGTTAGGGTCCAGGAGCCTGGAAACAATCTTCACAACCGAAGACGAAAACCACGGCGGGCACTTGAAGTCGCCTTTATAAATCTTTCTATACATAGCCATGAGATTCGCGTCCTGAAAAGGCAGGTAGCCCGCCATGAGAACGAACAGTATGACACCGCACGACCAGATGTCGGCCTTGGCCCCGTCGTAGCCCTTCTTGGCGATGATCTCCGGCGCTACATAGGCCGGCGTGCCGCAGGTCGTATGAAGGAGGCCATCCTGCTTGAACTGCTCGGGCAGCGCGCTCAACCCGAAGTCAGAGACCTTCAGATTCTCGTTCTCGTCCAACAACAGGTTCTCCGGCTTCAAATCGCGGTGGTAAACACCCCGGCTGTGACAAAAATCAACGGCACTCATCAGCTGCTGAAAATATTTCCTCGCGGCATCCTCCTTTAATCTCCCCTTGGCGACCTTGTTGAAGAGCTCTCCGCCTCTGACATATTCCATCACAAAATAAATCTTTGTCTTGCTCGCCATGACCTCGTAAAGTTCAACAATGTTCGGATGCCGAACCAGCCTCATTACAGATATCTCACGCTTGATTTGCTCCATCATGCCGACCTTCATGATCTTCGCCTTGTCCATCACTTTAATGGCAACGCTCTCGCCCGTGTTTACATTCCTCGCATAGTAAACCTTAGCAAAGGTTCCTTGCCCGAGGAGCTTCCCTAGTTCATACTTTCCCAGCAAAACATTAGGCTTTATCTCCATCTTTTTTAACAAATCACTAATCAGTCTCAGTGCTGTGTTCTATTCACGGCGCCTCTGCTTTTATTTTCTTTAGTTCCACAGCCTTCTCAGAGAGCCGGATCGAATCCAGACTATTCAGCCATCGTCAAGCAGCTTCCTCAGCACAATCCCCAGGCAAATCACCTCATTCCAGAAAACCTCTCCATAGCCCCGTGGCAAACCTGCAGCGGAGACCCCCGCAGCCGGCTCGTCCTTAAGCCGGTCTGAAATTTCAAGCCACACACACATCTTGCCGCATTCCTAGAATTTTTCACACACACAACCAAACCAACGCTTCAAATAAGTATTCAAACCTGAAATCAACACCTTCAAACCCTAAAGAAACCTATCTCAAACCCTAACACTAATCTTCTCCGGAACCTTCCAAATAAAGACACGGCAATACCCTACTGTTTTTCAAGATTCAGCGATCTAGTCGATGGGGAATGCACGGATCTATTCGAAACCGAGTTTCAGCGATCGAATCCCGCAAACGGGATGAGATCGGGAGCCGGAGCCTGGAAGTTAGCCTTCACTTGGTTATGCTTAACGCTGAAGACCTATGCAGCACCCACTCGAATACTGCGCGCCTCTCTGGACTCGGCCTCAATGATGCGAAGATTGTCCTTTGAGTATTTATAAGGGGGCAGCATGCAATATATTCAATGCGTATATTCGTATAACTCAACTTGCGGGCGTCTATTTACTTGTTTTTTACTCGTATTCCTGGAATCACTCTTCGACCGCCGGCAATCCGTTATACAAGTGGAATCTTTCATTCTCCTCCATTGCTTTCTCTGGTGAAGTGGCACCGTGGCACGCTAGCTTAGCTGCAACAGTTATGCATTGATATTTTACTTCTTTATTATTCCACTATTTTTTATTATATTTTTTAAATTCGCAGTTATGCATTGATATTTTACTTATTTATTATTCCACTCTTTTTTATTATATTTTTTAAATTTGCATTTTACGAGTATTTTGGTCCAAAAAAAAAGCCATTCGTTAGACTGTTTTATTTACAGTTTAGTTTTTACAGTGGGACACTTTTTAGAGTTTCCATGGATTTTTCGTTTTAAATTTAATGAAAAAATTTGTAGTTAAATTTTGATTTGTGTTTTTAAATTAGTTTTTTTATTTTATTTTATATAGAGATTCAATATCTTTAAAAATTTATAGAGTACTTCAATTGTGAAGAGTTGATCTGTTAAACTTGTAATTTCAATGAATTCCAGTTAGATTTTAGACAAATTAAATTTGAAAATAAATAAATAAAACTCTAAAAAATCACACTTAAAATAGATATCATTATATTATTAAAAATAAAATAAAAAAATATATTTATATCATAATTTTAGAAATGATATTTTATATGTTGAAATGTAGAATGTTTATATTACAAGAGACTTGAGATGAGTGAGGTTTTAAAAATTAGTGGTTTTTAATATAAGTTTCACATTATTGATGTTATTTGGTTTATTTAGTTATTTTTTTTTTTTTTTTTTTTATCATAGGTGTAAAGTAATATCATTATATGTAACGAGTGTAAAGTGAATTATTTAAAACCAAGTGAAAATGGTCAATCACAACCAATACTCATTCACATACAATTAATAACATGTTCCAAATAAATAATCCCAAAAAATAATATCATATATATATATATAATTTTCAATAACAAATAACATAACATATTTTATATGTATGTATGAAATGTGATGTTAGAGTATTTAAATAATAACAAATAACATAACATATTTTATATGTATGTATGAAATGTGATGTTAGAGTATTTAAATAATAAAAATTAAGTGGTGTTTTTTTGAAATTATTTCTATGACATATATTTTTAAAATCAATTAGATTAAGAAAGTGAAGATTTTTATAGTTGTTTATATTTGTAGAAAAATTCTGGATGGAACTATGTATAGGATTTTTAATCATGTCCAACATTTCAGGTGGACACTCCACCCATCGTCAAGGACAAGGGAGTAGGATGATGACCCATTGTGCTAATGAGCCTTTAATGAACAAGAAATCAATAGTTATTGGCAATAATAATAATTTAATCAACTTAGTTGTTAAAGGTTAAGTCAAAAGGTCAAATAATTCATTAAAATAAAGAATAAAAATTATTTAAATAATGGAGGAAAGATGGAGATAGCATGCGCTATGGAGATTAGTGTTCTCTCCCGCGATGTATTTTCTCATGGCATTGCCTTGGGGCTTTCGGGCTTCAATCCCTCGCTTTATTTGGTTCATCGGAGATGCACCAAGTTTGGTCGACCTCCCAAGGATAATACCGAAGACTATATGCATCATATGGCTGTGAAAGGGTATATTTTCTCAGTTTTCAATAGGTGCTTATACTCTACAAGAATCCTTTGCCTCTCCACTCGTTGTCTGCCATCTTATTTTCCAATATTCTTTTTTCTCTGTCTCTAATTTTGAATTAGTCCTCTGGAATGTTATGTCGGCGTATGGCCTCACCCTACAGGAGTATCTTCCTGCTTCAATGTTGCTACGCTCTATCACTAGGCCGCTCTATATGCATGGTTGGGGGTGTCTCTATGTATGAAATACTTACAGGCTTACCCCAAAATGGTGTTTTCACATCATGAAGCCCAATATGAGACTTGCATGCCCCTGTCATGTTCCAACAAGTTGTCATGTTTCCATATTTTCATAAAAATCCTTAGTGGAGAATCCAAGATCTTTTGGGTGAAGAACTCAATTTTAGTATTATTTATCAAACATCAAATTTAATCTTGCTCCAACATCCCATCATGTCATCAAATATTTCTTTAAAATGGGAATGTTTTAACAAATTCTTCAAAATTGGGAGACTATAAAGGAATCTTCCGTCATTTTGAATACAAGACTACGAGGAGGGGTTCCTGGTTCATCTTCTACCAATGGCCCTTTTGTATCATTTAGAGGTTGCACAAAGGAAACCTACAACCCCTGTAGCTCAGCTTCAAAATATCTCGGGACTGTATATAGTTGAACAAATGGAAAATACTCATGCTATTGAAATAAAGCTTCCTAATATAAAATCCTTGTTCTTTGTCCCTCAAGCAAAATTTATCATTTGCATATTTAATGGATTCTAGCCCAAATCAGAAGCCCTCGTCCAATGGATTGTTATAACTTGGACTCCTGATTTTGAAATTTTTCTATGTTCAAAATGATTCTTTATAGTTCAGTTTGAAATAGAGAAGGACCTGGAATATTCTTTAAATGCAGGGCCCTGGTTTTGGAGAAGAGTTGGGCTCTTCATCACTCCTTGGTCCCCTAAGTTTGATTCAAACTCTATGGTGGTATCCATGATGTCTGTTTGGGTCATACTTCCAAACATTCCTCTCCCATTATGGCATCCTAAAGTCCTTGAAGATGTCGGCAACACTTTCGTTAATTCAAAAAAATGGACATGGAAAGAGAAAAAAATGGTATTTTCACATATGCCATAATATATGTGAAGATGGACCTCAACAAAGGTCTCCCCAATCATATAAATTTGAAACATCAAAACATTTGTTGGTCACAAGTTTTAGACTATGAAAATACGATGTTTAGGTGGTGTACTTGTTATCAGACATGTCATTTACAACAAACATGCCCCTGGGCAAAAAAGGATCCCAAGAAGAAGAAAAAACCAACAAATAAACCAAAAGGATGGAAATTTCCATAACAAGACAACTCTAAGGATGAAGAAGAAGATAAAAAAGAAACCCCCCAAGCCAAGAAGGAACAAGTATAACAGTCTTGCAAGATGTTGCCCAAGGGTGGGGCACCACGGACCAACAGACCAATGAACTGGTGCATCAGGTTAAAAAGAAACCAGAATACTTTATGACTCTAGATGGATCTAGTGGCTCCAAAAGAGCACATCTATCAAAGAGTTCTAATTCTGACAAGGAGACTCCACATAAAAGACTAGATTTGGCTTTGGTTCTTGTTGAACTGAATTTTGAATGGCTGGGAAAAAGTGCAAAAACAAAAAGGATAGGTTTTTTTTTTAGCCACATTGTATGTCGACCACACAGGCCACTTCTATTGATATTCTTCATTGTCTCTCAACTGCATACACACTAGATGTGCTTACAAAAGTGTAATTTTTATTTTTATTAATAGAAATTATGATTTGTTTTTTTTCCATGTGGAAAAAAAAATGATTTAAATAATTCAAATGAGTGAATAAAATAAAAAGGAGAGAAAAAGGGATAAGAAAGGATAAAAATGTAGAGGAGCTCAAGGATTAAGGAAGCAAATTGGTAGTAACCAGAAAAAGGCAGAAAATAAGGTTAATGAATATATGTAAATTCAAATTTTGAATAAGGGTGAAAAAACCAAACTAGAAAAAAAAAAATGAAGCTAGACTAAATTAGAAAGGATAATTTGACCAAGATAAATAAAATAAAGTAAAGAGAAATAAATCATTGATAGAATGGAATAATTAATAAGGAAAATGAAAAGAGAAGGATGGAAAGGGGAAGAGAGGGAAGGGGGAACGAGAATTTATTTAATGAGAAAGTTGATGGATAACAAGCTTCCAGGATTGACTCAATTTAAATCCATCTTCTCTATTGAAATTATTGGGGTTCTTCTTGATTTCAAGAGCTTCCCTAATGATACGAGTTTTGGGAAAAGGAACAAGGGCTAAGATTTTGGATTGATCAGAACAAATAAGGTGTTTTGAATTAAATGAGTTGTAGCAGCCCCAGGTTAAAAGTTCATGTAATAAAGTTAATAAAGGAAAAATAAGACTAAGGTCATGAGACACTTCTTCCAAGATGATTGTTGGGAAAAATCATAGCCGGTGTTCATTTGGTTTATTATGGCTAAGGGAAAATTGGCAAAGGCAATGGCAAGGACTTTAGAAAGGAAAGAGGCATTAATTGGCATTTTATCTATGAAATAAAAGAAATTAGGAGAAAATGAAGATGAAAGGTCACGGGTTGCATGTGAGGAGGAAATTGAAGGAAAATAATGGAAATTGAAGAAAATAAAGGTCTCATTAATAAAAAGGCTTCTGAGAATTAGTTCACAACCTTTTAGTCAAATCATTTTTGGAGCTCTCTCTCTCTATTCTCTCTACTCTCTCAAACTCTTGGGTACTTAGAGCATTCTTGGAGAACTTTAGCATTGGAGAAAGGAAGGTAAAGGAAGGTCCATGAGACAAAGGGAAGCAAAGATAAAGCAAGGAAGAGTTGGATCAAGCAGTTGCAGCAGGATTACTAGTACGTATCAAGTTGCATGTATGATTTCCTTGCTAGTTTTGGCATGCATGGTACATGCATGTGTGTTTTTTGTTCTCTTGTTGTCATTGGCATGGGTTTTTCCAGGTGTGACAGTGGTTTCAGCCTTGCGTTGCCATTTCTGGATAGCCATGGTGTGAGGGGGTTCTTTTACTTGGTTGATCTGGATTTTCATATGGTTTTGAAACTAGGTGGTGCGGTCTCAGGAAAATTCCCAATGTCCTAGGAATCCCTTGACCGGTAATGGTGGGATACACGGTAAATCCTAAGGCTTGAGACATGAAAATTCCTCATGGTTTAGGTGGAGAGATACAGAGGCCTTCGTGCTTGTTTAGGGCCCAGTGATCACTTGAATGATATATGGCGGGATTGTGGTAAAGCATGTACTGTATGTTTTTGGGTTTGGGCCTAGGAATCCCTTGATCAATAATGGAAAGATACATGGTAAATCTTGGTTGTATAGATGATATTTTCGGGCCTAGGAATCCCTTGACAGGTAATGGAGTGATACACGGTAAAGCTTGAGAATCCTTGGTTGGTTTTGTTGTGAGTCCCACATTCATGCTTGGTATATAGCACGAGGGTGATTAGTTGAAAGAAATATTTGGTTCAACCCAATATATGGTCGAGTGGTACGTAGAAGTCCCTCACTTGGTTGGATTTTTCATATGTTAATAAGAGCTCTTTTTCCTCTTGAATTTCATGGGTAAATGTACTTTCTATTATGTGGCTTTGATGGTTGTTCTATCATCGTTACTATTCGGGTTATAAGTATGGTTTTATGATATACTTGAGTTATGGCTCTCATCATGTTTTGTTTAGTAAATGAAATGTAAATGAATGTATGACCTAATAGATGATAATGCATCTATTGTGAGAGGGCATCAAACCTTCTTGAAGAATCTCATATAAGTATGATTCCCCTATGTTCAGATGTGTTTTAATGACCTATACATTACATGTTCATGATGTGTTTGACGAAATTCATGTCATAGTTAGGATGGGTCAGGCTAGGTCCTTGTTCAAGTTTTGCATTAGAGGCCTTGTCTTCTTGTTATTTATCACTTCTGAGTGTTTCATCAAGTTTTGGGTAGAGGTTTTGATCCTAGCCCTGAAAAAGTGTCTTAGATATCGTGACCACTGGCATAGAACTGGCTTGAAAAGACTACAGTCATTGGGAATCATACCTATGGGAGCGATTGGAGGGTTCAGTCGCGTGGAGGCCTTTTCATGGGAGTGAATGAGGGTTTAGTTCAGTAAAAGGCTAAGTTAACTCAGGGGTTAGGCACTTGAGGTGGTTGGTTAGCTCCTGGGGGTCCTGAAGCACCTAAGGGAGGTATATAAAGGTTTGGTTCATCAGTTCCACTTCCTTAAGGTGATCTAGGGAGTTGAATCATATCATAGTAACTCTTCGTCACATATTTACCCCTATGGACCTATAAACTTAGGTAAGTGTGGGAGGAGGGTGTTATAGAGTGGTATAATAATATGTCACCACTTAGACTGGATGGGCGGAATGTGGTCGTCATGCATGCATGTAAGTTTTATATGTGCTTGATGTGTATGCACGATGATGATCATTGTTGCATTTGTGTTGTCATATAGAAGTTGATGACATTTGTTATGTGTTTGTCGTGAATGCATCTCGGTGATATATGTGTTCGCTATACATGCTAGTGTCTATATGTCATTATAAATGCATTGTGTCTAGTTGGTGTTATAATTTGTGATATCATGCATGGTAATTGGATGATTATTAAGATGATGTCTATATATTGTTATGATTATCATTATGCATGTATTGTGTTAATCTAGTTTATCTTGCAGGTGAGATATCCTCCCCTGAACTATACCAAGGTATGTTGGTTATGTTTATATTTTGGTTTATCCGACATAATATACTTGTAGGAAGAAGAGGATCAAAGATGAGTAGAAAAATGGTGGATTATAGTTCATGAGATTCTCCCTCTAGATCAAATGAGCAGGATGGTGATAGGTACTCTCCTGACATAGCATAAAATTTGAGAAGCTTGAAGGCAGAAATAATAATTTGTAAAGCATATAATGATAGAATCATTCAATCACAAGCGAAACTTATCAGGGCACAGGAGAAACAAGCAAAGATCAATTCAATTATTCTTTAGAGTTTTTCATACTTGCAGAGATGGGGTTCGCTTAGGATCAGTCATAGACAGGAGGATAGGACTAATGGAGCCTATGGTAGAAGATCTCATGATGAGCACATGTCAGACAGGGATGATATCGCCAGGGATGGAAGATGCTTGGACACACCTCATAGGAGAGGCAATGGACATGGGATTTATACTAGTTCTTGTTCGGACAAGTACCATGGTCATCATCACTATCATCCTTACAGGAGGAGTGACAGGGGATATTTGTGGGATGAGTTCAAGAAAGCCAAGCCACCTACATTTGATGGAGAAATGAAGAAGTCACATGATGCAAAATCTTGGTTTCTTGGGATGAATAAGTTCTTCAGATTGTGTGACTATTTAGAGAACATGAAAGCCAGGATAACTACCATCAGTATTAAAGGCAAAGCAAACATTTGATGCGAAGATGTGAAGAATGACAAAGGCATTCAAGAAGAAGGGTTGACTTGGAGAGAGTTTGAAAGACTTTTCAGGAAGAAGTATCTATTTGAGAGATACTATGATGGCATGGAAAAGGAGTTATATGAGTTGAAGATGGGGTTTATGACCGATGAGGAGTAAACTAGCAGATTCTTGGAGTTGTTGAGGTATGTGCCTTATATTAAGGAGTAGAAAGCGAAGATTCAGATATTAATGAGCGGGTTGTCAGTAGAGTTCAAAGATATGATCGAGTTTGATGAGCCTAAATCATTAGAGGAAACCATTAGAAAGTTGAAACATTGTTATGAGCAATTGAAGCGTAAGATGGAGCCTCAACAAGGTTGGAAAGGGAAAGACAAAACTAAGGGAAAGTGGCCAACATAGCGAACAATACCTCAAGATGCAGGTGAGAAAGATAATGTGGTTCCTTACAATAAGTTTAATGTAGTCGAACAAGGACATGTGTCACAGCCTGGAGGGCAAAAGAATAAAGGTGAGGGTGAGGGACAACTGTAGTGTTGGATATGTGGCAAGGAGCATAAAAAAAAGGATTTTCTGTCATATTAGGGTGGTAGGCATCATATCTACAATGCACAAGAAGCACAAACAATTGGGGATGTTGGACAAAGCATTCCTCATATCTATGCAACATTGGATAACACAGAGGTGGATCACCAGACATCTATTATCGACATGGATGGTAAGCTTTGTGATCAAGTTGTTTCTATTTTGATTAATCGTAAATCTAATTATAGTTATGCTAATCCTAACCTAGTAGATAAGTGTGGTTTGAATAAAGAAGTTCATATAGAGTCTTGGTTAGTGAAGTTGACTACAGGTACTAAGAAGAGAGTTCATCACTAGGTAAGAGCTTGTGCATTTGAATGCACTTCCATTGGGATCATACAGTATGTTGTTGGGTATGGATTTTTTGTATCTTCATAGAACCAAAGTAGATTGTTATGACAAGGCTATTGAGTTCCTGTATGACAACGAAGAACAAAGAATCTTGTAAGGTAAGAAGAAGGCTACATCAATTAGGACTTTGATAGCTATGCAGGAAAAGTGCAATCATAGGAAGAGGTTTGTGTTATTTACAGTACATATGTCTAGAGATAAAGGTAAGGATTTTAAGGATGTGAAAGTTTTGAAGATGTACTCGATCTAACAAAATTTTGAGATGTGTTCCCAACAAATATTTTAGAGTTGCTTCCTCACAGGGAAGTGGACGTTTCTATTGAGTTGGTACTAGGTGCATCACCAACATCAAAGGCACCATACAGGATGAGCACTCCAGAGTTAGTGGAATTGAAGTGGCAGTTGAAGGAAATTCTTGAAAAAGGATACGTTAGGTCAAGTGTATCATCGTGGGGTGCACTGGTATTGTTTGCGAATAAGAAGGATGATACTCTTAGACTATGCATTTATTATAGGAAGTTGAACAAGGTGACGATCAATAACAGGTATCGGTTGTCGAGAATTGATGAAATTTTTGACTAGTTGAAGGGAGCAACGGTGTTCTTGAAGACTAATTTGAGATCAGGATACCATTAGGTATGCATTAAAGAAGAGGAGATCTACAAGACTACTTTCTAGACTAGGTATGGGCATTATGATTTTGTTGTAGTTCCTTTCGATTTGACTAATGCTCCAGCTAATTTTATGTACTTGATGAATAATGTATTGTGTCCTTATCTAGACAATTTTTTTATTGTATTCACTCATGATACATTGATATATTCTAATAATGAGGAAGAGCATGTCAAACTCTTAACAAAAATATTGAGATTGCTAAGAGAGTATTAGTTGTATGTCAAGCTTATAAAATGTAGTTTCTTTCAGATAGAGGTATATTACTTAGGACAAGTGGTTTCCAAGGAAGGCATGATAGTGGATTCGAAAAATATCAATGCTATTATGGAATGGGAAAATCCTAGGAATGTGGATGAGGTCAGATCATTCATGGGGTTAGTAAGTTATTATAGGAGGTTCATCAGGAACTTCTCATGAATTCATATCCTATTACATCATTGTAGAGGAAAGGAAATAAATTTTAATGGGCATAGGAATGTGTAGCAAGTTTTGAGCAGTTGAAGCAGTTGCTTATAAAAGCTCAAGTTCTCAAGATTGCAGATCCGGATAAAGATATTTTGGTGTGTACATAGGCATGCAAGAGAGGATTGGTGGAGTCTTGATGCAAGGCAAACATGTGGTATGTTATGAATCAAGGAAATTGAATGAGCGCGAGAAAAATTATGTGACGCGTGATCTTGAGTTTCCATTGATTGCCCATGCATTAAAGATGTGGAAACACTATATTCTTAACAGGAGGTTTGTATCGATGAGCGACCATAGTGGATTGAGATACCTATTTGAAAAATTGAATCTAAACGTCACGCAAGCTAGATGGTTGGCCATGATCAATGAGTTTGAATTCGAGATCAGGTACATTAAGGGAAAGGAGAACAGGGTTGCAGATGCTCTTAGTAGAAGAGTACAGGTAAACCAGATAGAAACTATGAGTTAATATAGGGCAGATTTATAGGATCAAATCTTACAGGTAGGACAACAGGATGATAGGTATAGGGAGCTTAGGCACTGGTTATAACAACAAGGTACAGGTGATCAATATGTGGACTAACATCTCACAGTGGATGGTTTAGTCAAATTTAGGGACATGATATATGTGTCAGACAATAGTGAACTCAATAAGCTTACCTTGAGATAATTTCATTCTAATCCATATCCAAGTCACCCAAGATACCAAAATACATTAATAGTGGTGAATAAGTTCTACTATTGGAAAAATTTGAATAAGGAAGTGGAAGAGTTTGTGGCTAGATGTTTGGATTGTCAACAGGTAAAAGTAGAGTGTAAGCATTCATGTGGTCTACCATAGTCGATTCGGATCCAGAGTGAAAATGGGAGGTAATTTCCATGGATTTCATTATAGGTTTTCCAAGGACATCTAAACAACATGATTATATTATGGTTGAGGTTGACAGGTTGAAAAATGTAGCACACTTCATCTTGGTGAAGTCTACTTATTCAACTAGTGATGTAGCACAGGTCTTCATGAGGGATATAGTGAGATTGCATGGTGATTCGAAGAATATTGTGTCAGACAAGGATGTTAAGGTCACTTCTAGGTTCTAGAAAGAATTTTGTGCAGGTTTGGGGAGAAAAATTTCCTTCAACATAAATTATCATCCACGAACAGATGGAAAAACAAAGAGGGTCAACAAGATTTTGGAGGACCTATTGAGGATGTACATTATGCATCAATAATGAAAGTGGGAAGAGTTCCTTCCACTGGTTGAGTTTGCTTACAACAATGGGTATCAGGAGTCACTGAGGATTAGTTTGTTTGACACACTCTATGGGTGGAGTTGTAATTCTCCCATGAGTTGGAGTGATCCAGTGAACAGGGCATTGATAGGACTGGATATGTTGGAAGAAATGGAATAGGAAATGCATGTTATCAAGAAGAATGTAAATGTAGCATATGATAGGCAGAAAATTTATGCAGATCAACACAAGGCATTTAAGGAGTTTCAAGTTGGGGTTCATGTGTACTTACACATCACACCTAAGAAGATCTCTTCGAGGATTGGTTCATGTGAAAAGTTGGCACCTCTGTATTGTAGGCCTTTTGAGATCCTCGAGAGGATTGCAATAGTGGCCTATAGACTTGCGGTGCCTCCGACAATGAAATTCCATGATGTTTTCCATGTTTCATTGCATAAGAGATATGTAAAAGATATTGATCATGTTATTGATTGGTTTGTATTTCAAGTGGAGTTAGAAGAATTTCAGTCGGAACCTCAGTGCATATTGCAACGAAAGATGCTCATATTATGGAATCAAGTAATCGAGCAACTTAAAGTGCAATGGAAGCACTTTGGGCCTAATGAAGCTACATGAGAGATGGATGATCAGATGCAAGCTTTGTATCCTTAAATATTTTTCAGTGAAGGAAAATGAGTTTTAGTATATGTATATATTTATGTATGGTTTTTATTGCAAATACCGCAATGAGTTGTGTTATAAAGCTGAAATTACTGGTATGGGTGTCATGTTGTTATGGTTTTCATGTTGGTTTGATTTTCAGCAGGTTGATCATTGTAAATACTACATCGAGCTAAGTTATAAATCTCCATAGGTAGTATGTTTTGGTTTTTAATGGCATTGTTGGTTTTAGGTGTCATAGAACACCGAGGATGGTGTTCCCCTAAGGGGGAGGGATCTATAATAGCCTCGAGTTGAAATTTCATGTAATAAATTTAATAAAGACAAAATAAGGCCAAGGTCATGGGACACTTATTCCAAGTTGAATGTTGGGAAAAAAATCCTAGTGGATATTCATTTTCTTTATTATGGCTAAAGGGAAATCAAAAAATGCAATGGCAAGGGCTTTAGAAAGGCAAGAAGCATTAATTGGAATTTTATTTATGAAATGAAACAAATTGGCAAAAAATGAAGGTGAAAGGTCACGGGTTTCATGTGAGGAGGAAATTGAAGGAAAATAATGTAAATTGAAGAAAATAGAGGCCTCATTAATAAAAAGGCTTCTAAGGATCAGTTCACAACCTTTTCATCAGCGCAATTTTTGGGTTGTCTCTTTCAATTCTCTCTACTCTCTCATACTCTTGCACACTTAGAGAATTCTTGGAGCACTCTAGCATTGGATAAAGGAAGGAATTAAAGGAAGGACAAGGAGGAAATGGGAAGCAAAGATCAATCAAGTAAGAGTTGGATCAAGTGGATAAAATGGAACTACTTGCAGGTATCGAGTTGCATGTATGATTTCCTTGCTAGTTTTGGAATGCATGATACATGTATGTTTGTATTTGGTTATCTTGTTGTCATTAGCATGGGTTTTTCCAGGTGTGATATTGGTTTCAGCCTAGCCTTGAAATTTCCGGGCAACAATGGTGTGATGGGGTTTTTTTACTTGGTTGAGCTGGATTGCTGTGTTATCACCAAATTGGTCTTGATTGGCTGCTCATCAATCAACTCAATGTAACTCTTTCAAACCACTTCTAACTGAAGATTAGCCTTTTCAGTTTGAGAGGGCTCTCTCAAAGGGGGTTTTTTATTTTGAATAAGGATAATACTAGATGGCTAACTCTATGAATTGTAACTTGGTTTTGTATATTGCAGGTTGAAAAATGAAGGCTTTCTACCATTGGGCTATAGGGTCAACATCAGTACTCTTAGTGACAATGGTTCTTCACATGGAAGTTGAGGTAGATAGAGGTTTTTGACAAAGATAATTCATACACATAACATAAGGAAAATACAGTAATTTCACCCCTAAAGGAGGTCAGAGCATAATATTATGAATTCTGAGTAATTAGAGATAAAATCTACTGAAAGTGATTAAACATAAAGATACAGATCAATAAAAAATCAAAAACCTCATGATAATCTCAGGTCTGGAAGTAGAATGTCACTTTGTATTACTAATAATGGATAAAACATACAAGCAGCAATTTGGTGCAATATTCTCCAACCCCTTTTTCTTTCCACCTTCTGTCTATAAATAGACTTAGGTATATTTACATTGATCCTCTCAAAAAAGCTGAGCCTTCGAATGCTTCCTTTGACACCTAATCTAACCATAAACTAGATATTTGAAACTAGAAACTGACACCTACTAACTTAGGAGTTAGAGACCTAACATAACTCAACCACCTATTTATTACATCTTTATCTTAAAGGATAATCCAACTACATTGAAAAGAAACATGTGATTTAACCATATTAATCACAATCAAACATAAATATCCTCATTGGGTTCATGAAACTTTTCTTCCTATTTTTCAGGAGTTGTTGCCATCTCACATAATGGAGTACCTTCATAATGAATGGTAGTTTGAAGATGAGTTGGACAACTCCGTGGACCAAACCTGTATGAAAATATTCTTCTCGCCATATTTGAACTCTCCATATGATCAAATTACCTTTAATGCAACCTTTCAAACCGAAATTTCTTCAAAATTTAACTCGCTGCCAAAACAGGGGAAAACAAGGCAGTTTCGTAGCAACTTTTGGTAGCAAATTTAATTTACTCATTTCCACCACCTCTTAGCTCTCTTTTCTTTCATGGATCTGTTTGATATGTTTAAAGAGCTAGTACAAAATTTTCCCAAGCTTTAATTTCAAGTTTAACCACCCTTTAAAGAAAAATAACATCTTTAGAAATTTTGTAGCGTTTTTCTGGCTTCAAGCCTGAAGCATGCTACATAACTACCTGATATGGCTGAAAATTTAAAAATCTTCCTTTTTCCTCCAAATTTCACTTGTAGGTCTGAAAAGTGATATAATGAAATATGATTAGACAAACTTGCCTCTTACCCTCTTCAAAAAGCATTATTTTCACCTTTAGCAAGTTAATTTGCCAATACAATGACACTGTTTTTTCTGAAAACATGGGGTGCAGAGATGAGCTCCTATATCCATATCCTTGATAGCTGTTGAAAAACTGGAGGAGGTTTTTGTAAATCGGGATGCTGAAGAAAAAACTCTCTTCGTGTTTTGAAAACCATCTCCAACTGTCCAGAATATGCATTAGAAAAACATGTATAAAACAAGAAAATTCTGGACTCTGAAAATAGGTCCAAGAGACATCTTTGAATCTCAAAACTGGTAGCACCTGTGAGAAAAGTGAAGGAGGTTATTATTTCTTGTTCTGTTATTAACAATAACCTCTCTCAGTATTTCATAATTCATCTCTGTTCATCCATAATATTTTCTTGAAATTGACTGCTCACATAGTCCAAAACACAACAAATTCTTTGTTAGCTCCAGCAGAAATTCAACTAATCTGAATTGGTGAATGCTTCAGCAAAACTAGGTTCCTCCATGAATATATTAAGGTCCATGAGCTTCTATCTAACCATAGATCCTCCTTTGTATTTTTTCTCCTTCATGGCCATCTCCCTTTATAACCATGCTGCCCTCTTAAAAAGGTGACACTTGTAAAGACAAATTTGACAGCAAGTTGTTTGCCACAAAGCTAAACTCTTCAAGGAAGACACTAAGATACTTTACATGCAAACGCTGAAGGTTTAATGATAAAGAGGAGCTTGGGTGACCTGTTTTAAAAAAATGAAATTCAAGTATGAGAGGGAAAATGTCAAATGAAGTGATGAAGGTGGAATGATGACAAACCCTTATGATTTCACATTTGGATGACTGTCAAAACCTACTAGGTGATCTCATATTTCACCTGTCTAATAAAAAAGTGAAACCTCACACCACTTTGGCCCTTTGGTTGAAAAAACACATTTTCGTAGCGAAGATGGTTTGGCTTCCGACAGATTCGCTACGAAACTATTAGGCATTTTCGTAGTGAAATCTGCAGATTTCCTTTGTAAATCGCTACAAAAATATGAAAAACTAACTAGTGGAATGTTTTGTGGTAAAAAGGCATGAGAATGACAACTAGATGAGATTAGGTGGATTTGACATGATATGACATGGTTTGGGATGGGTTTTAAACTTAGGGTAGACTTCAATCAAATGCAAAAAAAAATCAGTTATCTCAAAAAATGACTTAGGAGACCACATCAATTTTGGTGAATGACCTGCACGACCCTATCAATGAAAGTTTTAAAACTTAATGAGTGATAACATGTTGAATGAATTGAGTGGGGTGGTCTTAGGAAAATTCCCAAAGGCCTGGGAATCCATTAACCAATAATGGTAGGATTGATCTGAATTTGAATGTTAGTAATTGTTGTGATAATTTCATTTCTAGATATAAAACTTATTCACCGATCTTATGCTTGATGTGCAGGCTCCCTTGTTGCTTATGTGTGTGAAAAGAGGAATTAAAACTGAATTTTATGAGTGTTTTTTAAAGCATAAAGCATGAATTTAAAGTTCTAAACAACAAAAACATAAATGATAGGAAACCACATAAACTGATACAATAAAACAAAGTTTTGATGAAGGAGTTCATCCCTCTTGGGCTACATCTCCTTGGTCCAACTCCATAGCTTGGGCCTCTGTATTAGCTCAAATTTGCTAAAAATGTTGTTTACATGCATCCAATTATTTTGGAACCTGTTACAATGAGTTTAAAACATCGAAGTCTGTCATAAACGACTATTTTTTTACTCAATTTGGTTACTATATGCTCTGGGCATGGCCTTCCCCCCTAGTGGCCCTGAGCTTCAAAAATATTCACGGCAAAAAAAACCGGTGTAGATGACCTCTTCTGCCTCTGCAACTTGTTCCAATGGCTCCAAAACATCAAAATATTTCTAGAATGACTCTTCTTGCACCCAATTTGGTTGAATATTGCCTCAGTTATGGTAAAACCAGTTTTCCCTAGTTTTTCTCCACAAAATCTGAAAGTTCGCCAGTTAACTCCACTAAATGTGGAAATCCGCCGAATCTGGCGGATCCGCCAAAGGCGCCGCCAAGATAAAGTATGCAATTAACGTTAATATAATTGGTGTTTAAGTGGGGTTAAGCACTGACCCACACTTATCCGTTAATGTCGGATTAACATAACATAACCAAAAATTATTGTATTAATACACGGCTTAACGGATTTAAATCTCTGTAGATCGCATCGCAGTCACTTATCATAGATCATAGATCGTAGCGGAGTCACTTATCGCAGATCGTAGATTGCAACACAATCACTTATCGTATATTGCAAATCGCAACGCAACCCCGCTATAAATCATTTTATGTTTCCTGCTCCGTCTTGCGATTGTGATACCCCAATGCGATATATTGCATCAAAATTCTGCCACCTTGTTAACACTTTCTGTTGCCTGCTCCTAAAAACCCTCTATGCGATTTGTAGGACCCACCTTATCACCACATCACTTACCGTGCCATCACAAATTGCAAATAATTTTGTTGTTGCCTTATGTCCTTCGCTCCTAAACTACTGATGCAAGATGGTTGAATGCAGTGACTAATTAGATGGTTTATTAAAGTTTTGAAGTACATGATTAGATGGTTACGCATATACATGCCACCAACTAAATATTATCCGTCAGATTCCTTTGGCTCTCGGTTGTGCCACGTGGCCCTTCCCCATTGGCCTATAAATTTCACCAATAAAATAATCCACCATAGTAATAATTCCAAACTTAGGAAATAGGAGAAAAATTCAACTTCTCCAAGCAACATTGGCAAATCTGGAGATGACACTTGTCATAGTGTCACTAGCCAAAAAATTGTAGAATATTCCATGAAGATTCCTGAGGTGCTGACTGGACTGCCAAGTCATCAGTCTATCACCGTTCTGCACAATTATTACTTGTTTGGGAAAATTAATAGTAGACCATAACTCATGCATACAAACTCGTATTTTGATGA
The DNA here is from genome assembly GCA_034641835.2 of Pinus albicaulis. NCBI lineage: Eukaryota > Viridiplantae > Streptophyta > Pinopsida > Pinales > Pinaceae > Pinus > Pinus albicaulis. Next base: position 261,244,529 of record CM076578.1, read on the forward strand.
AACAAGTAGTGCTGGAATCCTGGTGACGAGCTCTATCTAGTCATTTTGGTCTGAAGAATTTCTGAGCACTTTCATGTTTTGAGCTAAAATATTGAGCCTATGATCATTCATCCCGAGTTGAAGACTTTTGGACCCCAAAATCTCTCTTGATTACTGATTATGTGGATGAGGGGACTGTTCCCTCACCCTTCCAGTCTCTATCCATTGAAATTTTCCCAAATTCATCATTTGGAGCTTTTCATAAAAAGTCAATTTTTTCCTTGATTCTTGCAACCTTCTCTTGCTGTCATTGACACTGTCATACTGCAAAATTTATGAATTTTTAGAACAAAAATATATTCTTGCAGAAAAAATCTTGTTCCTACCTTGGTAAAAAATCAAAGGAAACTTGGAAAATTTCTCACCTTGCACACTGTCACCATGACAATTTTTAGCTGCTTTTGCCTTGTACTTGCGTCGACTCTTGACCAAGTATCTTTGCCATTTCCATGTACGTTTTTGAAACCATAAACCAACATTTGTGGAACCCATGCGTTCTTTTCCAATCTTCTTTGTCACTTTCTCTTTGACCTTTGCACTCTCTTGCATCGACATCTTGTTTCCAACACCGCTTAACACCAATATTGACTGTTGCAAATGTTTTTCACCTTCTTTCAAAGGCAACATGTTAACATTCTGAAACAACTTTTTTTTTTTTTTTTCCCCCCCCCCCCCCCACTTGCATTCACTATCCTCTTCATTTCACTTGCATGTACAAGAGACAAAGTTGTCTTCTTCTTATGTGCTCTAATTATGTACTCAATACCATCCTTAAACAAGTGTTACTTGTTCTCACGATGATGAAATACTGCTTTCCTATCATACAGATAAGGACTTCCCAATACAATACCAGATATTTCAAGCAGCACCACATCAAGCTCAACTTCATCAAGAAAGTTCGAGTTAATGGCGAATCTTAGTAAGCACTTCCTTGTAACCTGCAAGTTTACATTCTTGCAAATCCAACCCAAAGGATATGGTCTTGGATGCTAATAGTTTCAAGGCCTAGTTGCTTAACCAAATCTTCAGCAATCAAGTTAGCTTGCGACCCACCATCAAAAAGTGTATCAATCTTGGTATGTTTAGAGACAACTCTAATGTGGAAAAGTTCTATTCTTGTATCTTCATCATGAGTATCATTTGAAAAATTTTAGGAACTAGTGCTTGCAACATGTTTACCCTTCAAACCCATGGCTGTAATTTTTGTCTCATCTCCTAAATCTGACCCTAATTATTGTTCAACTATAGCAATAGTTTTCCCCTTCTCTTTGGCTCTCAATATATTTGGTTTCAATTCTGAATGAAGTTGCCAACAATGGTATTCATCATGGCCAGTCTTTGAATAGTTTTTGCATGTGAGTTTTTCCTTCTCTCTTTTTACAGAGATATTTATTTTTCCTCTTCCAAAAAACTTTCCTTTCCCTTTACCCTCACTTTCACTTTTCTCCTCTATGTTTTGTTTTCTCCTTGCCTCCAAGTGTGTGGCTTGTACACAAACTTCATCTAAATTGCTTGGGTTAAACATAAGAATAGTATGCTTCAAATAGGAATGTAAACCCCCAATATATTTCAAGAGTGTATCTTGGGAATTCAAATTTACCCCTAACAACAAAGCTCTCTTCCTAAACTCCTGGTATATTCTTGAACTGTTTGACCTTTGAGTTGCCTAAATTTTTTCCAACTCATTATTGATTTTTTCATATAGGCTAATGGATAAAATTGTCTTTTAATGGAATAAATTAATTCAACCCAAGAAATGGGTATCTTACCATGAATTCACATTTCCTCTTGAGTCTTTGCCTCCCACCAAACTAGTGCAACTCCTTCTAGCCTTAATGAAACTAGCTGGATCTTTATGTTGTCTTCATGAAGGTTTTGAATTCTACAATACACCTCCAATTGACGTATCCAATTGTCAAGCCTCTCTGCATTTACCTTGCCATTGTACATGGGTAGTTCATACTTAATGTCCAATTTGAGTAATGGAGTCTTTCATTTTGTGGCTTTTGAGTGAGTGTGAGTCTGAGTGGTCTTTGTGGTGGAAGTGGAAGATGATGCAGATGGGGATGATGAGGATGGTGGATATGGTGGAGACGGAGGTGAATTTCCTCCGCTTCCCTTTGAACTCTTCTCTTCATCCTTCTTACCATATGAAGTTCCTTCTCCAAATGGATGCTTAGAACCTTCTCCTGCTCTTTCTGCAGTGAATTCATAAAACATGATTTTAACCATTCTTTGTATGTCTTTGAAGTCTCTCTTGAAATATTGCTCTTATGAATGTCCATGAGTCTCTCCAGCACCTGACATAATGGCTATGGATTCAAGCATAACTTCTGATGCTTGTACCTCTTCAATCAACTCAGCTTCTTGTACAAATTGCACCTCTTCAATCTCAACTTCTTGAGACAAAACTTGAGGTTCTTAAAATGCATCTATGAGTGGAATTTTGGGTGAGGATGATGCTCTTTCAGCTCTCCTTCTTCTGGTCCTAATATTAGGACTTACAACCAACAACTTCCCTTCACCTTTCTGCAACTTTAACCTTGTCAGCATCACAAAATTGCAACCATTAACTTGCACAACTCTTCAAGCAACTATCAATAAAATAATATTTCCTTTCAACCTAGGCTCTGATACCTAATTGATCTGAATTTGAATTTTATTTATTGTTGCGCTAATTTCATTTTCAGATATAAAACTTATTCACTAATCTTATCCTTGATGTGCAGGTTCCCTTGTTACTTATGTGTGTCAAAAGAGGAATTAAAACTGAATTTTATGAGTGTTTTTGAAAGCATAAAGCATGAATTTAAAGTGATGAACAGAAACAACATAAATTATAGAAAACCACACAAACTGATACAATAAAACATATTTTTGATGAAGGAGTTCACCCCTCCTAGGCTACATCTCCTTGGTCTAGCTCCATAGCTTTGGCCTGTGTATTAGCTTAAATTTGATCAAAATGTTGTTTACATGCAAAAAATGATTTTGGAACCTATTCCAATGAGTTTAAAACATCAAAATATATTAGAAACGACTATTTTTTTACTCAATTTGGTTACCAGATGCTCTGGGCATGGCCTTCCCCCTGGTGGCCCTGGGCTTCAAAAATATTCATGGCAACAAAAACCTATGTAGATGACCTCTTCTGCTATGTAACATGTTCCAATGGCTCCAAAACATCAACATATATCTAAAATGACTCTTCTTGCACCCAATTTGGTCGAATATTGCCTCAGTTATGGAAAAACCAATTTTCCCTAGTTTTTCTCCACTAAATCTTGAAGTCTGCGAGTTAACTCCACTAAATGTGGAAGTCTGTTGAATCTGGCGGGTCAACCAAAGGTGCCGCCAAGATAAGTATGTGATTAATGTTAAGATAAGTGGTGTTTAATTGGGGTTAAGCACATTTAGTGTTAACCTGCACTTATCCGTTGATGTCGGATTAACATAACATAACCACAAATTATTGTATTAATACACGACTTAACACATTTAAATCTCCGTAGATCACATCGCAGTCACTTACCGCAAATCACAGATCGTAGCATAGTCACTTATCACAGATCACAGATCGCAACGTAGTCATTTATCGCAGATCGTAGATCGCAACGCAATCACTTATTGCAGATTGCAGATCCTAGCACAACCCCACTATAAATCATTCTATGTTGCCTGCTCCGCCTTGCGATTGTGATACCCTGATGCGATATATCGCATTGCAATTCTGCCACCTTGTTAACGCTTTATGTTTCCTGCTCCTAAAAACCCCCGATGCGATTAGTAGGACCCACCTTATTGCCACGTCACTTACCGCGCCATCGAAAATCGAAAATCATTTTGTTGTTGTCTTATGTCCTTTGCTCCTAAACTACCGATGCAAGATGGTTGAATGCAGTGACTGATTAGATGGTTTATTAAAGTTTTGAAGTACATGATTATATTTTTATGCATATACACGCCACCAACTGAATATTATCTGTCGGATTGCTTTGGCTCTCGACTGTGCCACGTGGCCCTTCCCCATTGGCCTATAAATTCCACCAATAAAATAATCCACCATAGTAATAATTCCAAAGTTAGGAAATAGGATAAAAATTCAACTTCCCCAAGAAAAATTGGCGAATCTGGAGATGACACTTGTCATAGTGTCACTGGCTGAAAAAATGGAGAATATTCCCTAAATATTCTTGAGGTGCTGACACTGCCAAGTCATCAGTCTGTCACTGTTCTACACAATTTTTACCTGTTTGGGAAAACGAACAACAGACCATAACTCACTCATAGGAACTCGGATTTTGATGAAACAAGTTGCATTGGAATCCTGGTGACGAGCTCTATCCAGTCATTCTAGTCTGAAGCATTTCTGAGTAATTTCATTTTTTGAGCTAAAATAGTGAGCCTATGATCAAGGATACACGATAAAGCCTGAGTGTGGAGATGGGAAAATTCCTCACATTTTAGGTGGAGAGATCTGAAGCCATCCATGCTTGTTTAGGGCCTAGTGATCCCTTGACCGATATATAGTGTGATTGCGATAAAGCATGTAGTGCATGTTTCTTTGTTTGTGCCTAGGAATCCCTTAACCGGTAATGGAGGGATACGCGGTAAATTTAAGTTGTATATATGAGGGTTTCAGGCCTAGGAATCCCTTAACCAGTAATGGCAGGATACATGGTAAAGCATGGTTGTATAGTGAGGGTTTCGAGCCTAGAATACCTTGACCGGTAATGGAGGGATACATGGTAAATCCTAAGAAGACCTAGTTGGTTTTGTTGCAAGTCCCACATTGATGCTTGGAATATGGAATGGGGGTGATTGGCTAAAAGAAATATTTGTTTCAACCCAATCTATGGTCGAGTGGTATGTGCAAGTACCTGACTTGGTTGGCTTTTGAATGTGTTAATAAGAGTTGTTTTTCCTCTAGTATTTCATGGTTAAATGTACTTGCTATTATGTGGCTTTAATGGTTGTTCTATTATCGTTATTATTCTAGTTATACACTAGTTATAAGCATGGTTTTATGATATAATTGAGTTATGGATCTCATCATGTTTTGATTAGTAAAGGAAACATAAATGAATGTATGACCTAATAGATGATAATGCATCTATTGTGAGAGGGCATAAGAACTTCTTGAAGAATCTAAAATAAGTATGATGCCCCTATGTTCATATGTTTTTTTATGATCTATGCATTACATGTTCATAATGTGTTTTACAAAATTTCAGTCATGGTTAGGATGGGTCAAGTTAGGTCCTTGTTCAATTTTTCATTAAAGGCATTTTATTCTTGTTATTTATCACATCTGAGTGCTTCATCGAGTTCTGGGCAGAGGTTTGGATCCTAGCCCTAAAAAAGTGGCTTAGATCTTTCAGTCGTTGGCGCATAACTGGATGGAAAATACTGCAGTCGCTGGGAAGCAAGGATTTGTGAGAGACTAGAGGGTTCAGTAGCATTAAGGCCTTGTAATGGGAGCGACTGGGGGTTTAGTTCAGTGAAAGGATAAGTTAACTCAGGGGTTGGGCACCTGGGGTGGTTGGGCACCCTGGGGTGGTTGGTCACCTTCTCTAGCACCTGAGAGAGGTATATAAAGTTTTGATTCGTCGGTTCCACTTCCTTAAGGTAATCTAGGGATTTGAATCATATCATAGTAACTATTTGTCACATATTTACCATGGTGGACCGGTAAGCTTGGGTAAGTGTGGGAGGAGGGTGTTACATGAGTGTTCAATGATGGCTTAATTTGATAAAAAAATATGGTTACTTTCAACTTTGTGCTCCTTCAAGCATCCTTTGAAGGGACGACATATTAGGCCAATATAAGGCTTCCCTCATGAATAGGTAATTTGATAAACCCTTGAACATAGCATGGGGTCAAACTTATCTTTTGCAGACCGAAACATGTGCTTCAAAGTTTTTTGAGGTTTACCAATGGTTTTAATGTTCCTTTTTTATAATATTTTAGAATTGAGGTTAGTGGTCCTCTTAATATAGGGAAGAGAGGCTTGGCATGGGCAAGGAGAGGAGGAAATAGAAGGGGATTTGGGATAAGAGATGTCATGAAAGGCTTTATGGATTTGAGATGGGGTATAGCCATTGGCTCTGAAATCTCGAAAAAGGTGGGATTTTTCTGAGGGAAAGAATTGAGGGGTAGATATTTTAACGCCTTAAGAGATGAGAGTTTTGAGAAGAGAGAATTTTTTGGATGGATGGTGGTGAGAATTGGCACGAAGATACCAATCAGTGCAGGTCTTCTTGCAATAGAATTGATGGGTTAGGTAATTCTTGACGGTGTTGGACCCACCAACATTCCGGGGATCTCTCTGATATGAATTCCTAACTATACCTCACATCGTTTGGTGTAGGAGTCCCATCCAGAAATACGACCTGGTTGTCGATGAGTGGGTGTTAATGATATTCCTTGGTTGAAAATGCATATAGAGTGATGTATGGTGACTTTTATGAGAGCAAGTGTGTGACCTTGTGGAAATTCAAGTGTGACACATGAAGGTTCCAACACATAAATGGAAAATAAGTGAACCCCTTAGAATCCTGTAATAGTACACAACTTGAAAGGAACACACAAGCATAAATGACATCACAAGCTAATATGTGAAATAGTTCACAAGTTGACAGTGATGAAATAATACAACAACATGCATTCAAAAATATTCATAGCAATGAAAACGAAATAGTTCACAAGCATAAGTGTAAGTTAAATAACATACAGTGCAAATAAGAATAGTCCCACTATATTCACAACATACGCATGAAATCATGTTGGCTTTGAGCTTTTATTAAAGTGAAAGTTCCAATCATACATACACCATTAACGAACCCCTAGCCCCAATAGTGGAACGTGAAGTCAACATCACCTGCTCCTCCAAATAAATATAATCCCTCTACGCTACGGAGAAGCCAAGGCTCTCACAAAACTCCCAATCTCATTATTCTAAGCCTAAGCTAAGATCCTTATTCTAAGCCTAAGCCTAGCCAAACGATAGGCTCCAAAAATCCCTTTACATGAGTTATGAGGATATATTTATAACAAAAGGGGGCGACCCTTCACATTCCCCTTTATGACTCTTGGACTTCCCTCACGACTCTTCAACTTCTTTACAAATGACTATTCAATTGCATTACATCATGACTCTTCACATTCCACAATGGACACTTGGAATTTCACTTACAAATTATTTACAAAAGTATATTACATTTTACACTCATACACATATAAGACAAAAAAAGGTGGAAACAACATGACAACCTAACAAGACAAAAAACTATCATGCTTGAGTTTGGGAAACTCTAGCTCAACAACTTCCACTCGATGTCTTTCGTTCACATATTGGTGCTAATCTTGGTACTGTATGATGACATCCCCAAACTGTGCGATGGTGTATGACTAGAAGAAGACTCTAGCCTCCATGACATCTAGGTACAATGATTTGGAACAAATTTGAACATTTTTCTCACTTGGACTGGGTCGCCGATTTAGTTCTGCATGATCTGTATGTTTAGTTCCAAATCTTGCTTGGTGGAAATCTGTCTATTTTTCTCCAAGTATTCTTCGATCTCCTCTCAGACTTGGTTCCTAGGTTTGGTTTTAGTGAGCAAGCCAGCTGATGGGATCCTATGTGATTTCACCAAGAAATCCATATTGTTGTATAGCCGTACATACGAGGCCTGAATGCTACCAATGAACAAGGAAATTTTTTTGTTGTTTTAGGTTATCATCTAGACTCTTTCTTTCTCCAGCTTCGCTTGTTGCTTTTTTTTCTTTCCCAAGTCAAGCAGTGCCCCTTTGTATCACATTTACCATTCATGCACGGTTGCGATGGTAGCTTGTACATTCTTGAGAGTTTTTACAAATTATTTGCACTTCTGCATCAATCCATGCAAGTGAAAAACTTCTTTATGTACAGTAACAAGCTCCTCATAAAGGTTTCACATTGTCTCTCCAAGTGTCAATACTTCACCAAATATCGTTGCCCTCATTTCCTCTAGGTAGTGCGGAAGTTGCATTCTGAGTTGTTTTGTAGAGTTCTACTTCTTACCTGAAAACTTGTAAGTTATATGAAAATTTGTTATTCTCATCCATCAAGTGTTTGACCTTACTGCACCTACGAAGGCTAAGTTGGCTTTGACAATGGCATTGGGATTCTTCCTCATGTCTTCCACTATCTACCCTTTCTATAATGAATGCAGGGGATGCGAGGTCATCCAGAAAGTTCTTCTTATGTGCTTGTACAATCTTCCTCTGAAGTTAATCATATGAAAGATTATACATATCCATAACCCGATCATCGTTAAGAGGAACAACTCCCTCTGCCTCGATCAGAGCTAAATCTTCTACTGGAGGTGGTGGAGACTGAACGATGACCTTTTTTGTACTCGACATCATGTCAACATCTTGATTATGTGTCTCCAGTTCCACCTCCATGTCTACAATCTCTATCAATTCTTCAATATGTTGAGCAAGCTCTTGGTCCTGCATATGGCTGCTCTCCTCCTCTGCTCATTGTTGGTTCGATTCTTACACTTTAGCTTGCTTCTATGTTGTTTCTTATACTATTGTTCCACACCTTTCTTATTCTTCCTGTTTGTGCTTCTCTTCTTGTTCTTAGTTTTGGTTTTATTCCTCCAATCTCCTCTTCTCTTTTCTCTTCCTCTGTTCTGCTCTCTGCATCCTTTGTTTCCTCTTTTCCTCTATTGCTAAAGCCGCTTTCATAAGAGTTGGATCTACTTTAATCTTGTGGCTTTGTTCTCCCCCTGGGATATATGTAACCTTTCTCTTTCCCTTATCCCATGCAAGGTTTCTCCCTTTTGATGGAACTGCATCCAGAGTTGCTCCTTTTGTGGAGTCATATATGAAGTTCTTGTAAAACTAACTAGATCGCGGGATATGTAAGCATTCTAATAATTCTTCCATGGGTCCTCCTTCGGTCAATGAAATGTCTAGTTGAGCCACTAGAAATGGTTTCTCACATAGTGATCTTTGCAAATACCACGAGGATCATACATATTAAAATCTCGAGTACCAAATGCAAACTTCTCTACTGCCTTTCCTTCACTATCTGCGACATTCTAGTTATTGATCTCGTACAATATAATTTTCATAGGAAGAGTCAACTAAGGTGCTTTATTATTCTTATGCAAAGCCTCTAACAACCCTGTGGACAGATGATATGAAAATTCTTGCATGAAATTTTTTTCAGTGGCATAGCTTGGCAAAAGATGCGGCGACTTCTGACCATCGAATACTCTAAGGAAGGTGCCATCTGGTGAGGCAAACCAATCTGTGATCTCCACTATTGATTTTATTGATCCACATGACATGCAAGGTGGTTCTTCCTCAAATATCATATTGTATAGAAAAATGAGGAAGTGGTTAGTTAGCTTCTCCATAACTCCTTGATGGCTGCAATCCGAGAGAAATTTGTAGTGGATGTAAACGGTAGGGTCTCGTGGTTTCCAAGTTCATTCCATGCTAGGGAATGCATTATGTGCATAGATTTCATCAAGTAAATATGTAGAAATGTATAATCTCGATTTCATACCCTTGGGAGGGTTCAAGGCGTTCGTTTCATGGACTCTTAATTATCGAGCCAACAAATTTGACCAATTGAACGACTTCCCCTTGTTCACAACCTGGTTCAATAAGATTGCCTGCCCTTAAGGAAAGGTCTTCGTTCTCTACTAACCGTATATTCTGAAAGCTAGGTTAACTAAGAGCTGGTAGGCCCTCCTAAGTGACTTTGTCTTGTATGTGTTGGTGGGTGTCTATCAAAACTTTGATGGCTCTTTCACCCATTATCTAACAATGTATTTTGTGCTCAAATAGATGTTAGTGGCATAGAAGTATGAATCAATGAGTGCTTCTAGCTAGGGAAAATGGTACATACAATGGTAATATTCTACCAAAAAAGTAGCAAGATTTTTTTCCTATTGGCACTGTTCAAAGTCATAGTTTTCAAATCAATATGTGAAAAATCCAGTTGATGACATCTACACATGGGAAGGTTGGATATCTGCATGCAACCTTGTGTAGCCCTGACTATTGAACACTCACATATATCTATCGGTCCTTTAGATATTATTTGAAGCTCTTTGCTAAAAAAGCTTCGTTCACTTTATGCCATGTAAGATCTGATTCCTTTTCCACAAACAATTGATTATCTGAATACACTGGAAAGTTAACTAGTGTGCTCTCAACTGCTTCCATGGTACTGCTTTCTGTGGTATCTTTTGAAGCAATTCTCTTGGGTGCCATGGTCACAATGACTACTGAAGAGAACTTCTCAAAATTTTAGTACCTGTGGGAGGAAAAGGCAGTCATGGCAAGAAAACATTAGCTTTTTCAAATCAACTTTCAAAGAAAGACTAGGAATAAAACACACAGACTGATTAGAAATATTGCGCAATTATCATGATCAAGTGAGGGAGACTAGCTAAGGGAACGTAGTCCCAGTAGCCAAGGGTGCAGCCTGAGGCTTGAGAATGCGTAATGCGTAGTTCAACTTGGGCAGTGACAAGGAGAGACTGCGCATTGCACAATATAAGTGGCCAAGGTGGAAGAATGAGCCCTGGAACTGCACAATGTGCAGTTCGGCCAACCTTTATTATGAATTGCATAGTCTCAAAGGCAAAGCTCTCAACTTGAGCCTTGGACTTGCACAATGGCCAATTGGACAAGGTGAAAAATGGCCAAGTGAAGTGAATATCTACCCGATGAGGGTGTGGGAAACAAAAATATCTAAGTGATGATGCAATTTAAAGTGCAAATATAACTAATTATGGATGGATCATTTGAATCAAGTGTAGAAACTCTACAAATGGAATGAAAATTTAAAATGTGAGGAGAGTTGCCGAAACAATGACCACTAGTGTGTAAAAACAAGAAAATTGATGCAACGCTTATGAAATACAAATGAAAAATTGAATAAACCCTTATACAAGCTAATATAAGTTAAATCACCAACAACCATGAAGAGAAACAAGAGAAACAACACTCACAGAAGTGAAATACAAAAAGCGACAAAAGACGATAAAAAAAAATCACCTAGAAAAGTGACACAAACTCCACTGAAGGCTCCTTGATATCCTGGAATGTTATAGATATAAGATCGAATGTAAAAATGAGTTATAAAGGTATCGATTAAATAAATTTGGACAAATTAGGGTTTATGACGCACATGCCTAAAATCAAGGAAAAAATGACTCTTGACATAAATTTCTAAAAATAACGACTGTGCCACCTTCGAGAAACTAATAATGAATCCCTATTTTCTAAAGATGTTTTTTTCGCCTTTTTTTCTTTTTTTGGAAAATTTCCATGCACAATTCCATGGAATATTTTTCAATTCAAGGGAGTTGGGAAACTTCTCAGATCAGTGCATTTCGTAGTCTCTAAGATCAAGGAATGGATTACACAGTTTCTGAGCTTAGTGTTGGGTTGCCATCAATGACTATGTAGTTATCAAGCTCAAGGATAATATGTTAGTCTAGATTGTGAAATTCCCATCATCGAGGTTGTCTTTCCCTTATGGAATCTGTAGTTTCTAAAGCAAATCCAAAAACTGTTGTAAGGTCAAGCCAGGAGGTTAGCTTGTGACTTAAAAATATTGAATAAGTATCAAAACAAGCAAAAACAAGCACAAATGAAAAGAAAAAATCTTAATCAAATCATGAGAACTTGGCGACAATACAATATAATATTTTGTAGACAGAAGGGAAGGCCACAAAATCAAAGCATAAGCAAAATTTTGGAGATTGGTTGTAGCAACTGCAATGCTTCGTGACACATTGGTAGAACTATAGCTATTTCTATGGGTCTTGTCTCATGAAAAATAGGTTTAACTCTTCAAGAAGTATTGTTCTATTCATTGCTTATCATAACTTCTTTACTTAGCTTGAGTTAAAGATATAGTCCCTACCATTCTCTTCATCGATGACACAAAAAACCAAGTCAATTCAAATTGAGTTGTTTCAATTGGGGATGAGGATTACATAGATGTAAAGTAAAAGGATTTTTAGAGTTTTATTTTTCATATATAGCGTTGCTCTGCTATTAGCAGGCCTGGACGGTACCTTGATGGAGTCACTTCAGGAACACAAACATTTCTCCATTTCCAGCGAGCTTCGACAATCCCTGACGAAGTTGCTTGCTTGACATCCCTATGTAGGAAGCCTTTCTTTTATTTCTCCCTTTATTTTATTTTTTTTCTTCATTTGTTTTCATTTTTTCATAGAACTATGCATAAGCATTTATTTATTTCATGGGGTGGAAGAGGGATACCGACTTATTGAGAGCAGAAGAGGTTTCTCTTCAGAGAAGGATATTTGTATACCTCTGACATACTTGTTAAGGTTTTCCTCCCCTCCTTACTCTACTCGACATAGTCGACAAGGATTAACCGAAAATGATAAAAGATCGATTAGAGTAGGTGGTAGTAGTTAGAGATTCAAGCATCATGGTTCTTATGCGGTTTTCTCCAAAAAAGAACGCATTTTCCATCTGAGTATCATCGAATAAAAGATGAAAGATTCACGCAAAGAGTGGGAATAAAAAGATAATCGAGCGTTGATAGTAGCACAACTTCCTCTTGGACTTCGCCATCCTTTCCTCAGAAACCAAACATGATATTATGCGGAAGTTATCCTACGACCTAAAACAAAATAAAAAAGAAAAGGGGCGAAGTGAAAAGTAAATCAAATAGAAATAAAACAAGTAAAAACAAAAACAACTGAGAAAAACAAGCAACTACTCCTACTCCTACCCTAACAGAGAATAGACCATACTTACGTAAAATGAAACTTCCAATGTAGCCATCGGCGCATCGAATAGCCTATGTAAGCAAGGGAATTCATATCAAGATAGATATTAAAGCATAACAACTTACAAGAAAGATAAGGCAATACAAACCAAGACGTTCGAATTTTGAACATGTACGCAGAAAAGTATGAAATTAACACACATGGGTGGATGCATTATGTTGTTTAGACGCACTGTGAATCGAAGACATGCAAGAACAAACTTTCGAACTACGGAAAAGGGTGAACATAAGGAAAAAAAGAAAATTTTGTTTTGCAACAATTCTCTCTAGGTATGATTCCTCCAATTGAACGATAGGATTGTGTAATACAGATGGAGGATGCGAAAATTGTGAGACAAATTGATTTTCAATGTGCGTGGTAGAGTGATGAGCACTGGGGATTCACTAGAGGAGCAATACCATACCATGTGGGTTCATATTGGGGGATATATATAAAGGAAAAAATGACTTAATATATTTGGGGATATATAGGGGTTAAAGGGGTTTTATATAATTAGCAAGAATAAAAAAAGGAGCTCAAAGATAATGAAAAAATATAAAGGGGTATTAAAATTTTTAATGAAAAAATGGATACCTACAATACCTAGTGAAAGTAGGGTTTTTTTTAATTGGGTTTGTATTTTTAGGGGGTTAAATGATGTGAGTTTTAGAGGTATTTTCCAATATGTAGTAAAATTAAGGGTATTGTTTAATATGCCAAGAATGCACGTGATATGTCATAAGTTCATTGAGTGAATCCCCCATGGTGACAGGAAGACTTGAAAGAAATATCAGTGTTCTGATCGGAGGTGGAACTGACCTCAAGACTACGAGAACGTAACATAACCATAAACTCGGACTAAAGTGCCTCGATAGCTTGGGGAAGTTCCAACTCATCAGAAGATAGGTCATCAAAGATCGGTGTATTAGAAAGATCAACAACATAAAAATCAGATTCGTGACTCGATGAATCAGTGAAAAGATCAAGACAACCACGATCAAAAATTTCAAAATAAAAAATTTGAGGCATCCTCATGATTTGAAGAATCGTAAATAGGGGAAGATTGAAAATAAGAAATTCCACCCTTTATTTCTTCATAATGACCAGGTGATGGATTCGAGAGATTAAGAAGAGAATATTTTTCCTCTTTGCATTCAAATGAAAAATTGACATTCCACATGTTCTGAAAGTGATCAGAAGTAACAATATCATCAAAAGCTAATTCTTGACGTGATTCAACAGGAAGGACATAATCACAAATAATTTCTAGGTAATAAGGGAGAGGTGCAGAAGGAAAAGAATCATCCTTCATCACAAATTCTTGTTCAGATGTGGACTTTGACACATAGTCATGGTAAATTATATCGCAGGTTGGTTGCTCAACACCAATTCCATTCAGAACTTGATCCTCATGAATATCAAAGGAAAGATTCGAAACATGTGAACACAACAACTCACAATCAGGAGGACCAAAGGAACCAAAGGATGGAGGATGAGGATATAACACTTCATCGCAAACATCAGATTCACAATCCAAACCCGCACTGAAATTCTGAGTATGTGGGGTGGGAGAAGACAATGGTAAATCAACAAATGAATTCTCAAGTTCTCCCACCTCAACCTATAGAAATGGAGTTGTTTGATGAGAAGAGGACGAAGGGCCACTTGGAAGAGAAACTTTGCCTATCGCAAATTTGGAAGCTCTAATACCACAATATGTTGGGAGACTTTTGAAATATTCATATTTGTGTGGATTATCCGAAATGTGAACAAGAAATTCAATTTTCTCTAGCAATAAAGGCTAATTAACCTCATCTTCAAGAAATTCAAAACAAAAGTGAATGAAATGATTGTGAAAATCATCAAGAGATTCATCAGGTGCTTTTCACAATCACATAATTTTCTTGAACACAAATTTATCATCATACCTATCAAAGGCGTGAAAACGTTTTGTGGCAAGATGTTCAAAAGAGTGTATGGAAGCGATAGCCAATGTGTAACACCATTCCCTTATGTGCCCTTTGGACGTGAGAGTGAACAACCTACAAGTAGCGACCTCACAATGGATATTGTGTTTAGTGCAAAATTCAAGAAAGCGAGCGGTGTGCTCGAAGAAGGTTGTTCCACCCTTGTTATTGAATAATTTCAGATTTGAAAAGTCATTAATAAGATCCACTGACACTTTCAGTTTTACAGTTCTCGGAAAACATGTTGAGGCTAATATATGGGGCGAAACCATAAATGAGTGAGAAAATTCAAATAGACTTCATGGGCTCATCTTGTCATTTGGCCCTCCTTCTAGTGAAAGAAATTTTGACGGTGTTGGACCTGCCAACATTAAGGGGATCTCCCCTATATGAAGTCCCAATTAAACCTCACACTATTTGGTGTAGGATTATCATCTGGAAATATGACCCGGCTGCTGATGCAGTGGGTGTTAATGATATGCCTTAGTTGCAAATACACATAGAGTGATGTATGGTGATTTTGGTGAGAGCATGTGACCTTGCGGAAAGTCAAGTGCGATGCATGAAGGTTACAACACATGGAAGGAAAAGAAGTGAGCCCCTTAGAAGCTTGTAATAGTATGCATCTTGAAATGAACACATAAGCATAAATGACATCACAACTTAATATACGAAATAGTTCACAAGTTAACAATGATGAAATAATAAAGTACACATTCAACAAGATTCATACCAATGCAAACAAAATATTTCATAAGCATAAGCATAAGTTAAATAACATACATTGAAAATACAACAAGAATAGTCCTACTATATTCACAACATATGCATGAAAGTGTGTCAGCTCTGAGCTCTTATTAAAGTGAAATTTCCAATCATACATACACCATTGACGAACCAATAGCCCCAATAGTGGAACGTGAAGTCAACATCACATGCTCCTCCTAAGAAATATACTCCCTCTATGCTACGGAGAAGCCAAGGCTCTCACAAAACTCCCAAAATCTTGATTCTAAGCCTAAGCCTAGCCAAAAACTTGGCTCCCAAAATCACTTTACATGAGTTATGAGGATACATTTATAACAAAAGGGGGTAACTCTTCACATTCCCCTTTGTGACTCTTGGACTTCCCTCATGACTCTTCAACTTCTTTACAAATGACTATTCAATTACATTACATCATGACTCTTCACATTCCATGATGGACAATTGGAATTTCACTTACAAATTATTTACAAAATAATATTACATTTTACACGCATAGCCATATAAGATAAAATAGATTAGAGACAACTAGATAGCCTAACAAGACAAAAAACTATCATGCTTGAGTTTGGGGAAACTCTAGCTCAACAACTTCCACTTGATGTCTTTCGGTTACATATCGGTGCCAAGCCCAATACTGTGTGATGACATCCCAAAATTGTGTTAATATAACAATTGAAAGAAATACCGATTCACCCCTCTCTCAGTGTTTCAAACAACTACCTAGATGGACACTCCTCTAGTGGTATAAAGATGACGATAATTTTAGAGTTGGAGAAACCATTTCAAAAACGAAACTATTGAGAATAAATTTATCATTACTATAAATTATTTTGATAACCAATATTTCTATAGCATTGGTCTTTTTTGTGATAATTATAGATGAGATTTACAAACTACAAACATTGAACCATGCTTAATGATAAATCTCTCAAAATAAACACTAAAACAAAATTATTATTATTTATTAATTTTTTATAAAAACATCCCATAAATAATATTATCATTTTAAATATTTTATATTTTAAAATCTTAAATTATAAAAAAGCCAAAAATGATTTATCTTTAATACAATATAATTATTATTATTATATTAAATTCAATTTATTATTATACTATCCAATTTTAAGGTTAAGTTAGACACCAAATTAGTGTATAAAACCTTCTTGGCTTTTACGAAAAAAACACACACTCTTAACGATTAAACCCACTATTAAAAAATAAATTTGACAGGATAAAAATGCTTGAAATGCTTTATAGTAAACATGTAATTGGATCCTATTATATCTCAACAATGCAGGTACAAAGAGCATTACTCATGTCAACAATGCAGGTACAAAGAGCATTACTCATACAACAATAGTGGAATCAAAATGATTTGTTTCAATAAATGATGGTGTGGGGACCTTCTCAGCTGTTTATCTACAGCTTCCTATAGAACTTCCTATGATGTTGATTTAATTATGTGCCCATAGTAACATGTGAGGGAAAATAATTGCTGCACACGGCATTTAAGTGTCATTTGTCGGTTTCCTATCAAATACGAGGACACAAATATTCTTGAACACGGCATTTAATGTTGACCGCAAAGTCTTACTTTTACGGCAGGTCACATGCGATTCGACTTGATTTTTTTTAACATATAATTTTTTCAAAATCCGTATGTTATCTTTTTTATAAGTGAATGTTAATATCATATAATAATTATTATTTATATAAGCAAACAATATGGAATATTTATTTTTCTTTTATTTAAGTGGAATTTATGTTTAATGTAGAATGGAAGAATTATTTGTTGTGCCAAGGGGTGCATTTTATATCTTATTGTGTGGGTGACGTGTAAATATGTCCCTCTCCAATAAAATAAAATAATAGACTTAAAGAAAATGACAATATTATAGCACTCAAAATGAATTATTCTATTTGAATGTGAACAAAATAAAGCAAGCATGACAAATAATTAACTAAAACTTTAAATTCAATGCAACTCCGATTAAAGTATAAAAATGATTAATGGGAATTAATTTGTACGATAAATATTTTCTAAAAGTGTTTTTATTATGGGAAAATATTTTTCTCATATATATCAAGAATTTTCAAATCACATTTTGTCTATTTATAAAGATTATTACAATTTTTTTAATCGATTTCATTACTATACATGGACCCAAAAATGGAATATCTACCTCAATGCATGTTTTACAAATAGCAAAAAATTAAATAATTTTGTTATGGATAAGTTTCTTAAACTAGTATGGGGAAAAGAGTTGGGTAGAAAGAAGTACTTCATTGAAGAATTCAACCCTACCTTGATCTACAACAAAAAGAGTACATTGGAGCTAGCATTTTGTGGAGGGAAAAAGTTCTTATTGCTCAATTAAAACCAACTAGAGTCAACTTCGGTGTGAAACAAGGAAAAGACCTAAAGAAGCTTGGAAAGAATGGGTGTGTACATTTTGCACGTTGGGGCAGTGGAATCAGAAAAGCATTTCATTTTGGTCCCATAGACTATTTTTAGTCTCGTTCAAATATCATTTCATTTCATTTTTTATTTTGACTTAGTCAAGTTACATACAAAATTGAAAAACTAAAAAATAAAAATAAAAATAAATAAATAAAATAAAATTATAAATTAAAATAAGATTAAGGTAAAATAATTATTTTACCATCGTTCGCTTTTGGACTCTAGATTTTGAATATAATATTTCAAAATGTAATATATATTTTTTAAATAATATAATATTCTTTAATATAATATTTTTTATTTTATTTTTCTATAAATTTTTTAACTCGATAAAAATAAAATTAAAATAAAAATAAAAATAACCCTATATAAAAACATGTTTACTTGGTCAACATAAAATAAAATTAATAAAAAAAAATAAAAATAAAAATAAAAATAATTTCATGTTATGAGAACCCATGGTGTGTTTAAAGGGGAAAATTAAACCGACCTAGATCCATCTTAATTTTGGATCTACCAAGCCTAGAGGGATCAAATATCTTGAGATGCAAGTCTCTTTTAGGGTGAAAAGAGAGTTGATCCCTCTCTGGGCTTGATAGATCTGGAGTTAAGATGGATTTAGGCTAGTTCATAAATAAAATGGTGTAACTAATATTATACAAGATTTGGATGAGTAATTAAGATTATATAAGATTTGGTTGAGTCAGACTCCCCATGAAATAGTTTTTTCATTTTCTTCACATGTGGTTGTCATTTTCAACCTCTTCTCATAAAATTTAAATGTAAATAAATATCATAGAAACCAACTAATTTACTTCTCATAAATTGTATTATTCAACTTACAACATAATGTTTGTTATCAAATTTATATATATTGCATTTTTTTATTTGATTTTTTAAATTTTATAAATTTTGGATATATTTAAAGAGAATACTTAGATACCTGAAAAGAACTCTTGATTTTGGTCTATGGTATGCTAAGAACACAAATCTTACCTTGACAACATACACTGGTGCAAATTGGGCAAGAAGCATCAATGATCGAAAGAGTACAAGTGGAAATGCATTCTTATTGGGAAGCTATCTTGTATCTTGGTTAATAAAAAAAACAATCATCTATATCTCTCTTCACAATAGAAGCTGAGTACATAGCAACAACAGATTTTTGTGCATAAATCCTATGGATGAAGGAAGCCTTGAAGGACAACATAGAAAAAAATAAGCATATCACCATCTACTATGCCAACGCCAATACAATAGGCCTCTCAAAGAATCCAGTGTTGCATTCAAAGACAAAATATATACCAATCAAGTATCACTTCCTCCAAGAACAGGTTGTAGAGCAGAACATCAAAATGGAGTATGTCAACACCAAGGAACAAATTGTGGATATCTTCACAAAACCCCTACCTCAAAAAACATTTTAACATCTTTATTAAAAGATGGGGGTCATCTCTCTTGCATCCGATTAGATCATCAAACCTTTGCTATTAGTGTAAAAAAGAAAGAATATGATAGCGGGAATAACACGATGACAATGACAAGGGAAGTAGCATATGAAGAGATTGTTGCCATCAATAACACATAGGAAGAATGTTGGAATATTTTTTGGATACAAAACTTTCAATAAAAAGAAAAACTTGAAAAAAATCTTAGCTAACATAATATAACAATGGAAAGAAATATTGATTCACCACAACTACCTTTATGGACATTAAATATCATGGTATGTTGGGACTTAGATGTTTACAAGTTGAACATCACAACAATACAAGATAGTTTTAGAATTGTTTGGACCAATGTAGTTAGTAATTAAAATTTGGTAAAAAAAAAGAATTTAAAAAATTTAACAATAATAATAATGTTTGAATCATAATTAAGCTAATTAATCTACTACCGCGGTGTGGGACCTTATCACGTGTTTATTTACAGCCTCCTATGCAACTTCCTATGATGTTGATTTAATTATCTGCCGCTTTCGTATCCAACAGGCAAGGGAAAATAATTGTTGCACACGGCATTTAAGGCTCATTTTGTCGGTTTCCTATCAAATATGCGAACAAAAATATTCTGGAACACGGTATTTAATGTTGACCGCTGAGTCTTATTTTCACGGAAGGTCACATGCAGTTCGATTTAATTTTTTTGAAAATATAATTTTTTTCAAAAACCATATCCTAATTTCATGCGGTTATCATTTTTTATAAGTGGATGTCAGTACTATATAATAATTATTTATTTATATAAGCAAACAATATGGAATATTAATTTAGTTGAATTTATGTTCAATGTAGAATGGAAGAGTTATGTGTTGTGCTAGATCATTAAGTTTGTGAGTGATGTGTAAGTAAAGTTTTTAATAAAATAAAATATTTACTTGATGTGGATTTAAGGAAAATAAAAATATTGTATCACTCAATGAATTACTTATTTTAAGCTTGAACAAAATAAAGCAAGTATAACAAACAATTAATTGAAACTTTAGATTCAATGCAACTCCAATTAAAGCAAGTATAACAAAAAAAAAATTAACTAAAACTTTAAATTCAATGTAACTCCGATTAAAGTATACAAATGATTAATGAAGATTAATTTGTGTGATAAATATTTTCTTTAACAAATTTGGCGAAAAAAGTGTTTTAGTTATGAGAAAATATATGGGAAGAATGTTAAGAATTGTCAAATATTTGACTAAATCAATTTCGTTTATTTGAGATGCAGATGTTGTAATGTCCTATCTCGTCTTGTTTAATGTTTTGATTTAGTCAAATTACCTAAAAAAAAATTGAAAATATAAAATAAAATAAAATTATAAATTAAAATAAGATTAAGGTAAAATAGTCAATTTACCATAGTTTGAATTCTAGATTTTGAATATAATATTTTTAAATGTCATATATATAATTTAAATAATATAATATTCTTTAATATATATATATATATATATATAATTTTTTTTCTATAGAGTTATTTATTTTATAAAATAAAAATAAAAATAAAAATTAATAAAAATAATTTTATGGTATTGACACATGGTACAAGAACGCATGGTATTGACCCATTGTATTCATGTGGAATATGATAAAATTAAACTAGCCTAGATCCATCTTAATTTTGGATCTACCAAGCCTAGAGAGATAAATTAACTTGAGATGCAAACCACTTTTAGAGTGAAATGAGAGTTGATCCCTCTCGGGGCTTGGTAGATCTAGAGTTAAGATGGATCTAGGCTGGTTCATAAATAAAATAGTGTTACTAAGGTTATACAAGATTTGGACGAGTAATTAAGATAATATAAGATTTGGTTGAGTCAACTCCCCATGAAATAGTTTTTACAATTTCTTCACATGTGGTTGTCATGTTCAACCTCTTCTCATAAAATTTAAATTTAAATAAATACCATAGAAACCAACTAATTTACATCTCATAAATTGTATCATTCAACTTACAACATAATATTTTTTTTATCAAATTTATATATTTGATTTTTTTAATTTTTTTTAAAATTTTTGGATGTTATATATATTTGACACAATGAAAAAATATATCATAATTTTTTTTGTCAAACTAAGTGTGAGGACAATCATCACTTATGGCTTTATAATTTTGTTTGTCAAACTAAGTGTGAGGACAATCATCACTTATGGCTAAAGCAGGCTAACTCATCATGATTATTAAAAATAAACTTAGAATGTCAAAGTGATGGTTAGAAAGGGGGCAGAGTTTCACTCCATCCAAATGCCTAGTGTTGAAGCCTCAACTTGTTTCTTTATATTCTATGAAAATAAACTCTTAACAAAATAAAAAAGTGTAGTCTAACTAATACATAAAATGAATAATTTCTAGCTAGGTTGTGATTTCTTGTTACTTAAAATACACTTTTAAATACAGAAATAGATTCAACACTTTTGAAAACTCTTAAGCCACTTAATCTTTGGAAATTAAATAACTTAAAACCTATGATTTTTAAAACTTGGTATAATATGACAAATATTTAAATAAAAATAGTTTTAAATCATACTTTAAAACTCATTTTTTAAAATAATATTATAATTAAAACATTAAATTCATATCTATTTTTTAAATCATAATATTATTTTAGAATTTTCTTTTTTACAATAATAAAAATAAAATTTTATTTAGAATAATAAAATATTAAAAAATATTAATTAATTTTAATTAGTAAAGATCAATCATTATTGTCATCATCATCAAAATATTTTTTAATTTTATAATTCTTTTAAATATAAAGTGTCATTAATAAAATAAGATGTAAAATATTCCAACAAACTCAATAATTAGATATAAAATATTCCAGCGGACTCATTTTCTGCCACATAATTACATATAAAATATTCCAACAAACTCATTTTCTGCCATAATTAGTTGACAAAATGCATTTATAATTAATAATAATGAAGATATAAAATATTCCAACAAATTCATTTTCCACTAATAACGAAGTCATTTTCAAGTAACGACAATTAGTTGACAATTAAACACAATAATAATTGAGGAACATACATGTCATTTAAAATTTTAAAATATTTAGTAGTAGTTTGTTTATAATAAATGCTTCCAAGTAAATGTGAATATTATTTTAATTTTAATACTTTTTTTTTACAGCGATACGATAATGACACAGAATGTACATATACTCTCGAAATATATTTTTTCCATAATTTTTAACTTAATATTAATTATATATATGAATGTTCTTTAATTTAAAAATAAATTATTTTTAAAGAAAAACTATTGTATCTAGTATTTAATTTTATGTATGAAATAAAATTTAAATATTTATTGTGAAAATTTTGATCATTCTAAATGTTGATATGATTTTTGATCACTCTAAATTTGGGGTTTTTTGGGGCGTTTTTTGATGTTGTATTTATCATTTGGGAAGGATGTGTGGTGGTGGTTTTATTTTACATTTCTCAAATTGTCACTTATTCTAAGTTAATATAGGTTTTTGACATAGAATCTAATAACAAGGTTGAAATTCTTGTGTATGGGTTTCAACAAGATCCAATAACAAGACTGAAATTCTTGTGTAAAAAAATATGCTTCTCTTTTCTTTGGCAAAGGGTTGCTCTAAACTCCAAGTTTAAGGTGACTCCATGCTTATTTTCAATTCCCTCAATAACACTCGAGTTTGTAGAAACATTCTACTTTTTCCCATAATGGAGAAAGCAATCCAACTCAAGCACTCTTTTATTTTTTTTCTTATTATCATATCTACAAAGAAAAGAACAAATAAGCAAATTGTCTTTGAAAATGACATTTGCAAATAACATTTGCTAGTGGATGAAGGGCCATGGGAGATTAGAGAACTTAGTGAAGACATTACCAGCCATGCCTTCTACCACAAGCCATACAAGGGCTTATTCACAGGGGCAACAAATTCATGAACTCCTACAATAAATTTTTAGTGGTTCACTTAACAACTTTTTGTGTTTGTGTTAATTTTGGTCACCTGTTTTTATGCTTTCTCATTAGCTACTTGTACTTGTCTCAAGTTTTTGTGACTCTGTTTAAAGCTTTCAAGGCTGATACATATATGTTTGTTTTTTTTTAATGAGTTTTGGACAGGACACAAGTCTCAAATAGGTCTTTTCTTCATGAATGCACAATCAAAATGCTTCTATAGAATGTAGTTTCACCATTTGTAACGAATGCAATTTAGATCTTTTTTTTCTTGAATGCACAATCAAAATGAATCTATAGAATGTATTTTCACCATTTGTAATAAATGCAATTGTTTTTATTTTAATTTTTTATAATATTAGTTTTTTAATAAATATTGTTGAAAAATTTGAAAATAAATTAATTAATAAACTTTTAGGGCATCATGGGCAACAAGTCCTTTGACGATCTCAGAGGCTCGAAAGATTGGGTGGGCAGACTTAGTTTATCCTTCACAAATTTTGATATCCAACACATCTAAGAGAAAGAAATGTCACAAGTGACTCCTTATTCAAAATAGGATGGAGGATTTAAAAGGAAATATATTTCTCTTTTGTTTCAGATGGCGCACATAGTGTGGAGGGGCGTATCACTCTCCTTAGCCTATTTGCAATTGTTGGTTTATTTTCTCATTTTCTCTTCAGGCATATGTATTTAATTTCTGCACTTTTCTTTGGATTTCAGTCAATATTATCCTTTTTGTGACAGAATGATGGCTATGATCTAGATACATAAGTTGGAAATATTATTTTTACTTGAGAACAGAAAAACTTATTATATTTGATACTGAAATACAACACACTGAAAAATACATATATAACTAGGTTTATATGTTCTTTTAATAAAATCTAATTCGATTTTTTACTCCAAAAAAAAAATTACTAACAAAATTCAAATAACCAAAATTTATATGCTCGTTTAATAAAATCCAATTCTATTTTTTCTCTTTAAAAATAAATAAAATACTAACAAAATTCAAATAACCAAAATTTATTATTTATAAGCAAATTTATAATTATTAAACTCTTAAAATTATATTGACAAACCTAAACTAAAACTTTTAACATCAAAAAATTCATAACTTAATCTATAACTATTAAACCCATCTAACTCTAATTTCTTTCCTTATTGTTGTTAAATATCTTTCGGATTAATCGACCAAATCCTAATAATGTGATTAATCCAAAAAAAACATTTGACAACATTATAAATCACAAAAGTCTTAGATCTAACATTGTTTCCTCATTATTTAGTAATAAAAATTCTAACCCTCTTTAAATATTCAAAAACCAAATAAAATACACATACATTATTGAAATTCAAAAGAAATTCAAAGCCATAAAACATCATAATCTTAATCACTTAATTTATGATTATTAAACCCATCTCCAGTCTTAGTGGATGGTTTAAATTTTGACAAGATAGCAAACGTTTGAGTATACATCAGATACTATTTTTCCAAGGAAAGTCCAAACTTTGTATTCATGTGTTTGTGGCTTTATTATTATTGTATTTTTAATTATGTTTTAATCTAAACAGTGCATAGATTTTTTTTTTTTGGTTTAATTTTTATGAGTGATATCTTGTGATAAAACTAAAAATAATTAAATTTATTTAATATAAAAATCCATTATAATTTATAAGTGATATATTAATATGCTATGTTAAAGTTGGAAGAATAAATATTTTTGGGATAGAAGTCTATCCCAGTATACTTCATGATGTCTACAAACTACTTCATGTAGACATCATGATCCTAAACTTATATATACATTTTATATATTTTTGTGTTTTATTTATTTATTTATTTTAAATAAAAATAAGATGCACACTTTATTCATAATATGTTAGATAAAGGAAAAATATATGGTATATAAATGGATGTTTCATACTTTAATGGATTTTTATAAATATATAATATTTTTGGAATATAAGTCTATTCTAGTATATTTCATGATGTCTACAAACTAATTCAGTTACAATAACAACCAATAAAATAAATTTGATCCCAAACTTTTATATATATATATAATTTTTGTGTTTTTTGCATTTAAATTATTTTTTTAAAATTTTTAAATAAAAATAAGATGCACACCTTATTCATAATATGATTATGTTAGATAAAATGAAGAATATATGGTATATAAATGGTTGTTTGATAGTTTCGTGAGTTAAGATGTAGTGTAAAGTGCAATGAAAAGTCTTTAAGTTATTTCTTATATGTAATATGTTAATATTATGTTTAAAAAAAATGTTTAAGAGATACAATTGAGACACATATAATATTTTTCATTGTATATTAATAAGTATACCAAGATGGTTAGATGGTTAAATCACTTAACTATTATCATTTACATCACATTGCATTATGAATTATTTATTATAAATGTGAATCTATATTATTGATTGATATTAGCAAATAATAATAATAATAATTTTGTGGTTTTACTTTTTTATTTCATAATGTAAATTACCTAACTATTATCATTTACATCACATTGCATTATGAATTATTTATTATAAATGTGAATCTATATTATTGGTTGACATTATTGGTTGACATTAGCAAATAATAATAATAATTTTGTGGTTTTATTTTTTTACTTCATATTGTATTATGATTTATTTATCATAAATGTAAAATTTATATTATGTTTTATTTAACATAAATGTGAATCTATATTATTGTTTGACATTATAAAAAAAAACTTGAATTTTTCTTCTGTGAGTCATAAAATGTGTATAAGAACTTTCGGTGAAAATCACATGTAAGAAAATTTTGTCGACGCGTTTCGGACCAGCTAGTGTGGTTCTTCATCAGGACAAGATGAAGATGAGAAATCTGATCAAGAAACCTGTTTAAATAGAAAATGACAACTCCAACTAGCTGTTGAAAAAAACGATTAATGATCAATTCTCTACATGTGTAAACCTTTTTAGAGTGTAGAAAATTTAGGTTTATACCTAGAGAGATTTGGTTCCTCTCAGGGCATGATAAATCCAAAATTAAGATGGATCTAAGTTAGTTGTAGTTTTCAATTACCATGTTAATTTCCTTTATGAATGAGAACATATAATTACCCCAATTAATTTTGCTTAATATCATTCAATTTCTAATAAAAAAGTAAAGTAAATATTAATAAAGTAATAATATGTATTGATGAACACAGTGAACATTAATAAATATCATTAAAATATTAAATAACATAAAATATTTTTTTTTTGTGTTATATCATCCATAAATACATCCCATAAAAATTCTGTAGTGTATTCCACTCATGTTGTGCCAAAGACTTAAATAAGAAAATCTATTCCAAATTAACTTTATGTTTCGTGGTAAAAATATCATGAATCAATTTCCATTTTATGGTACTTGTGGGCGCAACCATTTTGGAAATTTTGAGGTTAAAAATGGGTTAAAAAAAATTGTAGTAACAAAATTAACTTTAAAAGGACCAATAGGGTTCAAGATGATGATGTCATCCCCAAGAGAGAATATTTTGGAGGGAAAAGAAGAAAATTATTTTTTTAATTGTATTTTCGACTTATCTCTTTATAGGTTTACTCAAATTTCAATTGTAGACACATGTTAGATGAAAAATTAAATTCCACATCTAATGCGTACCTACTATGCATACTTATGAGTAGACCCACAATGAAAAAAATGGAAAGGAATGAAACACATTTCTTTCATGTATTTTCAAAATTTTTGATGTGGGTATACTCATAAATATGCAAAATGGGTACAAATTGGATGTAGAATTTAATTTCACATCCAACAAGTGTTTACACTTGACATTTGAGTAAACCTATAAGGAGATAAGTCAAACATACAATTAAAAAAATAGTTTCCTTTATTTTTCCTTACAAATTCATAACTCCTATATTATTATTTTAACTATTATTTTATTAGTTTCCTTATAATACCTATTTTAAACCTCAAAATTCTATTAATGATTTCTACCATCGATTTCAGTATAAATATTCACTAATGGTTTGCACAATTATATTCATTACATGAAGCTGTTTCTCGTATGATATCTATATAAGCTAGTCAAAAGGATATATCCAACAGAAAGAAATGTATTAATAAATCATTAACTTATCACTTAGTGATCAATCTCAATCTATCTTATTTAGCTTTTCTCCTAGCCTCATTAGCCCCCTTTCACATCTTTCTATACCAACCATAAAAAAATGGTGATTTAAATCTCAAACCATAACCTTGAACTTGATATATTATAATAAATATGAGAATATTGTAGTAACTTTGTTCAATACTAATCCCTATAACTAATGGATTATTAAGTCTAAAATAAGTGTTAATGGAAGTTCTCTATTTCTACCTCTTTCTATAGGTAAATATAGATAGTATGAAGAAATACCTTAACCTTTGGAGCTCCTACATGGCTATCAAATATTACCAAAAAAAAATGGGAGAGGTTCAAGAGGGAGATGTCCAAAGCAACATACAATTTTTACAATAACTCCACGGGCACTATTGACAAGTCTCACATAAATCCATAAGTTTCAAGTATCTTCTTAGTTTCAATGAGAATAAACAACTTAAATTTCAATTGTTTCCCATCTAATTTAATGAATAATTACCACTTACTCTCACAACAACACTATATATAATAAAAAAATCTAAGGATCTCAAACAAAATTTATTATAATTATGAGAATCATCATTAGTTGCAAACCAATGTAATAACTTCTCAATTGGCTCTTTTTTAAAACTCTTTAAAGAATGATCAATAATTTCCAATTGCATCTTTAACATTCAATAAAAGATGTTGAAAATGTTTTATTATGACTTTGTTCATATTGCTTGAACAATAG
This sequence comes from Pinus albicaulis, assembly GCA_034641835.2. Taxonomy (NCBI): domain Eukaryota; kingdom Viridiplantae; phylum Streptophyta; class Pinopsida; order Pinales; family Pinaceae; genus Pinus; species Pinus albicaulis. The sequence continues at coordinate 261,272,894 of CM076578.1, forward strand.
TAGCAAATATTTTCCACAATTATTTTGCATGATCTTCACATGCATATGGATATTTATCTAAAAGAAAGACATTTATCTCAAATCACCAAACAATATAATTGATCTCCCTCCAAAATTCACATTATAATTTCCAAGAGAATTTTGATGAAGTTACGCATCGATTTATGTCAACAATTTTTTATCTATAAAACTCATCTTATTGATAAGAATATATTTGGTATGTCTCGGTTCCTCCTATTAGGTAATCAAACATTTACATGTTAGGTAAAGTAAACATGTTCTTGATTGATATAGGAAACATAGAATAGATTGTTGATGTTAATACATGGTACGTTGCAACATTAGTAAGGGCTCAAATAAGCAATAGATTCTTTTAAAAAAAAAGACAATTTCAAATGCTTGTTAAATTGCTCCATTTTGGAAAGAATTTGTAGTACTTGTAGTCCCTTAAATAATCATAATGATTGTATGTGATTGCCTCCTCTATTTTTTTTATGGATTTTACTATATATATTATTCTTCATTTTTCCTAGATTAAATTTGACTTAGTGGAAGGATAATTGAAAGTTGAACTATTTAGCTAGAGTAAATTTAACCTCGTGGGAGGAGAATTGGGAGTTGAACTACTTTCTTATGAACACCATTATTAGTAGAAATTTTAACTCCCTTACTATTATCAAAGTTTAAATGTAACCTCCTATAAATGAAATAGTTTAATAAGGTGATTTTTTTTTGCATTTTTGTGTTAGAATATTATAACATTATCCTTGGTGAGATTGTAATGTTTTATTGTTTAAATTACATTTTTCAATGCAAAAATAGATTCAACACCCTATAAACCATGAAACACTTAGGTTGTGTAAACCTAATTACTGAAAATTACAATCACTTAGATTGTGTAAACTTAATAACTTAAAATTACAATTTTTGTAATTTATCACTAAATTTCAAGCAAAATTGACTAGAATGTATACCAAAAAAAAGACATTAAAAAAAGAGAGAGAATCCATACAGGTAAATTAGTTTTCAAAATAGAGGAATAACCTGTTCCGAGTATTTTTAACAACCCAACGTTTCAGACTTCATAAGTGAGTCCATATTCAAGGGTAAACACCCAATATTCTTTGAAAGATTGTGAGGATTAGGGAAAAGAATCAAGGAGCTTTGCCCTAGATAATCACAATTTCTTAAAGAGGGTAGCACTGTCCAACAAGTCCCTTCCATGGTAGGACTGAATCTTTTTAAAAAGAGAATCCATACAGGTAAATTAGTTTTCAAAATAGAGGAATAACCTGTTCTGAGTATTTTTAATAACCCAACTTTTCAGACTTCATAAGTGAGTCCATCTTCAGGGGTAAACACCCAATATTCTTTGAAATATTGTGAGGATCAGGGAAATATAATCGAGGAGTTTTGCCCTAGATAATCGCAATTTCTCAAAGAGGGTAGCACTTTCCATCAAGTCCCTTACATGGTAGGACTGAATCTTTTTAAAAAGAGAATCCATACAGGTAAATTATTTTCAAAATAGAGGAATAACCTGTTCCGAGTATTTTTAATAACCCAACGTTTCAGACTTCATAAGTGAGTCCATCTTCATGGGTAAATGCCCAATATTCTTTGAAATATTGTGAGGATTAGGGAAAAAGAATCAAGGAGTTTTTCCCTAGATAATCGTAATTTCTCAAAGAGGGTAGCGCTGTCCATCAAGTCCCTTCCATGGTAGGGCTGAATCTTTTTAAAAAGAGAATCCATACAGGTAAATTAGTTTTCAAAATAGAGGAATAACCTGTTCCAAGTATTTTTAATAACCCAATGTTTCAGACTTCATAAGTGAGTCCATTTTCAGGGGTAAACACCCAATATTCTTTGAAAGATTGTGAGGATTAGGGAAAAAGAATCAATGAGTTTTGCCCTAGATAATCACAATTTCTCAAAGAGGGTAGCATTGTCCATCAAGTCCCTTCCATGGTAGGACTGAACCTTTTTAAAAAGAGAATCCATACAGGTAAATTAACTTAAATTGCCTCATTAAATTACACCCTCTACAAGATCTTCAATTTGGCCGTGAAGAAAGGATTTCCTAAGCCTTGTACGTAGAACCTTATTGTGCCTATCTTTAAAAGTGAGGATAAAAGCATTTCCTATAATTAAAAAAACTATTTTGTCCAAGTAGTACGAACTTATTTTGGAAATAGATTAGCCTATGGCTTGAAAGGCATGGTAAAAGAGCTAAATGCCAAGTTGGGTTTAGGAGACATCATTCAATTGCTGCCATCTTGTTACTCTCAGGATCATTGCAGATGATTGCTGCAATAATAAGACTGGCCTCTTTTGTTGTTATGTGGGCTTTAGAAGCTGTCACAATTCCTAGGACAAAGCTATGGAAGAAGTTGGAGGAGTTAATGGTTCCTTTCGAGTTGAAGGTTGTTGTGACATGGCTATACAAGAATGTTATTGCCAATATGAAGACCATTGGGGGTTGGCAAGAAGAAATCAATTACAATATCATAGTCAAGCAAGGGTGCCCCTTATCATAGATTTTCCATCTTATAGTCAAATCCGTTCTTGGCCTATTAAGGAAACAAAACTATGGTGATATGAGAACGCTTCTCTCGCTTCTCTTTCTTCAATCGTAGAAATCATATATTAAAGAATTTCAATTAATTTATTACCTTCTTAAGGTCCTTTAAACCATATTGGTTTTAGTAAACGTTAATCATCATCACCATCATCATCATTATTAAAAATGAAATTTGTACTAGTTTTAAATCATAATATTAACTCAATTTAAAAAGTAATAAAAATAAAAATAAAAATAATAATAATAATAATAATAATAAGTTATTCAATTCAATTTTTATTAGGAAAAGTATAAACTAATTATTTTGAGAAAAATATATTATATAAATATCACCAAACCAATAAAATAAATTTAAATTATGATAATTCATATTATGATATTTTAAAACTTTAGGTTTAAAATTAGTTAATCTACCATATAGAAATTTATTATTTATAATAATATTTTTTTTTTAAATAAATTAGATATAAAAAATATCATGCATTTTGCCTTATACAATTAAATTTAAAAAAATTAAAAAATATATTAAATAAAAATTATTTTAATAAAATAAAAAATAAGTTTATTTTTATATAAAAATATAAAAATTATATAAATATAAATAATATTATTAAAAAAACAATATAAAATTTAAATTTATTAATCATTTTCAAATAATTATTTTATTTTATTTTTATTTTTATTCAAATTTTATACCCAATATAATCTATTAAATTAATAAAAAAACATATATAATATTAATTTTATATAAAAACATTTAAATAGAAGAAATATGCACATTTATTTTATATCAAAAACATTTAAATAAAGAGAAATATACACATTCATTTTATATCAAAAGATTTTAAATCAATTTAATCTATTAAATTAATAAAAAAATATATATAATATTCATTTTATATCAAAAACATTTAAATAGGAGAAATATGCACATTCATTTTATATCAAAAACATTTAAATAATGAAAAATATACACATTCATTTTATATCAAAAGATTTTAAATACAGAGAAATTTGCTTTTTTATAAATTTAAAACTACAATATTATATAATATTATATATATATAATTTTTTTAATTTTATAAATTTAAAATTAACATAAATTAGTGATTTACATAAAGAATTAGTTTATGGTAGTTGATATTATTAGGCATTTAGTTTTGTGTTAACATATATTTAGTTTGAATCCTCTTAGGTTAAGTAGGGTTTACATTACTGAATTTAGGAGGTATGGCAATTGTATATTTATATATATACCATAAAAAAATAATTGAGGCAGGTTAATTAAGTGTAATGGTTATGGCATTTTTATAAATTATTATTTTATAATGTTAATTTAATTTAATTTGGATGGTTGGGGAAATTTTGTTTTTTGTTTTTTTTTTTATAAACGAGATGAATTATATTTCTTATTAGAACAAAGTAAAATGTGTGTGTGATCTTGCACTAGAAAATTAGACTAGTCACATAACATAATTGACTTAGATCATTGAAAAAATCTAAAATTGAAATAAAAATTATTTGAGATTGTTTTCTTGGTCTATTGTGGCCCATATTTTCTAATGAGTTGTACTTCTTATCAACTGCTATTCCCAAAATACTACAAAATGTGACATTCAAATTCATTAGCATATGAGCTATTCAGAGGGGGTATCCACTTGTATGGTGATAGGTGGTTCGAAATCTCCTTTAAAATATGAAAATTCTAGATTAGCCAATACATTAGCCAACCTCATCACCTTGGTGTCTATTTTCCTAGCTTATGCCTTTCATCGAGATAGAGCATACTTTCTTAATGTTCATTAGAAATCTCTACTAAGACCTTTCCCATAATCATCTTTATTTTCCAGTAAATGTCAAGTAACTACCTGCATTTGGTTTGTCTTGTCCTCATAGTACCTACATTAAGGATCCAATTTCTTACTTACTCCAAGACTGTCTCATTGGAAATGAGCCTGCATTCAAATCAAGCCTCTTCCTTCACATTTTCGATCTCCTTCCAAATTTTTGATGAAGTATTAATATAATAAATCCTTGTGGAAGATTCTATTGCATCTTGTGCCCTTGAGGTGGAGGGTCTCCTATCTATTATTGCACCTTTTATTCGTTGAACCTCTAGATCTTGGCATTGTTCTTAACATAGGAGACCAAAAATAACCATTTGAAAAGAAAGGAAGCTCTCCCACTGAGAAGAAGAGAGTGTCCAAAAAGGAGACCTAATCACCCAAACAAGAAATTAAAAAATTCCCCATAGACCAACCTGAGAAGCCTCTCCAGCTATGACAAGGAGAACTAGTCACCCAAACTTTCTAGACAAACCCCACAACCTGCTCTACCTAGGACAAAAAGCCAACCCAACTTAGGAAGTTAAGAGTTGACATAAACTCCTTTGGCAACCAGTTAAGCCCCCCATATAAAAGCACACTCATGCAACAAGTTTGAGAAGGAGGGATGGGAAGACCAAAGAAACAAGGGTGCTGGTAAAGATTAGGGAAAAACCTCTAACTTGTTGTGCAACCAAGAGCATTCACCTCCCCAAACAACCAAAGACCATATGTCAAAGAATGTAAAAATTAAAAGGAACCTTTTTATCCTCCCTGCCTAAATTCAATCTCTACAAGTTACATCTTGATTTCTTAATGAGTATAGTAGCTTCATACCTAATTGTTAATCAATAATATGAGAATTATTGTAATTAATTTCCTCATTCTCATGGAATCAACAAACTACTAAAATATCAATGACTTAGATTGATGACTTATAAAATAATATAACAAACTAACTACTACCAATTTTGAATAAGATAACACATTCCTAAACTTATAAAATATCAATGACTTAGATTGATGACTTTTCATTAATATTTTAAAATTTTCCAATATTCCACTAATGAATCAGCTAGATCAATGAAATTAATGGATTCTTTTGCTATGCAAGCCACAAATAAATGATTAAGATCTAGAGTTTTTCTCCCATCCAATCAAGGAAGTCACCATCTATTATTTAAATAATATCTATTTTAATATATGGTACGTATTGTTTATTTATCTAAACATTGGTAAATTTTAAATATCATGATAGCAATTTTATTATGTTTTAATTAAATATTAATAAAAAATAAATTTCAACTTTTAAGAAAGTGCATCATAGCCCCCACCAACTTCATTGCATATATTCCACTAGGTTTCCCAACAATGAATGCATAAAAGGCTATTGCTAATTATACAGTAATAGTCGACTGAAAATAATTTGCTTCTCCAACTTCCGTGGTGCACCGTGCAGTGTTGATGGATTGGTTTGTCATTTTCATTAATATTTATTTTATTGTGGTTTATTATTAATATATTTTAATAAAAAAAATATATTTATTATTTATATATTATTATTATTTTTAAAAATGATATAATAATTATTTTTAAATTTTTTAAAGAAAGTACTTTTTTAAGATGAATTTAATTAGTTAAGTTTTTGGTGTTAAAGTATTTTTGTTATTGAAAAATTAAGAGTTTAATTTTCTAATACTTTTGGAATGAGGTTTTGTGGTTGAAATGGCAGAAAGTAATCCCTAAATGATGATTATTTGGTGAATGTAGTGGTTCAATTCTTTGAGTGGTTGAACTAGTAGAAAATAATTCCAATTTTGTGAATATAGTGCTATTTGGTGGATGTAGTGGTTCAATTATTTGAGTGGTTGAACTAATAGAAAATGATTCCAATTTTGTCAATTTTGTGAATTGAGTGGTATGTTGATTCAAACATCAAATGTCTAGTGATTTTGATTTGGGTTATGAAAATAAAGTATTTCATAAAGGTGGGTTGTTTGGTAATATGTTGATTTTATTTTAGGTTTTGTAAGTTAGAATTGTATTTATAATGAATTGGATAATTAAAATTTAAAATGGATATAATGATATTATTTATTTATTATGTAAATTTATTTTGAATGATTTTTATTTTTTAATTAAATGATTTAAATTATATATATAAACAAGTTTTTTAATTATGAAGATTTAATTTGTGTTATTATAGATATGCTTAACTTAATTTTGTTACAGTACCATGATTTACTAATACTTTATGTCTAAAAAACTATAATTCATGTTCATATGATTTTTTTTTAATTAATCAATTTAATTAAAAGGGAAGAATGGGTATAACTAATTTTGAAGTAAATCTCAATTTTTGATTGAGCCGTGAGGCTCATTTTACAATCCAGTATGAGGGACACGTGTAAGTATGTTACGTCCTCAAAAAATTAATAAAAATTGTTTTCACTCAAGTCGGCCAAACAAAAAAACAAAAATTAAATAACCATATAAATAAATAATTAAAAATCTATTAACAAAACAATTAGCTCAGTGGTTGATATTTCACTTTCACTCTTCAAGTAATAAATACAATATTTCGATGTCTATCTTAAATAATATAATTTGACACAGATAAAACATCCAATGTGGATTATGAATAAAATATTTTAACATGAGTTAATATAAAATGACTCAATACACATGTTATGTAATATTTATAACATTCCAAAAAGTAATTTAAATAGTAAAAGATTACACATTGTTTTTTGCACTCTAAAATAAGTTTGCAACAAAATAAATTTGATTTCTCTGGGCTCATGTTAGATCCATGCTTTACATGGATCTATGTTGGTTTATAACTACTACTAAAAATATTATAGAATAATTTATGGAGGGTAAACCTGTACCATCCACTTAATAATTATTGATAATTAAATTATAATTATGGAAGCGTTGTGCCAAAATAAAGATTCCTATCCGCATAAATATATACACGTAAAATTTGTTCAAAAATTATATGTGTGTGTGAGAGAGAGAGAGAAAACATAGTGCACAAGTTAAATACAAAACAATTAGTATTTTCGATTTGAAACCAAAATACATCACAAATATATAGTGCATATGAGCTCCAATAAATTCTAAGATAGGAGAATAATTTTGAGAAAATCTCTTAACAGACTCCAAGAACCAACAAACCAAATTTGACAATATACTATTGTAAGTGTTAATTCTAAGTGTCTCCCTTAAAGTTATCATTAAAAATTTAATATTACAAAGATTAATACAAGTATCACAAACTACAATTCACATATGAGTCACATATTTTTGATATGGTCTTCAATGGTAATTCTACCCACTTTGAAATCTCACGGACCACACTATTTCTTTACCACAATCTTTGAGATTCCCAGTTGGCTCATTTAAGATACAACTATCTTGGACCATCGTTGAAGAACTTGCAGAATTGACACTTCTTGACCACCCAAAGGACAATCTTGATACTAAATCACTCTGTGGACTAACTTCTATCTATCAAAATGCAACGAACTAAAATTTTGATAAAGATATAGGTAAGTTGTCTCGGTACTGAGTGCATTCAGTAGTCAATTAGACAATTTGGCCTTTATAATGCACAAGGATCTCATAAAAATAACTTGTAACTGATGTTCTTGAAGCCTGAAGCACAACAAGACCCATCCACATATAATAGAATCACATATCAAATTAGTGATATGTTCTCTTGACACTGAAGAACATCGAGAACTACTCATTTGAATTATGTAACACTATTCAATATTGACTTGGCACTTTTTACAAACTGAATTAAAAGAAAATGAAAAACTACTTAACATAGAAACTAGAAAATCTCACAACAACAAAACCGATAACTTCTCTCCTCCCATGATAAATGAACCTTCTCACCCATTTTCCCAATAAAAATACAACTAAGTTTCTCATGCTCATAAAAAAGTTAACCAAGACAACATGAAGAAGCATGCTAGTAAGAATTACCTATGTATAATTATATTTCACTGATGGGGCACTTTGATTAGAATGTAGTATGTTGGAGAAAATTAAGAACCAAATATTTTGGTATAGCCTCAACATCGTCAGTCTTTTGTTTTTTATTGAGTCCACGTGGGATGAAACATCCCCACCCTTACCGTCCTCTTTTTTCTATCTTGTATACTCTCAAGAGATTTGAACTGGGATCTACATTTGGTAAGATCCTCACACGCTTTCCCTCCCATGTTGAAGCCACATCTTTCTATATATTTGACAGCCCCACAAGTACCTCTATTCATTTTCAACATCATGACCAAGCCGATCACCTCATTCTTATTGCTCCTGCTACTACTAATTAACCATCCCTCACACTTCACAAAATATAAGGAGTCTTTGCATGCATGTATAGTGCAAGAGGATATTTATGGTTGCACCATGCCAAAGAATAAAAGAGACTTGCCATAATGGTGGAAGCCACAAAGCTTGTTCACGCTCGTATTTTTAAGGGTTACTCAGTTAAATCCCTCTGGGCACTCTTGCATAGGATTTGTTGTTGATCATGGGTATTCTGCATGAGAAATTGCACTTGCATCAATTGCCCCATGGGTAGCTCCTCTAATGGATTTTTCTTTCCAAGGATGTTATATTCTCTTCACCTTGCGGCCTATGCTAATCCTATCAATATCAAACATATCCCAATGCCTACCATTAAGTGGTCCAGAAAACACCGCAGATCTTTCATGCCTTTATTTGTGGTATTAGCTATAAAAATTGGACAACAAATTCAATAGTCTCACGACAATATTATGATGTAGCTTCATATAGGTGGTTTAACACAGTTGGAAAAATTTCTATACATAATAATAAAGCTTCTCAAATAAAACACATAGTAATATTTTCTTACACACCAAAAATATGCACACACCTATACTAATATGTGTGCAAAGTATCAATCGTCATATCTCTTTCATATTTTTGGGCCCTCCCTTGAGGGATTCATGCCCATATTGGTATACCAACAAATAAATTAGAAGAGTACACATAATGCACGGGTTACACACAAAACAATTGGTATTTTCTTTTTGAAACCAAAATACATCACATATATATAGTGGATATGAGATCCAACAAATTCTAATATAGGAGAATATTGTTGAGAAAATCTCTCAACAAACTCCAACAACCAACCAACCAAATTTGACAATATACTATTGTAAGTGTTAATTCTAAGTGAAATTTTGTGATTTTTTGACACAAATATGGTATATGAACTAAGTGATCAATTTTTGGACAAGAGGGATATTAAGTTCAATAATGAAAAATGAACTTAAGTTTATAAAGTATTTAAAAGGATTAAATTTCTCAACATGTAATTTTTTAATCATTTTATTCTATGTCATTTATTAATTCCTTCATATTAAATGATAAAAGAATTACACCTTAAAAAATTGATTTCTCTTTGCATGAAAGATTCAAGTTTAAGATGAATTTAAGTCAATTTACTTTTTTAAATGATGTAACATACATATATACAAAGGTAGTTATTTATTTTTTGTTTTTGTTTTTATTTTCTTACATTATTATGTGACAACATCTCCCTCATATTGGGTTGTACAACACCTCGCTACTCTCCCTACAAAAAATATTATTATTCTAATATATACAAGGAATTGTTGAAGATTTTCATTACAATGTAGATCCATATGAATAATGAGGAAGGATATCCATATGAATAATGAGAAATAAGGTGTTTGCATATTTATTATCGTTTTTCCTTTTTTCACAGGAATTGGTAGATTTGTACTATAATAGCAAAAATTCATCTTGGTGGGTGCTACAAAAGCACAATAACTAGGAGTTGCTTTTAAAATGAGCCATACCTAGACAATAAGCTCTAAAATATTAACAAAAAGTAGTAGAGACTATGTGGTTCAACAAAAAACTTTCTATTGTAGATCTAGAGGTACACTTCTGAACATGGATATAGGAGAAAAGCATTTACAATAAACTAGTGGAGGGTGGAGAGCCTATAAATTTTGGACTTGAAAAATAAACTTCAAAAACATCAACATTGAGGTCTGTGGTAAGAGATTTCATTTTTATTGAGGAAGTTGAGCTTGATTTCCTAGAGGAGGAGTATCACATGAAAGCTTGTGTTGCCCAATATAGATATCTAGAAGTAGGCCCTGAATTGCATCAATTTTGTCCTAAACTTGGCATATGATATCCTTGTGCTAAATCAATATCTACATCATTATTCCTAGTCAAGCTTCCAAATAAATTTGCATAAAGTGAGAGGTGAAGCAAAGGTTAAAGGTTTCACCCTCTAGTTGGCCCAGAGTTGTCCTAAAGGTGGGGGAATATACATATAGCCATAATGAAAATGTGTTCTAGGAGGCAAAATGATGCAACGAGAAAGGACGAAGGGACACATATGACATAGAGGGATGATTAGACAAAGGTGGTTGCAGAGGAGAGTGACAATCTAATAAGAACCTAAAAATACTTGACATGAGGTGTATAACTACCTATACTATCTAGGATGAAATCAACACAAGGAAATGATTATTAAACCAAATGAATGTTTCCCTTTTAACATGCAAGACCCAACACCAATCTAGGGTGCTATGCAAGGGAGTTTTATGAGGAGGGACATAGAGTAAGTAGAGTATATGTGTTGGGTAATATAATGTAAGTTAAATTAACTAGCCTTATATTATCAATCCATGTTTGTATACTTGTGAAGTACACTATGTTAGCTCTCCATAATTTGTAAGATTGGAAAGAACAAACGACAGAGGACAACATCAAACCACTTTGGAGTCCAAGACCTAGCCTTCCTAGACTTAGAGATGGCTCTCTCTGTTCTTTATTATTTATGATTTAGCTTGATGATTATAATTACTGATATTAGGCTAGTTATAAAGATTATGAGAACTGTTGGTTTTGATTGGTTAGGTGGTTGGAAAAACAGAGATGTGAAGCTTTATCCATTGGGTTATGGAGTCATAAGAGCCTGAATTGTGCATCAAATTTTTCAAGGGGGCATTCACAGGGCAAGTTAACTATGCAGACTGGATCTTATTGGTAGTGTGAATATGAGATGAAAGAAAGCAGTGAGTTTAGAAATAGCTAAAGGGAAGTTAAGAATTATTTAACTATACTTCAGAGGAAAAAATTAAGATAACAAAAAAAAACAAAATTAAGGTGCTCTCTCAAAAAATATTAATCTAAAACTTATGTTTTGTAATCAGAGAAACTGATGCATAGAATGAAAAGTCAGAGGAAAACATTAACAGAGAGGATAGAACATCACATTAACATAGCTCATGAATCCAATGAATGGTCTCTTTGTTATTGATTCCCAACTCAAAACAGTTACAGTGCTCCAATATAATGATCTTTTACCACACAAAGTATAATAAGGTTCCAACCCTTGATAATGAAAATTCGAGCAGTATTTAACTAAAACTTGAGTCAGTGGTCCTACTCTACTTGGGCCAAACTTCATTTATTACAAAAAAAATGAAATTAAATAGGCATGGCCACACAAGGATTGAGCAAAATATCTATGAAAACATATCACCTGTAAAATTAATTTTGAGCAGCTCTTTATGGATCTAAACGCTTTGATGGCTCTGACATATGGTCCTGATTTTCAAAAGATCAACGTTGGGTAATTAAGTCTGGTGCAACACTAGCTACTTTCATTTATTGATGCTGGTCTGATGTGCCTTGATGCCCCTTCAGTCTATGATGTTATATCTCTGCATCAAAGCCCCACTCAACCTTTTCTGTCTTTTTCCTTGTGACGTTTAGGCTCGCCTTGCCTTTTCCCCTTGTCGGGTTTGACCCGAGTCTTTCTGCCATGTGTAGCCTATTTTCTCATATATGGCGCACAAACCTTATATGCCCGGTCATGGAGGGATGGCGGTTGGCAGAGATGGAACGAATGGAGGACGTCGGAAATAAATTTTTGGAGGGGGCCTTAAGTGGTAAGCGATAATATAGAAGGGAGGTGTGAAATAGTGGAAGGGAGACAGGTAGCGGGGAGGGTGGTAAATGATACCACCCATTTCGGACCCCCCCTCCCCCCCCCATGGTTAAAGTTCGAAAGCTGCGGGGAGTACGAAATGAAACAAGGACCGTCAGATGAGGAGGGGGTGAGTGGAGATGGAGGAAAGGTGGAGGGTGGTGAGGAGAAGGAAATGTCATGGTAGGTAAGGTGGGGCTAGACTTGACCCTTTATGCATAAAACATTATAAAAAACTCAATTACCAAGACGTGAAAGTGTTTAGATTTCAATGATGAAGTCACATCGCATCCGCGCTGGTATCACACTTCGCATCCCACTATCTTTAACTTTTCCTTAGCACTTATCCTTTATCCTTTGCAATTTGCAATTGCGGTTTTAATCTCTGCCATTGACCGATGCTCGGATCAACGGTCCTCACTGCTCACTTGCTATGGTTTTTCGCTTTTGGTTGTACCCGTTCGTTTCTTAGTTGTTCATAGAATACTTCCCTGCTTTCATGACTCAACCCAAACACATTCAAAGCTCTGCATTTGATTATTTTTTCTGCCTTAACTGCTTTCTTTGATGCCTTTGTTTCCTTTGACTCTTGCCTTGGAAAATATTTTGAATATTTGAACATTGACATCTATGTGAAATATGAAAAATTTGCATAGAAAAAGTACACAGTCACCTTGTGATACTGTAAATTACAGGATTCTAACACACTACATTATTTATGATTGGAACTCAACTTTAAATTTTAATTCTAAAAGAAGAATTCTAATTTGTCAATAGAAATAAATGAATGCAAAACCTATGCAATGAATCAAATATAATGCGACAGAGTGAAATAAAATCTTAATCTAAAATGCAATTGAATTTTAAGGACTGCAAATGCAAGGAAAATCTATGAGATGAAATCCAATCAAAGCACACACACATATTTATCTTTGCAATGAAATGACTATTCATGAAAGCAAGGGAAATCTATTCTAGGAAAGCAAAGAACTTTTAATCTAATGAAAGCATTTGAACTTGATCTAGGAAAGAATTGGAAAATTAATTTATGAAAGAAGGTAAATATAATCTATAAGCATGTAAACTTAATCTATGAAAGGATGAAAACTTAATCTATGAAAACAATTGAAATTTAGTCTATGAAAATGGAAATATTGGTAACAATATTAAATTCCAAGAGTATGTGGTTTCAATGTTTCGTTTGGGGTCATAAATGACCCCCTGGTTCTTACCACCCATGTTTGCATATTTATTATTGAGTGAGTAGGTCATCACTTTTTTCTTGAGGAAAACTTTATAAGAAATTTAAGGGACACTTCCCTTCATGTGTGGATGTCATCTCTAATAAACCTATTAGTGTGAACTAGTAAACCTCACCTAAAGAGGAATGAAATTGGACATCTGTTGGCATAGCAATATGGTATAGTCTAACTATTCTATACTTCATTTTTTTTCATTGAAATCTAGTGATATAATTCTTTACAAGATTATAATTTTTTGTTGTTTAAATTGCACATTTTAATGTGTAAATGGATTCAACACCTTGCAAAATCATAGAGGCACATGGATTACATAGACTACATAGCTAAAACCTACTATTCCAAGAAATTCCTATCTAATTTGGATAAAATTGACTAGAAAAAAGGTTGAAAATTACCAAAACGTAGAAGAGTTAGACTACACACAATGATATTGGTAGCACCCAATTGAGTTAAACTATTATGCTATTTCCCTAAATAAATTAACCACCTATTTATGCGCCTATAAAAATAATCCAACTATTAAATCAATATTAAATATCTAATTAGTCATCATCATCTCTAATATTTCTGTTATAATAAAAGAAATCACTATTTATATATAATCCCAAATTATATCACTAAAAAATAATTTTGTTTTATTTACAATAACTATTATATTTTATATTAGCAAAATTTACATCAAGTACAATATGGCATCCATTATCAAGCTCCAAAATATGAGGTTCTAAAAGTAGCTTTAGTAGAATACAAAGAAATGAGCACAAAATTTTCAAGGGATAGTTGGATTTATAATCTCTATAAACTACTAATATTAAGATAACAAAACACTACATGTAAAAAAACTTAAAAGGGAGAAGCTATTAAGCATATTTTCCAATTTGTGAATTTCCAAGAGTAGGAGCATTCTAAAGGTTTTAACCCTGCAGAGATAATGCCTAGAAATTAATTCTTAAAAAGAAAAAAAGAATACAATGGCAATCACATAAAATATACACAAAGATTTTTCTCCTGGAACCTAAAATCAGGAAAACCAGTTTGAATTTTCATTATATTCATTTGAATGTTACAATACATTATATACATGTTGTAACATTCACAAACCACCGTTCCATTAACCCAATATTAGAATATAACCATAGCTCCTTTGACTCGATCTACAAAACAATGGGAAAAACCACCTTATTTATTTATTGATTTATTTTCGGGGTGCTGCCTCGAACCCCATGTAGGGTGGCTACTACCCCCTTACAAAACCCTTGCCAAAGGGTGGGGGGGGGTCTATTTCCCCCCTATTGAGCCTGGAAGGAGGATTGTTGTTCAATAATATCATATAGATGGAGTCAACATGGCTACTATTTGGAGATGTTGTAGTTCCTCTTGATATGATTACAAGGCTTCATACTCATCTTGGAGTTGTTGAAGAGTCTACTTGGTTTAGACTAGAATTTCTAGAGAAAATTCAGCTGAAACAGAAAGACTGAAGAATCTAATTTGTAAAATGCATAGAGATGAGTGGATTTCCTCAGAATACACTGTAAATTTCATAATGGTGGCTTTGATTGTTGAAATTTATCTCTTTCCCATAATATTATGTGGGATTGAACACAAAATTTCTAGAAATACTTGCATACACAACCTTGTATCTATTTGAATTTTTTAACAAAAAATAATTTTAAATATATATAAAAACATTGGGAAAAGCTAGTAGGGAAGAGTAAAATGTGCCATATCAAAGTTAACAATTTGTAACACCCTCCTCCCACATTATCCAAGTTCACTGGTCTTCCAGGATAAACATGTGACGAAGAGTTACTATGATATGACCCGACCTCCTAGATGTTGAAATATGTAACTGGGTTTGGTCTTCATAATGGAGATGTAATCAGAATTTTATGTATTTAATGAAAAGAGAAAAATGAATTTATTATTGTAAGTCTTTAGGTATGGATTTCATGCTAAAGAGAATTTATTTTATAGGTTAAAGCACCCGCTCAGTGCTTCTAGGTTTGTTATTGTTAGGTCCTTATATTACTAGTATAGTCCCTTATTGTAGTTAGCGTAACCCCCTTATTGTTATTGTTGTACCCCTGTAACCCCAATATTGTTATTATTGTGTACTTACATTATTATTGTTAGGTCGGCTAGGATTATATTGTGACCCATGGACTCCTATGTATAGAAAGAGGTTTTGGTCATTTGTATCATCAAAGAATTGTTCATTTATGTAATGTATTGGAGGTTTCCCCCTCGAAGTGACTGATTTATAAGGCGTTGATCTCTCTGCTGTTCTATTTTTGGAGTTGTTTTCATAACAGTTGGTATCAGAGCTTTGGATTCTAGGGTTTCGCTGATCCAAATAGGTCATTGTGGAATTTTTTCTATAAAGTTTTTTCTACGAAGGTTTAGAAGCTGAATTTTTTACAGAGCAAAGCTGAAATCCTGAGGAACTTCGTGTAAAAATTTCAGATATTAGTTCGTAAAATTTTCGGACATATGATCTGTGGAATTTAGGGTTTTGTCAGGCTCTCGAATTTCACCTAAAACATGTCATCGTGGAATTTTCGCTATAACTATTTTTCTACGAAGTCTCAGAAGCTGAAACTTTTGCAGAGAGAAGAAGAAATCTGGAGGAACATCCTGTAAAAAATTTAGATCTTGGTTCGCAATATTTCCACAGATATGATCTGTGGAAGTTAGGGTTTTTGCAGGCTCTCGAATATCATCTCAAAGAGGTGATCGTGGTAAAATCGTTATAACTCTCTCTATGAGCGTTAGATTGAAATTTTGTAAGAAGTGGCTGCAAGTACAAGGACTTTAGTTTCCTATGTATCAGTTTAAGAGCCAAAGGAGGAAACAGTGACACATGGCATGTCATACAAGTTCGCTATACTAAACTAGTCCATAATTAGGTCATTGTGGGATATTGGGCATAACTTTGCCTTGAAGAATCCAAATCAGGTGAGACCTGTGGAATTCAAAAGAATATTGAGAGGGATACTACAGGGCTAAATTTTAGATATTAAAAATCCTAAATCACAGGCATAATTTAGTTTCAATATCGAGCTCCTCAAAAGAAAGAAAAAAGTGTGTATTTTTTTCTTTTTCTTTTTCTTTTTCGAATTACTTAAGTCTTGTGTGAAAAATCAATTTGAAGTGATTCCAAGGGCATATTGAAGCATACATATTAGTATTGGGTTCTAAAATGTCACTTAAAAAGAATTCAACACCAATTAAACCTTCAGAAGGCTCTACTATGACTCATGAAGATGAAGAAGCACAACATGACATATCAAAATTTCAAGAGCAAGTGCACCAAATTTTGCTCTTGCAAAGAGCAACAAAAAATGAAATGGAAGTTTTGAAGAAAGGCGTGGAAGCTAAGATGGATGGTTTGAAGAAAGGCATGGATGATTTGAAGAATGGCATGGAAGATAAGATGGATGACATGGAAGTTGGCATGGAAGCTAAGATGGATGACATGGAAGCTAAGATCGATGAAAAAATGAAAGACAACATGGAAGACAAGAATAATGATCTAAAAGAAGACATGGAAGGTTTGACGACAAGGTTAATACAAGAAATGATTCTTAATGACAGAAAGATAGTAGAGGAAACTCATGATGAGAACAAAATAAATGTTTATCGTGATTTCATAAACTCTAATGTTTGATTGAAGAACCACCATATTCCAAACATGGATATGAGGAAGTTTTATGGCAAGGATCCCGTAACATGGATACTATAGATGGAGCAATATTTTGATCTCAATAATGTGCAAAACACACAAAAGGTATGCATTGAAACTTTACATTTACAAAAAAAAATATTTGTATGGTATCGTGGCTCTGCTCTCGTAAAAAAATTGTCACTTGGTCAATTTTTTCGGAGGAAATGATAGCACATTATGACGATACAAAGAGCAACACATTATTTAGCTAATTGATAAATATCAAAAAAAAGGGTTCAGTGGTGAAGCACATTGAGGACTTCCAAAAATTGAATATAAGGGTAACTGATATTCCAGAGGAACACATGATTGATGTCTTCATAGGGACTTTAAAGGATAACATCCAACATGAAGTTTGCGTTTGGGAACCTGATTCATTGGAGAAGGCATTCAGGTTGGCAAGAAAAATTGAATGTAAAATTATGGCGACAAGGAAGCCTACCACTCACATCCATAAAGATGGAAGTGTTGCTAATCCTAGACTTCCATAACCTACAAGGTTGACACCACAACAATTGGAAGAAAAAAGAGCAAAAGGGCTTTGCTACAGTTGTGATATAAAAATACACTAAAGGTCATAAGTGTGATGAGAATAAATTATTTTACATAGATTGTGAAGAGGAGGAAGAAAATGACCTAGAAACTTCAAAAGAAGAGGATATATACCAGGAACCAACCCTAGAAGAAGAAGAAATGAGTTTGACCATATCGTGTAATGCATTGGCAGGAATTACTACTCCTCAAACTCTCAAGATAGAAGGACATATCATGAAGAAAAAGGTAATAGTGTTGATTGATTTAGGTAGTACCCATAATTTCATTCATTGTAAGGTAGCCAAGGAATTGAATTGTTTCCTATACCCAGCACCAGAATGTCAAGTGATGGTTGCAAATGGAGAAACTATAAATTTCTCTGGAAAATGCCATAATATTAAGCTAACCATGGGGGAATATGTATTGAATAGTCCAATACTTTCCATTCCAATAGGAGGTGATGATGTTGTATTAGGAATACAATGGTTACAATATTTGGGGGCAGTAGCTTTTAATTTTCAAGAACGTTTCTTGAAATTTTTTTCGTAAGGATTTAAGGAATCGAGTTACGGGGTATCACAGGGAAGTCAGAAAAGATAATAAGCTCTAATGTCATGACAAAGCTTTTGAAGAAATAACAACAAGGCGTAATTGCACAATTATGCTCACTAGAAGTTCCAACATCAAAATCATCTATTTCTCCAGATCTCCAAAAATTCTTGGAAAATCATTCCAAGGTGTTTGAAACTCCCAAAAGACTCCCACCTATTTATGATCATGATCATGCTATTCATTTGATTCCAGGAAGTGTTCCTCCAAACATTAGGCCTTACAAATATCCTTATGTCCAAAAGAGCGAAACTGAACGTATGATTGCAAAAATGTTAGAGGCTGGTATAATTCAACCTAGTCAAAGTTCTTTCTCTTCTCTAGTAGTATTGGTGCACAAGAAGGATGGATCATGGCGCATGTGTCCAGATTATAGGGAGCTCAATAAGCTCACTATTAAAGATAAATTTCCCATTCCTGTGATTGATGAATTATTGGATGAATTACATGGAGAAATTTATTTTACCAAGTTGGATCTTTGTTTAGTATATCATCAAATTAGAATGAAGACTGAAGATATTCCGAAAATAAATTTTTGAACTCATAAGGGTCGTTATGAATTTTTGGTCATGCCTTTTGGCCTTACAAATGCACCTTCTACATTTCAAGGGTTGATGAATTCCATTTTCAAACCCTTCCTTAGAAAATTTGTGCTGGTATTTTTTGATGACATACTAATCTATAGCAGGTCTTGGAAGGATCATGTTCAACATGTTGACAGGGTGCTCAAACTATTGGAGGAGAAACAATTATATGCAAAAAATCCAAATGTTTCTTTGGAGTACAAGAGGTGGAATATCTAGGTCATATTGTATCTCACGAGGGTGTTAAGGTAGACCCTAACAAAATTAAAGCCATTAAGGAATTGAAAGTCCCCACAACCATAAAGCAGTTGTGAGGATTTATCGGGTTAACAAGGTATTATTGCAAGTTTGTTAAGAATTATGGGAGAATAGCAGCACCTATAACAACATTATTGAAGAAATATTCATTTTCATCGACTCCTGAAGTAACTAAGGCCTTTGAACATATTAAAGAGGTAATGTGCCTAGCACCAGTATTAGCTACGCCAGACTTCGCAAAAACCTTTATTGTGGAATGTGATGCTTCAGGAAATGGAATTGGTGTTGTTTTAATGCAAGAAGGAAGACCCACTACTTTTGAAAGTCGTCCAATGAAAGGAAAGGATTTGCAGAAAGCTATTTATGAGAAGGAAATGTTGGCAATACTAGACGCACTAAAGAAATAGCGGCCTTACCTAATGGGAAGACACTTCAAGGTAAAACTGATCATGATAGTCTTAAACACTTTTTGGAACAAAGAATATCTTCATAAGAGCAAAAAAAAGGGGTCACAAAGATGTTGGGTTATGACTTTGAAATAATTTACAAAAAAGGGAAGCTAAATGTTGTTGCAGATGCACTCTCAAGAAAGGATGAAGAGGTGGAAGAATTCTTTGTGCCATTTCTATTATCCAACCAGATTGGATAACCGAAGCAAGGGATGAATGGAAGAAGGAAAAAGAAGCGTGGACACCTTCAAAAGTTGCAGCAAGATCCTATTACATCTGACACATTTAGTTGGAAAAATGATTCCTTATGCTACAAATATCGCTTATATGTTTGCAAGAATTTCCAACTAAAACAAAATATTCTTTTAGAATTGCACACCTCTCCTTTCGGAGGACACTCAGGATTTTTTTAAAACTTACTACAGGGTGAAGAAAGAATTTTTTTTGGGATGGCCTTAAGTTTGATATTCAAAAGTTTGTGGCGGAATGTTTGGTTTTACAGCAAAATAAAGTTGAGACAACTAAGACCCTAGGTCTTCTACAACCTTTATCCATTCCAAGTCAATGTTGGGAGGAGATTTCAATGGATTTTATCACAAGTTTACCTAAGTCTGAAGGAAAGAGTGTCATCATGGTGGTAATTGATAAACTTACCAAGTATGCACACTTTTGTGCATTATCTCATCCATTGAAGGCAAGTACATTTGCTACTGCATTTATGGAAACAATTTAAAAGCTACATGGAAACCCAAAGATTATTGTAAGTGACAGAGTTCCCATTTTTACTGGAAATTTTTGGACGAAATTATTTTCTTGTTTGGGTACTCAACTAGCTCATAGCTCATCTTATCATCCTCAATCTGATGGTCACACTGAGATAGTGAATAAATGTTTGGACTGATATCTTCATTGTTTTGTATCTGATAAGTAAACACAATGGGTGAAATGGTTACCTCTCATTGAATGGTGGTATAACACTTCCTTCCATACTGTAGCAAAAATGACCCCATTTATGGCACTTTATGGATATTATCCACCGTCCATAACATCTTATTTAAGAGAAAATTCTAAGGTTCAAGTAGTGGAAGATTACATCGAGCATCAACAAGAAGTTCTCTAAATCTTAAAGGATAACCTAAATTTGACACAAAATCTAATGAAACAACATGCATATCAACATAGCAGCGAGAGAAGTTTTGATGTAGGAGACTGGGTGTTTTTACGGCTACAACCATACAAACAAATGTCCCTCAAGCAAGCTAAGAAGGATAATAAATTATCGCAAAAGTAAGATGGTCCTTACAAGGTGTTGCAAAAGATTTGTACTATGGCATACAAATTGGAGCTTCCTACTTCTTCGCAAGTGCATCCAGTTTTCCATGTTTCATGCTTAAACAAGGTTATAGGGGACAAAATTCCAATTCAAACAATATTGCCAGAACTTGATGAGGAAGGAAAAATCATATTGGAAAAAAGAACTCGACAGCTTCGAAATCGAACAATTTTAGAGTATTTCATCGAATGGAAGAACTTACCCACTGAAGATTCTACATGGGAGGATGAGAATTTTATACAGAAGCATCTAGAGCTACTCAAGCATTGAGGACTACACTTTTTTGAAGGAAAGGGGCATGTTAGGTCCCTATATTACTAGTATAGTCCCTTACTGTTGTTAGTGTAACCCCCTTATTGTTATTTTTGTACCCCTGTAACCCCAATATTGTTATTATTGTGCACTTACATTATTATTGTTAGGTCGGCTAGGATTATATTGTGACCCATGGACTCCTATATATAGAAGGAGGTTTTGGTCATTTGTATCATCAAAGAATTTTTAATTTATGTAATGTATTGGAGGTTTCACCCTCGAAGTGGCTAATTTCTAAGGCATTGATCTCTCTGTTCTTCTATTTTTGGAGCTGGTTTCATTACAGATATAAAGTCATTGAGTCATTGTCATGTATGAATGACCCATTTTGGCATGTTACATATTTTAAATAAAATATTATTGAGTCATAATCAAGTCAAGAGACCCTCCAAGACCTTGTCACATCACAAAGTTCAAGTCGGCTTAAGGAAACTTATAGTCAGCTCAAAGGAAGCAATTCACCCCTATGTGAAGCCTATATAAAGAAGACCTCGACCTCATTTGGACGACACACTCTCACTCACATAGGGTTGATCTTAAGGACAAAAATGGAAGTGCGGAGAAGAGGAAGAATAAACAAGGAGAAAGAGTCAAAGTTTTGGATTTTGCTTTGGGCTACTTCTCTCCACACGTGCGAAGGAATTAGGGCACATATGTTGCAGTGACGTTGAGTTGCAAAATTGAAGTTAGGGCACCAAGAAGAGTTTTTCTGGAAGTTTATTTCTCTAGAAAAGAGGATATACCCAAGCGAAGTGGAGAATTTGAAATTTTAGGGCATATCGAAGTTGTAGTTGCAATTTTTGGGCATATTGAAGTTGCAGTTGCAGTTTCTAGTTGCAGTTACAGTTGCAGTTGCAGTTTTTGTTTGCAGTCAAAATTGTAGTTTCTAGTTGCAATCGAAATTGCATTTTCTGAGCAAGTCAAAGTTACAGTTTCTTAACAAGTCGAAGTTATAGTTGCAGTTGCAATTGATGAATAGGTTGAATTCACCCCCTCATCGAGCCCGGGGCAACATCTCATGTGTGAATATAGTCATGCAAATAATATAACACACACCCAACACATTTAGGCCTCGAAGGAGGCTTGCTGTTCAGTAATCCCATATATATGGAGTCAACTTGGCTATTATTTGGATATGCTGGTGTTCATATTGATATGAGCACAAGGCTACACACCCATCTTGGAGTTGTTGAAGAGTCTACCTGTGCTAGACTAGAATTTCTAGAATATAGTCAACCAAAAATGAAATATTGGAGAATCCAATTTGTAAAATGCATAGAGAGGAGTGGATTTCCTATAAATCCACTGTCAATTACATAATGGTGGCTTTGATCATTGGAATTTCTCTCTTTCCCATAATATTATGTGGGATTGAACACCAAATTTCCAAAAATACTTGCATACACAAAGCCTTGTATCTATTTGAATTTTTTAACCAAAAAAACAATTTTTAATACATATAAAAACATTGGGAAAATCTAGTAGGGAAGAGTATATTGTGCCATATCAAAGTTACCAATTTGTAACACCCTCCTTCCACATTACCCAAGTTCACTAGTATGCCAGTGTAAACATGTGACGAAGAGTTATTATGATATGAACCAACCTCCTAGATGTTGAAATATGTAACTAGGTTCGGTATTCATAATGGCAGATGTAATCATGATTTTATGCATTTAATGAAAAGAGAAAAATAAATTTATTATTGTAATTCTTGAGGCATGGGTTTCATGCTAAGGATAATTTATTTTATAGGTTAAAGCACCCATTGAGTGCTTCTAGGTTTGTTATAAAGTCATTGAGTCATTTTAATGTATGAATGACCCATTTGGGAATGTTAAATATTGTAAATAAAAATTTATTGAGTCCTAATCAAGTCAAAAGACCCTCCCAGACCTCATGATGGCACAAATTTCAAGTCGGCTTAAGGAAACTTCTAGCCGGCTTAAAGTAATCAATTTGACACTATGTGAAGCCTATGTAAAGAAGACCTTGACCTCATTTGGATGACACACTCCCACTCATATAAGTTCGATCTTAAGGATGAAAAAGGAAGTGCAGAGAAGAGGAATAATAAATAAGGAGAAAAAGTCAAATTTTTGGATTTGTTTTTGGGCTACTTCTCTCCACACGTGCAATGTAATTAGGGCACATATGTTGCAGTGAAGCGAAGTTGTAGAATTAAGGTTAGGACACCAAGAAGAGTTGTTTTGGAAGTCAAATTCTCTAGGAGAGATAATCTACCCAAGCAAAGTAAAGAAGTTACAGTTTTTGGGCATATCGAAGTTGTAGTTGTAGTTTCTGGGCATATTGAAGTTGCATTTGTAGTTACAGTTGCAGTTGCAGTTTCTGGTTGTAGTCAAAATTTCAGTTTCTGGTTGCAGTTGAAATTGCAATTTCTAAGAAAGTCAAAGTTGCAGTTTTTAGGCATGTCAAAGTTATAGTTGCAGTTGCAATTACTGTGTAGTCCGAATTTTCTGGAAGGAGAATCTATTCAAAGAGGAAGCATTGACTTGGTCTTGGAGGGGTTCTCGGTCAAGGGTGTAGGTCTTGGAATTAATCAATTGAAGATTATATAAGAAGAAGAATTCTTGTGGGTTTTCCTCTGATGTTGGAGAGGTTTTGGCCTTGGCTGATCACCTACATCTTGTTTCCTTTGTGTTGAAAAACGTAACTAGGTTTAGTCTTCATAATGACTTGTAATTATGATTTTATGTAAATGAAGAAGACAAAGAATAATAAAATGTATTATGTTGTTTCCTTCCTGTGTTTCATGAGTAAGGAGTTTTTATTATAGGTCATAGGATTCTTCTTGATGTATTTAGGTATTTTTCATCTTGTCATAAAAATATAATAAGAGTCTTGGTATTTAGGTATTTGTCATCTTGGTATTTATGTATCACAAAGAAACTTCGGATCGAGTCTGCAATAACAAGTGTGGATGACAGTGTGAGAAGTATACGGCTTATACAATGAGGACTAAGACTACAAGAAGTGCATAATGGTCTCTACATATCTCAGACTAAGTCTGTACCTTGATCACTGCAATCTCAGCGAAGACTAAAGGTTTCTTAAGGGCTTACACAGTTCGGTCTAGGGTTGTCAACAAGTGTAGAAGGGTGTTGAAAGGAGTTCGAAGGGAGGAGACTCTTGGAGACTGAAGGAAATATAATTTTGGGAGCCGAAGGTAATGTGTAAAGGGCTGTGAAGTAGAGACTGAGATTCTCTAGGTGATAGTGCAGGACGGTGCGAATAAAGAAGGACATAATTGAGAAGGCAAAAGAGAGCAAGAGATAGTGACAAGTACCTTGGAGGAAAAATTGTGGCAGGTGTATTTGTCAAGGGTCTTGGTATTCGTCAATTGAAGCATCTATAAGAAGAGATTTGCAAGTTTTCTCCTTAAGAGGAGGGTTTTGGCCCTGGCTTGCAGCCTACCTATTGTCTCACTATTCTTATTGTTTTGGTAGCTGTTTGATGTATTTTTCATTATAATAACAAGAATCAAAGATAAAGAAGCTAAAGAGTAACACAGACAGTTATCAAGTAAGAGAATTAAATTAATCAGTGCCATACTAATTCTCAACATTGGTTTCAAAGCTAAGGTCATCTAAGGGAATGATAGAGTTCATAAAAAATATTGTAAGTAATTTAAATAAATGTTTCAAGAATATATGGAATCTCTTATTCTATTCAAAGGAGGTATTAATCATAGAAAATGATGAAGGTCTTTTCTCAGCCCTCTCTGGTAATTTTTAAGAAGAATACATTTGGGTAATTGAAAGTGGTGCTTCAAGACACATGATTGGCCACTCAAAACAATTGAATACTTTATCAAAGGGAAAATCCACTTACTCTGTGGAAATTGCAGACAACAATAGCTACTCCTTAAAAGGTATTGGATCTACATCAATAAAGCTTGAATATGGAAGCAACATCCATCTCATCAATATTCTATTTGTTCTAGGTTTGCATAAGAACTTGCTTTCAATTTCATGCTTAGAAGAAAAATGAGATAGAGTAGATTTCATTGATGGAAAGGTTGTTGTTTGGGGAAAAGAATCAAATATAACACAAGCCAAAGTTATTGGCATTAGAGAAGGAAGGCTTTTCAAATTGTTATCCCCTATAGCTCAAGCCCTAGTTCACATTGAAATTAGTAATTGTGAACTATGGCATTGGATATTCTGTCATCTCCATTTCAAAATCCTTCCTTCCTTAAGGTCCATGTAGATGGAACCCCAAATCTTAAATAATCCCATGAAGGTGTCTGCAAGGGATGTGCATTGGGAAAGAATGTCAAGAGACCATTTGGAAGCAATGCTTCAAGGTCAAAAGGTATCTTGGATCTCATCCAATTTGATGTGTGTGGTACTATGATTACAAAATATCTTAGAGGTCATCTGTATTATGTCACCTTTATAGATGATCATTCAAGGATGATCAGAAACTTGAAGAGACTTAGGAGTTCTGATTCAAGCCTGATGGATCCTTCCAAATATAGCCAATTAATTGGCTCATTAATGTACCTGGTGAATAATCTACTATACATATGCTTAGCAATAAATGTTCTCATTCAATTCCAAGTGGAGCCAAGGTAGGATCATTGGATAGCAGCAAAACACATTCTGAGATATCTTCAAGGAACCATCAACTACTATCTAAAATATGATAGAAGGAATGATGTCTAATTAATTGGATATATAGATTCAAACCGGGGAGGAAATTAATAAGATGGAAGGAGCACTACTGGAGGATGCTTCAGTTTGGGATTCTCTATGGTCTCATGGATGAGCAGAAAGTAAAAAATTGTTGCTTTGAGTAGTGTTGAGGCTGAATATGTTGCAACTTGTAAAGTGGGTAAAGAAGCAGTTTGGTTGAGGAGGTTTTTATCCGACTTATTTGAAGGACCGATGGACCCTACCGTGATACTATGTCATAACACCTGCTGTATACATTTTTATTAAGACACAATATTTCATGGTAAGACAAATCACATTAACAAAAAATATCACTATGTTCAAAAGCTAGTACAAAATGGAGTGCTACAACTTTAGTATGTTTCTACAGATGTACATGTAGCTGATACATTCACAAAATCACTTCCAAATAGGAAGCTTGTGTATCTAAGAGACAAGCTTGGTTTGGTGGGTGTATCCTTTCTTTCTGAGAGGGAGATATAGACATACATTATTGTCTTCACTGGAAGAAAGAATGGAGGATTTGGTAAACACACGACATCTGATACTCTTTGAGAATGTGGCAGGAATTCAAGATAAGAGTTGTCGTGGACTGATATTCTTTGAGGATTATCTACCCAAGATAAGAATAGTCCAATAAGGTCATACTTGGTGAACACCCGAGTGGAGTATGTAACTTAGATATAATGATGATGGTGTCTATAGTCATTGGTCTCACAAGCATTGTAGCTCATGGTCTCATAAAGAGATGGAGTTGTTAGTCAATGCCTTGCTATGTGACAATGTTGGATTGATATCACGCTAGTAACAGATGGGTTACAAATCTGACTCTGCTTATGAGATCTCTTCAGATTGAGAATGAAAAAGTACCATTATGAATACCTCCCTAGATAAGAGGGAGTGTTGAAAAGTGTAACTAGATTCAGACTTCATAATGACTTGTAATTATAATTTTATGTAAATGAATAAGAAAAAGAATAATAAAATGTATTATGTTTATTGCTTCATGGGTTTCATGAGCAAGGAGTTTTTATTATAGGTCAAATACTTCTTCTTAATGTATTTAGGTATTTTTCATATTTTCATAAAAGGTAATTAGAGTCATGTAAATGAAGTCACGTTACAGATGTAAAAGAAACATAATCTATGTAAAATTTGCACTCCAAGACGTTATCACTATACCTCTTGAAGTCGTTTCAAACATGGATGAAATTATCCTTGTAAAGAAGTTGACTTACCTTCATGTCTAATGTTGGCCTAATTAGAGGAAACCAGTCACTATATAAAGGTGACTCGATCTCATTGTATCACCAAGAAACTTCAGATCAAGTCTACAATAACAAGTGCAGATCATAGTGCGAGAAGTATAAGGGTTATACAACGAGGAGGAAGACTACAAGAAGTATGTAAGGGTCTCTGCATATCTCAAACTAATTTTTTACCTTCATAACTACAATCTCAGCTAAGACCGAAGATTACTTAAGGGCTTATACAGTTTGGTCTAGGGTTGTCACTTTCAACAAGTGTAGAAGGGTGTTGGAAGGAGGCTGAAGGGAGGAGACTCTTGGAGACCAAAGGAAAGAGACTGTTGGGGGCCAAAGGTACTGTTTCAAGGGCTGCAAAGTAGAGATCGAGATTCTCTAGTTGATAGTGAAGGATAGTGCGAAGAAATAAGGAAAAATTTGAGAAGGACAAAGAGAGAAAGAGATATTGACAAGTGTCTTGGAGGAAAACTTGTGTCAAGTGTCTTTGTCAAGGGTCTTGGTATTCGTCAATTGAAGCATCTATAAGAAGACATTTGAGTGTTTTCTCCTCAAGTGGAGGGGTTTTGGCCCTGGCTTGCAGCCTACAGATTGTGTCACTATTCTTATTGTTTTGGTAACTGTTTGATGTATTGTTCATTATAATAAAATAATCAAAGATGAAGAAGCTAAAGAGTAACACAAGTAGCTATCAAGTAAGAGAATTGAATTAATCATTTCCCTACTAATTCTCAACACTTTGTCTCAATATTGTTTATGGTTTGGTAGGTATTTGATGAATAAGAACACATAATAATAATTAAGTACAAGAAGAACCTAATTAAGAAAAGTAAAATATCCTCACGATTAGTTATCATTATAAGAGAAATCATCTAATATTCTCTGCCCTAGATTTCTTAACATGGTATCAAAGCTAAGGTGACATGTAAAAGAAGAGAAAATCAACAAGGCACACTGAAGATCTCAATAATCAAGGTTATAGAAGGATATTAAAGGGCATCAAAGAATCAAGAAGGTCACTTCATTATCTTGAAGGAAGTGTCAAAAACCCTAGATCAATCAAAGAAGAAAGTTCACACTTAAAGTATTTTTTGGATCCACACTCAAATCATCATCTCAAGGAAGGAGACCTCAAAAGACCCCATCTCTACTCAAGAAAGAAAAGAATTTGATCTAAAATAATCTTGAAGATTACTTATCCAAGGAAAGCTAGATCAAGGACATTGTAAACATCTAGAAGCATCAATGATTCATCAAAATTCATTCTCAATAATCATAAACAAAGGCGTCAAGTTGAGGATTTTATCTTCACTTGATAAGTAAGTATTCATACTTCTATATCTAAATCTAGTAAAATGACTTCATTTTGAAAGTAGATCAACAAGTTAGCTGGGTCACCGAACATCCTTGCATGGAAAAGAAGGATAGACTTAGTCCTCAAGGAAAATGAAGTTATTGATCATGTCAAAGGAAAAGTCTCCAAACCATCTGAAGAGAAAGCACTATATAAAAATACGAAAAAGGATCTAAGGGCTCAAAGTATTATCATAGAATCTATCAAGCATTCTATCATTCCATATGTATAAGGGTTTGAAACATCAAAAGAGATATATGATAAGCTAGTAGAATTATTTTCTTAAAGCTCAACAAAACAAGTTATATCACTAAGATATGAACTATACAAGTTAAAATTTTCAATGTATGAAGGGGTGTATACATGTCTCACTAAGTCATCACAAATAAGGATCAAATTCAAGATATAGGAGAGATGATATCCAATAAATAAATGATTACCCTTTTTCTAAATTCTCTAACTGATGAACAAGGAAACCTTGTATCAAAGGCCTATGAAAAGGAGAAAACTATCCCTTTCAATAATTTGTGGTCACTATGAAGGATTGAAGAAAAAAAGTTGAAGGAAAAAGTGATACAGGATCATATGAGAAGGTTCAAACATTTGATGTCATGTCAAAAGGAGTATGGAAATTTGGCATGTTTGGTCCTCAAAAGAAGAAGAATATTTATATGTCACATATCCAATTCTATGGATGTCAGGAATATGGGCACTAGAAGAGAGATTTTCCTAAGCTCAATAAGGACAGCAAAAAATGAAGAAGGTAAGAATCCCATATCAGTGAAGAAGTGGAAGGATCTGAAAAGAAATTCAATATGGAGGAAGTAAAAGATCTCTACTATTGTTGAGATAAGTCTTCCTCACCTAGTTATTTCCAAGTTTCTGTTTTTATATAAACTATCATGGTAGGAATCATTAGAATAATGACATGATGCATCATGTTAGAAAATGGAATCATTGAAGCATACGATTGAAAGAAAGAGCTCAAAAGAAGCATGAAATATAACTGAAACAGAAGTCTATGACATCCACCTATAGAAGGATGTAGCTCTTGGTGACCTTATTAGAAGAATAATTAGTACTTATGGGAAGAAGATAGTCATCTAGTATAAAATTTCATCACACATCACTCAAGAGGAAATTTTTCCAAATGAGGATGATCAATATCCTCCATTGGAATGTTCACTAGAAGGTTCACCTATTGATAAAAGAAGGTGTTTCACCGAGAATTCCACGTTGCATGGGATTCATGGAGTAAAGGTATGATGTCATAAAATTCAAAGCAGGTTAAGGTGATTAATTTAGTTCAATCAAGGAACTTTTGAAAGAAGTATAGATGAACTAAAAGAAGAGATTAGGTATGTATGCATATATTTGGATGAAAGACGAGTCATGTCATATGGTTGCAGGGATAAATTCTCTACCTTGAGAGCATGATCAAAATAAAGGATATTCTCCTTTGAAAAAGATGTAGGAAGGCATGGATTACAAATTAGTTAGATGAAATCAATATAATATGTCCTCATATGAAGTATGAGGTGGTTGAAAAAAATTGGAGGAACTCTTATTGGAAGTTCCTGGAAGGAAATGTGTGAAGAAAGAAAGGAAGAGATCATGAAATATGCAACTAAGGATAAGGAAATCAACATCAAAGAACTAATGGGGTTTTGACTATGATATCTCCATGGGAAAGATATGAATATTCTAATGAAGTTTGAAAAAGAAAGAGACCCTTCGCATCATATTTCTTTTGGAGATGTGTTAATATGTATGCAAAATATTGATGCAAACAAGGAGATGTCATGATGAATGACCATCACAAAGGTAATTTTGATGTAATGTTCATTTCTCATTTTTTTAATAATATTTGGATAGGCATATGCAGGGATGCTAAGGGAAGAGCTATGATTGTCTTCCACAACTGACGCCCATGTAGTAGGATGAAATATCATTAAGGAAACATGGCAAGAAGAAGGAAATATGGCATGAAGTAAGGCCAAATATTTAATAGATCACTTTCTAATAAAATGAATGATTACATGCCTAACATGACTCATGGATGAAAGTGATGTATGGTTAATTCCCTACGAAGAAGTGCCAAAAGGATGAAGACTCATGAATAAAGAAAAATAAGTTCATGAAATCGAGAGGAGGAGCTCTTCAAGAAGCTATTTGTCCCGTGGTCTCCGTCCAGAGAGCTACTGGAAGCAAGTCCCTAGTTAAGAGGGAGCCTGATCAAGTCCCTGATTAAGAGGGAGCTTGGGTACATTCCTTTTATAGGAATGGGTACATTCCTTCATTTGAATGGGTCTATCCTCCTCAGTTAATAGGGATATATTGAAACATTGTTATTGTATTCACTTGGGAAGATAGAATGGAGGATTGCATAAGCATCTGTCATCCAATACTCTTTGAGTATGTGATAGGGAATCCAATATAAGAGTATTCATGGAGGACTGATATTATTTGAGGACTGGGAATCCAAGATAAAAATAGTCCTAATGGAACATACTCTGAGAGAACCCAGGTGGGGTATGTTTCGAAAGATACAATGATGAGGGTGTATATAAATAATTGGTATCACCATCATTGTGCTATGATCTTGTTGAGAGATAGAGTGGTTAGTCAAGGCTGTAATATTCCAAAATTTGCATGCAGCAAATTGGAATATTAAATTTTGCAGATTTCACTTAGGAGATGAATAAATGTGTAAGGAGGCCCATGCATAATAAAAATCTGAATAAAATCCCTCATAATGTGAAAAGGGATCATAATGCTAGTTGGATTTTACACTCTCAGGTGTGAACAGGGTCATTTGCATGTGGACAAGGTCAAGTTTGACCAAGTAAACAATGCTAGGATAGGAGGTGGAGATCATCTTGAGAGACAGGGCAGAGATAGTGGGAGTAATATTCCTTGGTGAAGGAAACCCTGATGAGTGGGGCCTAAGACAAGAAGGCTCACACATGTTTAAAGGAGGGCAAGGCAGCCATAGCAAGACAACTTATGATTTGATTATTGAATTTTGGTCTGCATGACTATTCTGCTTTCTTCAACTGTTTAGTTGAGATTGTTGTGCTGCTTAGCACAAGGATTTCCTGTTTAGGAATCCTTATCCTTTCTTGAGAGGCCTCTTGAAGGAGCTTGTACTGAATTTCTCCACATCTAGGCTTGAGGCCAAGCATCCTCCTTCAGCTACAATGTTATTTCTGTAGCAGTATAACGTTGTGTTGCAGGGTGTTGCAGTGGGGGTCCACAACACCACTTTTGGAGCTTATCTTTCAAAGGAGGAAGCTTTATTTCCTTTGGGAGATCAGTGAGGAAGCCTTTGGAGAAAATTTCAGATCTTGGCCCTTGGCCAACCTATTTTTTGTCTCCTACAGCGCAGTCCCTCTCCTTGACTGTGTTATTTTTAGTGTGTATCTGCAGTGAGGATTTGCAGATTGTTTGGAGGGTGAGATCTTCAGTGTTAGGATCAGCCTTTCACTTGGAAGACCCATTGGAGGAGGTCTATTCATCTTGTGTATCATCTTTAAATATCTCCATATAGTTCTTGATTTGTAGCTAGTACTCAATCCTAGGACTGCAACTCCGGCATTTTTGCCATTTTTCATATTTCAGGAAATCCTTCTAGGATTATCTTGGAATTGTCTTTGGGAGTTTAGATCTTTGCTCCCCACATTGTATGAGCTGTATATTTCCATATCTAGGTATTGAAATACTCTAGCAGTAGTTGTCTCTAATAAAACTACGTTGTCATAGCCTTGGGCATTTTCTGTGTAGCAGTGTACTTGATTTTTCATGTATATGTTTCTTGAGGCTTGTTATACCTTGCTTGAGTGATTATTTCCTCAAGATCTTGTAAAAATTTTGCTACTGTAACATTAATAAGATGGATATGTGTTCTTCTTACATTTTATGAGTTGATTTATCACTGCTACTCCAGTTTTGTGTTCATGTATTGCTACATCCCCATTTTGGGATATTACAGTGGTATCAGAGCATAATCTTGGCTCAGCCTGTGTGAGTTCCAGCCATTATGCACTCAAGAAGATAAGAAGAATATGAAGAGATCAGAATGTTGGAGAGAATGAGCTTGCTCTCATCACTTTTTAGATCCAGGAAGAACCTCTCAAAGGAGGTTAAGCATATGAAGGAAAAGAGATGCAAAGAAACTCCTAGAGGGTTTCAAGAAGAGGAAGAGCCATGTACTTCCTATTCTCAAAGAGGAGAAGACAAGAAGCATGAAGAAAACTTGGGAGCATGAGATCTTAAGTGGATACCTTGTTGAGTGAAAATATCAACCTAGAGCCTTCAAGGAGACTCTAGCTTTCCCACAATTCATTCAGCTGGAGGAAGAGAGGAGGCCTTGCAGCACAAGGAAAATCAAAGCAATAGGTTTATATTGTCCACTTTTGATGGGTCATCTTCAGCAAGGGTTTGGGCAAGAAGACTTGATGCATTATTCCTACTACATCCAGTAGTAGAAAGGAGGCTGTAGAAATTGCAGCGCTGCACCTTGAAGGTGAAGCAAGCACTTGGTGGTTCAGCCATGTGAGACATGCAAGAGTATCTACTTTTTCAAATTTCACTCAAAGGGTGATCAAAATATTTGATAAGGAGAGATCAGAGAAGGAGGAGCCCTCACCACCACTTGAGGATGTATGTACCAGCGCTGTTACAACTATGGAGGAGTAGCCTTCATCTTTAGCAATTGGGAAAGCCAACACATTGGAGGAAGGAAATCTTGCAGCCATACAAGATGCTTTCAAATGTCACAAAGGTATGCCTGAGTTTCCATCTATTATCATTTCAACAAATATTATGGAGAGATATACACCATTGCATACTGCTAATCTAGAGCAGCAGAATTGCATTGCGCTGTGCAACATTGAGTCATTCAAGGGAGAGATGAACCATCATCCTCATGAGCCATTATTGGATTGCATACCACACTTGAGGTTTGGGCTTGAAGACTTGGAGGAAAGGATGATAAATAGTAGACATCTTGAGGTGATAAAAACTTTCTCCTTTCTAGATGAAACTTTTTCAATGAGCATCTCACAGCTCAAAGAGAAACTTCTACTTGCAGTAGACTCAAGACCTTATTGGTTTTGGAGGACCATTGATGAGGAGAAGGTCTCATGGAGAGATCTAATTGGAGTTGCACTTCAACATGACATGGAGTGCAAGGTCCTTCAATGGTTTGAGGAGGTTTTTCCCTAATTACATTTGAATCTTGATAGATTCAAGATGGTTATGGGTACGAGGTCTTTCCTAGAAGATCTCCAAGGTGTTGCATTTCAACATCCCATGAAATGAAAGAAGAGAAAACTGGTTTGGGAGGATGGTAGCCCTCATTGGAGGAGTAACAATATGGAGAATGGTAGGAGACATCCACAAGTGGTTGAGTGGATGTGGGTGGAAAGCAAGAGGCTAGTGAGCCACTTGAAAATTTATGACATAGGGAAGCAAGAGGCAAAGCTGCATTGGCTACTCTTGAGAGAGTTTGGCCATCATGAGACATGTCCTTTTTCTAAGGGTATGTGGGTGGAAGGAACTTGGCAAGATACTTGCATCATTGGGCAGAAAGGAGTGTGGATGCATTATGATGATATGAAATTATTTATACCAAGCATTATGTTTTCACCACATGTTTTGTATGAAGGAGGTATGCAGAGGCAAAAAATTTTTTTGTTGCTTTGGGTGTTCTTGGGAGAGCAAGGGCAGATTTTCTCTCACACTTTGCATGATGTTGTAGGAGTAAGAGATGGTACTATCATGGTGAAAAGGGGTTACTCCTTAGCCTTGAATGATCTGGAAGTACTTCCACTTTGGAAGAAACTTCTTATATGTAGCAGCATTATGGGAGATGTCTTTGACAATGATCATGTCAAAGAATGGAGTTATGAGTTGGTAGGAGCCTATTTGGATAGACCAACAATGATGTCACTTTGGAGCTTGGACTTATTGATGGAGTGTCCCTAGGATCACTTCACTTTTGATGCACTTGATGGAAAAGGAGGAGGAGAGAAATATGGAGTAGTGGATGGAGACATCTATTACTGTGATATGTTCTTCTTGACTTGGATTTCCAAG
The DNA here is from genome assembly GCA_034641835.2 of Pinus albicaulis. Taxonomy (NCBI): domain Eukaryota; kingdom Viridiplantae; phylum Streptophyta; class Pinopsida; order Pinales; family Pinaceae; genus Pinus; species Pinus albicaulis. Next base: position 261,307,807 of record CM076578.1, read on the forward strand.
CATAAGAGGAAGGATCTTCATGCAGCACATGGTTCATCCCTCTCCATGCAAGTATGCCAAAACACTATGGATGATTCATTCATGGATCCATGTATCATATTACTTCTAGTACATGGTGAGAACTTTGTTTTTACATTTATTGATTATCTAACACAATATTTGTATACTCTTACCATTTCTATGCAGTGCATTGCTCCACAAAGGGGCAAGCTTTTCATTTGGCTCCGTGGTCAATTTTGGGCCAAACTATATGATGGAGGCAGCCATCTCTTATGTGGCCTTGGGCAAGTGTTTTATCATTGCATGAATGTTCAGTTCATGTACCCAACCATTTACTATTCATTAGTAAATATGATGACATACATAATTAACCATGTATCAAGAAACAACTTGCCATGTAATTTTCTGAAGCAGCAGTTTGGAAAACTGCGTTGTAACTACTTGGGAGATTGTTGGTACTTTCCAGCACCACATGGAACCTTCAGTATTTCCCTCATTTTGATGCTGATCATGATTTCATTTGCTGATATTGTTCTTATTCTTATTGAGAGCATGATTGGAGAAGTGATACATGGATTGGATGTGTCCTTGGGGAAAGAGATTTCCCACACTTTTTTCATTGCATGTTCCAAGGGGAGCATGAGAAATGATATGGCCACTACAGTAAGACAATTTATTTTCCATGATGTGGGCCATAGGATTGATTGGATGCCATAGGGTGATGATTTTCTATCCATCACATATGGGATGGTTTGGGCCAGCGTGATTCACAACGTTGGAGAGGAGATCTTTGGAGACCTAGTCTTCTTCTTGCCACTTGAGGGAAACTTATTTGCCGCCCAAGATTAGAAAAATCTCTACACTCATCATGAGTGGAGAGAAGGAAAATTTTGGGTAGGCTACTTTGTCTACCATGATCAGATTTTCAGGCCACCTACTTTGCATGAGCCAAAGGTGGAGGAGAATTTTCTGGAGTTACCATGTTGGGAGGTAACTCATTTTATATGGATGATTTATTGTGGATGGAGGATCCACATGGGAATGATGTTTCCCACTACATTTCAGATTACATTCCTCAAAGGGACCTCTTGACAACACCTTATTTCCTTATTGAGTACTCTACTTGTTCATGATGATAGCTATTTAGCTAACCTGCATGCTTGGGAGAGGTAATATGGAGATTCATTGTTGAGACAACATCATATTCTTTGGATGAGTTCATCATATGTGGATGCTACAGTAGGAGGAGGAAAGACTTCTTCGTTCTATCCTTGCAGTTGCTTGAGGAAAAGCAACATTTGGGAGGGGAGGACTGTAATATTCCAAAATTTGCATGCAACAAATTGGAATATTAAATTTTGCTGATTTCACTTAGGAGATGAATAAATGGGTAAGGAGGCCCATGCATAATAAAAATCTGAATAAAATCCCTCATAATGTGAAAATGGATCATAATGCTAGCTGGATTTTACACTCTCAAGTGTGAACTGGGTCATTTTCATGTGGATAAGGTCAAGTTTGACCAAGTCAACAACACTGGGATAGGAGGTGGAGATCATTTTGAGAGACAGGACAGAGATAATGGGAGGAAGATTCCTTGGTGAAGGAAACCCTAATGAGTGGGGCCCAAGGCAAGAAGGCTCACATGTGTTTAAAAGGCGGGCAAGGAAGCCATAGCAAGACAACTTATGATTTGATTATTGAATTTTGGCCTGCATGACTATTCTGCTTTCTTCAACTGTTTAGTTGAGATTGTTGTGCTGCTTAGCACAAGGATCTTCTGTTTAGGATTCCTTCTCCTTTCTTGAGATGCCTCTTGAAGGAGCTTGTATTGAATTTCTCCATATCCAGGCTTGAGGCCAAGCATCCTTCTTCAGCTACAATGTTATTTTTGCAGCAGTATAACGTTGTGTTGCAGGGTGTTGCAGTGGGGGTCCACAACACCACTTCTGGAGCTTATCTTTCAGAGGAGGAAGCTTTCTTTCCTTTGGGAGATCAGTGAGGAAACCTTTGGAGAAAATTTCATATCTTGTCACTTGGCCAACCTATTTTCTGTCTCCCACAGCGCAATCCCTCTCCTTGACTGCGTTATTTTCAGTGTGTATCTGTAGTGAGGATTTGTAGATTATTTGGAGGGTGAGATCTTCAGTGTTAGGATCAGAATTTCACTTGGAAGATCCATTAGAGGAGGTCTATTCATCTTGTGTAGCAGCTTCAACCATCTCCATCCATTTCTTGAGTTGCAGCTGCTACTCAGTCCTAGGACAACGACTCCAACATTTTTTCCATTTTACATATTTCAGGAAATCCTCTAGGATTGTCTTGGAATTGTCTTTGGGGGTTTATATCTTTGCTCCCCAAATTGTATGAGCTGTATATTTCCATATCTAGGTATTGACATGCTCCAACATCAATTGTCTCTAATAAAACCGCGTTGTCATAGCCTTGGGCATTTTCTGTGGGCATTTTCATGAGGCTTGTTCTACCTTGCTTGAGTGATTATTTCCTCAAGATCTTGTACACATTTTGCTGCTGTAACATTAATAAAATGGCTATGTGTTCTTCTTACATTTTACGAGTTGATTTATTACTGCTACTCTAGTTTTGTGTTCATGTATTGCTACATCCCCATTTTGGGATATTACAAAGGCCTTGTTATGTGGCAATGCTGGATGATATGATGCTAAATAGATGGGTTACTATTCTGACTCTTCTTTTGAGAATTATTAAGATTGAGAATGTTTAAGTACCTTGTATGGATTATGAATACCTCCCTAGTTAAGAGAGAGTGTTGAAATATGTAACTAGGTTCGGTCTTCATAATGATAGATGTAATCATTATTTTATGTATTTAATGAAAAGAGAATTTTTTTTTAAAATTTTATTATTATTTTAATTCTTGAGGCATGCGTTTCATGCTCAAGAGAATTTATTTTACAGGTCAAAGCACCCATTGAGTTCTTCTAGGTTTTTTATAAAGTCGTTGAGTAATTTTCATGTAAGAATGACCTATTTGGGCATGATACATACTGTAAAGAAAACATTATTGAGTCATAATCAAGTCAAAAGAACCTCCAAGACCTCATCATGGCACAAATTTTAAGTCAAACTAAAGAAACTTCTAGTTAGCCTAAAAGGAAGAAATTTGACCCTATGTGAAGCCTATATAAATAAGACCTTAGCCTCATTTGGATGACACACTCTCACTCGCATAAGTTTGATCTTAATTATGAAAAGGAAGTATGAAGAAGAGGAAGAAAAAAGAAAGAGAAAAATTCAAAGTTTTGGATTTGGTTTTAGGCTACTTCTCTCCACACGTGAAAAGGAATTAGGGCACATATTGTTGCAGTGAAGCTGAGTCATATAATTGAAGTTAGGACACTAAGAAGTGTTGTTCAGGAAGCTGAATTCTCTAGGAGAGAGAATCTACCCAAGTGAAGTAGAGAAGTTGTAGTTGCAGTTTCTGGGCATATTGAAGTTGAAGTTTCATTTTTAGTTGTAGTTGCAGTTGCAGTTGAAATTTCAGTTTCTGGTTGTAGTCAAAATTGCAGTTTCTGGGCAAGTCGAAGTTGCAGTTTCTAGGCAAGTCAAAGTTATAGTTATAATTTCAATTTATGAGTAGGTTGAATTTGATGGAAGGAGAAGATATTCAAAGAGGAATCATTAACTTTGTCTTGGAGGGATTCTTGGTCAAGGGTCTAGGTCTTGGAATTTGTCAATTGAATATTCTATAATAAGATGAATTATTGAGGGTTTTCCTCTCATGTTGGAGAGGCTTTGGCCATGACTGATTGCCTACATATTGTGTCATTTGTCTGATTGTTCTTTATGGCTTGATAGTTGTTTGATGAAGAAGAATAGATAATAATAATTAAGTACAAGAAGAACCTAATTAAGAAAAGTAAAAAGACCTCAAAAGTAGTTATCATTATAAGAGAAATCATATAATATTCATTTCCATAGATTTCTCAACACTATATACAGTTAAGAAATTGGGTTCGAAAACTAAAAAATCATTGATCTTCCTTAGGAGCTACAAGACCCTAGGAGCTAAAAAACCACCCCACGTGCCCAGACCCTGAGTTAGACTACTTTTTCACTGAACTAGGATGCCTTTCACATGCATAAAAAGGCAAGCCAATGAATATAAGACTTTATTCACATGGATAACCCTACATCCTAGAGACTGCAGTCTAATTTAACCAATTATTTGCATGCAACCCCGAGATATTAGCTACTTTTTCAGGGATTGGATCCAAACCTTTGCCTATAACTTCATAAAACTTTCTAGAATGATGAATGATACAAGGAAAAATATTTTAATATAAATCTTAGACAACAACTTGACCTAAAAATTCCTGAACATGACAGGAATTTTGTCAAACACATTACAAACATGTAATGTACAAGTTATACATACATATATGAACATAGGGGTCTCATAATTATATGAAAATAATGAATAAGGTTTGATGCCCTCTCACAATAACTACAATACCATATAATAGGTCATGCATTTGTTAACCATTCATTCACTAATCAAAACACGATGATAGGCATAACTAAGGTCTGTCATAAAACTATGCTTATAACCAACTTGTAACCAGAATAATAACAATGATATAACAACCATCCAAGCCAAATAATAAAAAGCATAAATACTTATGAAAATACAAGGGGAAACGAGATCCTATTAACAAATGCAAAAGATAACCAAGTCAAGGACTTCCACGTACCACTTGACCATATATTGGGCTAAACCAAATCTTTCTTTTAGCCAATCACACATGTACCATATTCCAAGCATGAATGTGGGACTCACAACAAAACAATGAAGGATTCCTCACGCATTACTGCATATCCCTCCATTACTGGTCGATGGATTTCTAGGCCCAAAGAAACCACCTACCCAACCAAGCTTTACCACAATCCTGCCATTACTGTTCAAGGGATTCCTAGGCCCAAATAAAGCAACATACACTACCATCTTTACCGCAATATTTCCAAAATGTTAGGTCCCTATAAGACTGCTATATCCCCTTATTGTTATTGTTAGTGCAACCCCCTTATTTTTATTGTTGTACCCATGTAGTCCCCATATTGTTATTATTGTGCCCCATAGAAGCCTACTATTTTTATTATTGTGCCCCGTATAAGCCTACTATTGTTATTGTTGCGCCCTTAAATTATTATTGTTATGTCGGCTCTGATTATATTGTGATCCCTTAGACTCATATATATAGAAAGGGGGTATTTTTCATTTGAATCATCGAAGAATTTTCTGTTTTTGTAATGTAAAGAAGGTTGCCCCCTCGAAGAGGATGATTTATAAGTAGTTGATATATCTTTTCTTATATTTTGTGAGTTGGTTGCCTAAAAAAAAACTGGTAAAGGAATCACTAGGCCCTAAAAAACCTTGGATACCTCCATATTTCTTCACCAATACCTTGAGTAATTTTCCTATCTCCACCCTTAGGATTTACCATGTATCCTACCATTACTAGTTAAGGGATTTTTAGGCCCTTGGGAATTTTCCCGGGACCACCTCACTCAATTCCAAAACCGTTCGACAATCCAAGCTCAACCAAATGAAAGAACACCATCACACCATGGATATCTAGAAATAGAAATGAAAATCTGAAACAACTGTCACACCTAGAAAATCCCATGCCAATGACAAAAAGAGAACCAAATACACACATGCGTACCCTGCATGTCCAAAATAGCAATGAAAACATACATGCAACTCAATACTTGCAAGTAATCCTGTTGTACCTGCTTGATCTTAAATTCCATTTTCTTTCTTTTCCTTCCATTCCCTTGCTTTCTCCAATGCTAGATTTCTCCAAGAATCCTCTAAGTGTGCAAGAGTATGAGAGAATAGAGAGAATAGAGAGAGATATCCAAAATTGAACTAAAAAAATGTTGTTAAGTGATCCTCAAAAGCCTTTTTATCAATGAGGCCTCTATTTTCTTCAATTTCCACTGATTTTCCTTCAATTTCCTCCTCACATGCAACCCCTGACCTTTCACCTCCCTTTTCTCCTATTTTCCATTATTTTCATAATTAAAATGCCAATTAATGTATATTTTCCTTTTCAATTTATTTTCCAATTTCCTTAGCCATAATAAACCAAACAAATGCCCAATGGGATGTTTTTCCTAACATTCAACTTGGAATAAGTGTCCCATGACCTTGGTGTTATGGTGTCTTTAGTGCACGAGTGTACTAAAACACCGATGCTTGGTAGGAATGGTTGCATCCTACAAGCAATGGTCACAAGCAGAAATAATTTTTAGCTGGTTAGTGCTAAGTGGAAACATTCTAACAAATAAAAGACACTAATTTATGGAAATAGTATGCTTCAAACAAGAAGAAAAAACACAACTACAATAAAACACAAACACAAGCTCAAATGAATCAAACGAGCCAATAATTCGAACAGTGGATTAATCCCCTCTTATTGACTGGTATTAGTAAAAAAAAGGTAGAATGTTACACACTTGAAAAGGATCCTTAGAGCTATGGAGCTCTAATACCCAATGCAAGGAGGGCTTTACCCTTGCGCTGAATCTGTAAGGACTCTCTCTTCTCCTAAGGGATTTGAGTTGTTGGGTGGCCAACAACTGAATCTTCTAACTCTATTTCTGCTCCGGATCACACACTATTGGTTTGCGCATGGTTAATTTGGCCAACATAACAATGTGTTCTCATTTTTTTCTTTTCATGGTGGAAATTTATAGGCAAGTTCAAATCCTTCTTCCCTCTCTTGGTACACTTGTGGATAGTGACCCAAGAGTGGGGGTTGATTCCTTTGTGTGCTCACTTGAGGTCTCAAGGTGGCTTTAGACAGTTTTCCTTGGGCAGCCTCAAGTGGATAATCTTCTCTTAAATTGTGTCAAGTGGTCCCGGATGGTGACTTCCACCATGCTCAGGACCGTGTGACTTTTTGAGGGAAATCCGCATAGACTAGCGTGCCTATCGAAGAAAAATGTGTGCGGAGCACATCTTGCATGTGTCTTCTGTGTGAAATTTGATATTTTGCCTCTTAACCTTAGATATTTTAAATTTTCCATATTCTCTAATGTTTCTCAGCCCTGTCAATCCTTTTGCTTGACATTTCATAATGTCATTTTTCTTGTTCAATTTTCCATTGATAACAGTTGCCCCCTAATGTGTGAGGTCTGGGAAGAACTGTATAGCCAAAATACATTATAGTTTATGTTCTGTGTAACTTGTGTCGAGAGAGAGAGAGAGACCTATGTACAACCCAAGGTTGGAGACCCCTTACAATGGGTAAAAGAGGGACCATGTTCTGTCGAAAACCTGCAAGAGATAGTATGATACAATAAATATAATTTTTCTACGAGGTGGGTATGTCCCATGCTCATGATGCTTTGGCTAGTTAAAAAATTCTATCTGACAGATAAAGGTTATGTTTGTGTCACTGATATGGCAGTGATATGTGGATTTGGTTGATGACCAAGATTGCTGACGCCCTTGGGGGAGTTTTTTATTTGACAATAGGTGAATGTGGTGCCCACATGTGTAATCTTGGTATGACATATAATTGCTCATTGTACGCATGGGTATATTACTAGGACCTTCCTGTGTAAACATTGCTGAAAGAGATTCCTATAATGGCATGGGTCTTCGACGAATTTGGACAAAGTGAAATGGTTGTGAAGTACGATACCATCTTGACATGAAAGCTTGTGTTGTCGTCAAATGTTAGGAGGATTGATGACATCTATGGGCAATGATGATTCCCATAGTGCCACCCAAGGATGCCCCTATTGAGATGAGGAGCCATCCAAGGTACTGCCTCCTTTTTGGAGAATGGGTGTTGAAGTCGACAAAAAGGAAGCCTCAACCGAACGAGAGAGCTATTGATGCAAGGGACCAAGGTCTCTGATTTAATAGTTTTAACATAGGCATGATGGCGAGGGATGATTGAAAAATGATGATGGAATTTTAGTGGCTCAAGGTCGGAGCATGAAAAAAGCAGTTTGGTGGCAGTCAGAACTATTTCTGATGAGGAAAGCCCTGGAGTCGGTAGGATATCCAGGGTGGGTAAATGTTGGTTATGAATGTCCTGGTGGATTTTTGTGAAAGGTGTGATGCTCCGACCAATGGCGATTGGGGACTACTGCCATGGGAGAAAAATGGATGGCTGGGTGGGGGATTTTCTCCTACGAAATATTTGTACACATTCCAAAAAGAATAAAAAATGGGTTTGGATTGTACAAAACATGGAGACAGCTGCCCGAAAAACATGAAAAATCATCTCTCATTGATGGTGTGAGGAAGGTATTTTTGCTGAGGGTGGGGGCCCCATTTGTTGGTCTCGGTGTGGGGATGATGAAGTGGATGGAAAATATCTCAGATGAGCTATGCTGATGGGGGGATGGTTAGCCAAATGCGAGACATGGTGGTGCTTATTCGATTTGCTTGCGAAAATGGTTGTCTGGGAAAGACGTTTTATTTTGAGATGGTAAAAATTTACTTGATGCATGGTGGATTAATGATCATAAAGTGATTCCAGGACTGAGGTGATATGGCCATGACATCATATCTTTTGTGGAATGGTATACTCTGAGTGATGGATGCCATGGAGGGGGAGGCTCTATCAACCGTCGAGGATGTTTATCATGTGCAAGGTGGGGTGTTTGGAACCTATGGTTTATTTCTTGTGGAGAAATGATGTCAGGATATGTAGAGTTTCCCTGGGACACTATCATGCTGAGGGTAGAATGATACCCTACTCTGGAAACCTTAGGTCCATGGGGAAACAGGTGGTTTGTTATACTGTATAATACTTGCAACAAAATACCCCAAGTTAAAGCATATTTCTCATTCAAATATTATTGACAAAATGTGCTGAATGAAAAGAGGATAAGAGAGGGAATAACTGTTGGAACTGAAAGATTTTTTCAGAGACGTAATGCGTGGATCCTCCTTTGGGCGTTGTGAGGTGCTGATCACTGTGTTGCTTTAGGTTCTACAATTGGGCTCTTTGATCTCTCATGATGGTCCTTCAAACAATTTGATAAGGGGGACATATAGGCGATTATGGCTCATTTCAACTCATTTGTGCCATTTGAGTGTTTGAGAGTTTGAGAGGTCAGAGGTTGCTACTAAGCCTTTCTTGCCATTGCGGTCATCCTGTGCACTTGGGATTCACGCTACTAGAGTCAAGTAGGACCTAGAACGTCCTGCATTTTAATTTATTCAGTGTGACTCGACAGAAACCCTAACAAATTTTTTCCTAGGACGGGCGGGTGATCAAGGTAGAGGTGCGAAATATCCGTGCGAAACTAAGGATTTGCATGCAGATTTTGCACCTGTGAGTGCTTTCTGCGCGGGACCTCCTCATCTTTCTGAGATAGAGATGCACGGTCAGTGTGCCTGTTTGAGGAACAATGAACCGAAAAGCCAAGGTTATTTTTGAAAGTTTTTTGGTGTTTGATGTCACTGATGTGTGTCTGTTTGGTGACAGGATGCTATAGAGGGAGAGAGATTGGCCTAAAATCTGCATGGCTATGCCACAAGATGCCAATGGTCATCCACAATTGGCTCGATGGGGACTTCTCAAGTTCCTTAAGAATGACCTCCTGCGATCACATGATCAATTACTGCGTTACCTAGTCCATTGCTGTAACATGCAGCGCAGAGTGATGGTGCGGCAAGGATGTGACTTGACTATCCGTCCAGAGATGGATACTTATTTTGTGACTAGTATACTACCTTAGGGTGAGGCAATCCCCTATCCACTCCCTCCTAGAAGGGTATATCTTCAGCGTTTTGCAGATATTCATTGTGGCAGGTCGCCTCTCATGGATGGGTGCATTTTGACAGCATCGGTGACAGAATTAACCGAGTGGTGTGCTCTGGCTATGATTGTGAGACATATAGGGTCATCTTCACTGCACAGGGCGTCGGGGCCTTAGATTGGTGTTTTGCATCGGCTGAGGGCCAGGAATTTCTTTGACTTTTCCCGTCACTTCTATGATGGGATGGTGACCAAGCTAGCGAAAATCTGAGATGGATCTAAGCTATTTACATATGATAACATCTATTGTATCATTATGTATGAGAGAGTGGTGTAGCTGTGAACCGTGGTGGCTGTGCTTGCGAGGGGTCATCGAGACCCTCGTATGAGGAGATGGGCCCTAGTGATGCCTCATGATGGGGGAGGTGTTTCCATTTTGGTGGCTTGCGTGGGAGCAAGTCTAGGTTACTCATAAGGCTATGCATTTTCCAAGAATTTGAAGTTGTGCCTAGTGCAAAGGTGCCTGAATGTTTCCATTAATGGGAATGGCTCTATTTCATGGTTATGGCCAGTGCAAATTGTGCACGGTACCACTGTGCCTACCGATTATATGGTTTGTGAACCAATACTACTCTTTTTCCTTGAAGTGGACACTCAAACATGATCAGGCATAAGGGAGAGATACCTCTACTACCATTTCTAAGTTTTTGGTTTTGGGAGGTCTATCTCTCTTGGGGAGTGTCGACTTAATGCTGCTCTTGCCGTTCGAAGCTTGGGGAGGTGTTCACATGTCATTGTATGGTGGAAGTATGAGAAAATCTGACAATAGCAGTGTGTGATCTTCTCTTGGTTAGAGGGATGCTTCTGAGGGAGGGAGGAGACCACGCGAAATTTGTTCATGAGGTGCTTCAGTTCTTTAGACTGATTGACCTAATGGCCAATTCTGTTGCGTAGCCCGCATGTTGGCCTAGATTGGATGTGGGCCCTGCTAGGTTGATGCATCTTTTTAACTCACCCAATGTTTTGGTATGGAAACAGGGTAGGCTGCTTGGGGGAAATCTGCCTTCTATTAAGTTCTCAAAGCTCTAGTATGATGATATCTAGGTGATGCATTTTAATGAATGAATGATGTCAATTAGTGGGCGCAGTCGATGGATATAAGTACAATGTTGAGCATGATGGTTTCCTTGACATACTAGACAAGAAAGTATTTCTTGGGTGTTACCGTCCTATTCAGTTGATAACGTGGTTGGGAACCACCTATGTAGTTATTCTAGGTTTGGGCATTTTATGAATACCTGGTTGCATGCTTTACACAATGCATAGGTTGGTCTTCTCTGTGGAGGGCAGGTGGGGGTGACTAAGGGTTCCCCGACCGACCACTTTTCCACTGATAGGAAGATAATGGACCTACTTGCCACATCCTCCTGCATTGTCGAGCTATCCATAGATTCTGTGTCTTAGCCATCTTCTAGGGAGAGGTGAACTATGGCTGTGTGTAGGCTAGTTATCTCTAAGAGAGATCGAGGGATGTAATGGCACTATTCTAATGGGTGATTGCCATAACATATTGGACATGAAAATTGGACTACTTGCAAGCCAACATAGTACACACAGTCAACCAGATACCATCTTTGGATGAGCTCCAGGGCTGCGTAGTCATCGATTAAATGGTCATGTTCATCGTAGAGCGCACAACGTATGATAGTAGGAGGGAATATGAACGAGAGACGTTCTGGTGACTCTCCTGCATCCTGAAGGTATAATATGATGCAAGGTTCTTCTCCATTTTACTGCATGGGGGGATCCTCTTGATATGATTGTTCTAAGGCATGTAAGGCATCCCTATATCGTAGTATTTCTGGAAAATGATGAGTGTAATGCCCATAATTGTTACAGATAGCACATGCGTGGTTGGTATGTAATGCTAGACCTTTGTTTTTTGTGGTTGGTTCCTTTTTATGGGAACTTGATGTCGCGATATTTCTTTCGAAGCTTAGGAGTGGTTTTAGTTCGTCCAGCTCTAGGTAGATATGGATAGGGTGGTCTATTATGCCGCATACTGCACAAGGTTGTAATTCCATTTGTATGAGGGTATTTTCTACCTTCTTCCATTTTTTATGGGTTTTCTTGGTCGCTATAAGCCTATAACTGGCTTTGCGACGAGATTTTCCTTAGATGGTATGGTTGTGGCAGTTTCCGTAATAGGTGGGGCCTTCTCAAGAGTGAGGGGGACTAAACTTGTAGAGGTGATGCCCGTGTTTCCCGACGTGGTAGGTGGGACCAAATACCAAACTGGTATTGTGAAAGATACATTTGACAACACTACTGTTTCCAAGAATTGTTGTGACAAAAAACCAGGTGGAGGTTATATAAAAGGAGTTTGGGAGATGGCGTAGGATGGAGAGGCTGCTGTGGCAGAGCCCTCAGTGTCGTTACTACTAGTCTCTGTCTCCTGGCTGGCTTCAATGCTTGTTTTAGACATCATGCACATCAGGGCCCCTGTGAATTCAACGAATGATTCTGGTATGACAGGGGGTATCCTAGGAATGATCCGAGGATGGACGATGGTTTGAATTGGCCAGGGCCATATTTTTGGTACCATGTGAGCGTTTCAGCAGATGTGTCTACATAGGGTAGAATGCCATAGACGTTTGTCAGGGGTCGCTTGTCGTGGTACATCAATTGGTCGATGGTGATGATGCAGTCCTCGTGGGGGAAAATCATGGTTCAGAAGATGGAGGATGATATGGTAGACATGGCATACATATAAATCCACCCAAGGAGTATATTTTTATCTAGCTGAGCATCCAAGACCTTAATGTCTATAAGAACCATCTTTCTGGCCAAGAAGAATGGGACATTTTGATAGAGACTAACGGGAGCTGAAGGGCGCCTGTCGTATGCTCTCAACATGATGTTCGATGGATTCAGTTCAGGAGATCCTAACTTCTGCCAAACATTCTTTGACATGATGCATGTGGATGTAGGCTCGTCAATGATTCAATGATGGATAATGATGTTCTCGACTAACACTAGTACCTGGAAGCCGACCAACGAAGGAGGCCTAGGGGTGGCCTTATCTAAATCAAAAACCATTAGGCGTGAATCGACAACGTCGATTGCACCTAATGCGGAAAGTAAGGATTTCATTTTCTTTGGAAAATATTGTGGGACTTCCAAAGCTGACATGGCAGTGGGAGATTGAGCTAAATAGTCCACAATGCTATAATTATGGGCCGCTTTGAAGTGGTGTCCTGCTCACCTAGTTGGTCCCTTAGCCATGTTTGGAAAAGGTTCAATAAGAATTTTTGATATAGTCAACGATGCTGTAGGTGCACTCGTGCTAGCCCTTGATGCACTGGTGTCTGGCGGGGTATAATTACTTTGATTCCGTGTTTGAAAGAACATTTCCTTGCCATTCATATAGATTTCATGGTTGTTTTTTCCGGAATCGTCGGGGGGTGTTTATTGTTGTTGGGTACTAACCACCCCTTGGTGGGGGAAGGGCTCCTGCATTACAATTTTTTGTTGTGTAGGTCCCCCTTGTCCTCAATTACCCTGAAACTTCTTCACCTCAGGGAGTTCAGGACAATGATGAGTGTAATGGCCATACTAACTACAAATTGTGCAAGAGTGGTTGGTCCAAATATTAGCCCTCTTATTATTCCCTTGGGAGTTACTTGGCTCCTGGTTTGGATTTCGGTTGGAGTTTCCCCTAGCCTAAGATGGTAGAGGGCGTTGTTGGTTATTGCCCCCTTGTCCAGAATTTCCATTTTTTTTTTTTTGCTTTTTTCCTTGCCGTGTTAGGAGGATAACTAGGATTCTCCTAGTCGTATGAATGGCACGATTGTGCCTGGGAAGGCTGCACAAAATTCACTGGTGCATTGCATTGGTGGGTTTTCTGCTGGGGATTGGGAATTGGGGTCTCTTTCCATGGTTTCTAAATGATTGCTAGGGGTGAGCTCTTCCATTAGCATTTCTAGCTGTGTACTAGGTCCCTTATGCAGGAGGGTATGATCCTCCTTGCTGATGATGGTATGAATGCACCCTATTGGTCATGTTTTGCAGAGGTGAATGATGAATTTGATGGTAGCCTAGTTGCGAGATGTTCTGGTTAGGATCATACATGTAACCAGGGTATAGATTACTGCTCACTAGGTGATTTTGTGCCAGTGACCGTATCAATACATCTGCCATTGACAGGTCCTCCAACATATGATTTTTCATCCATCTCCTACAGTATGTAAGTATTGTTTCCATGGAAAGCAACTATTTTGAAAGGACCTTTCCACAAATTCTCAAACTTACCATGTTTTCCTTTCTCTTCAATTCTAGCCTCCCACTTCAGCACTTCATCCTGAATTTGAAAAATTTCTTCCTTGATCTTCTTATCAAATGTCCTCTTGATTCTTTTTTGACATTGTTGATTGCTGTTATAAACTTCATCCCTCTTCTCTTGTAGAGCTATTAGCTGATTGATTCTTCTCTGAACTGCATTTGGTTCCTCTTCTAATCCTTGAATCAACTTCATGACAAATACCCCTAAAGATGTAGGAAAAATGGCTTCAGCTCCATATACCAGTTCATATGGTGAAGTTTTATTTGACCTTTTTGTGCATATCCTATCAGCCCATAAGGCATACTTCAACTTCAAATGCCAAGCCTTCTTATTTTCCTGCAACACCTTTTTAATGATCCTCACAATGCTCTTGTTAGAAAATTCAAAAATACCATTCCCTTGCGGATAATATGCAGTGGAATGCCTAAGAGTAATATGATATTGATGACAGAAATTATTTAGCTTCTTAGACTTAAATGCCTGTGCATTATCAGTTATGATCTTCATGGGGCAACCAAACCTAGACAAAATATTATTCTCCAAAAAAGAAACAATAATAGAATCATTTGCTTACCTAGTTGGGATTGTTTCAATCCATTTGGTAAAGTAATCAGTCGCTGTGAGAATCCAACGATGATGACCTGATGATGATGGATGAATATCTCCAATAAAATCTAACCCCCATTGCTGAAATGGAACTTCCACATAGATAGGCATTAAAGGTAAAGGTACAAGTTTCTTCTTACCATAAAAAAATTGGCATTCATGGTAGGAAACAATCTTTTTGTAGACATATTTAAACATTGAAGGCCAATAATACCCTGCTCTAAGAATCTTGTTCATTGTGGCCTTCCAATAATGGTGACCTACACAATCTCCTTTGTGGAACTCCTCAATCACTTTATCAGCCTCCTCTTCCAGCAAACAATTCAACAAAATACTGTCGGTATCCTTCCAAAACATATTTTTATCAAAAATGCAATATCTCAAGGATTTTAGCTTCAGAAATCTTGCCTTAGACTTTGTTAGCTCAGCAGGTGCTTTATGATGATGTAGGAAAAAAACAATATCCTTGTACCAATCTGAATTGATGTAATTTTCTTCAATAGGGACTAGTTCTTCTTCCTCATCTGAAATTTCTGTGATTAAATTCATGTCAAGATAGTCAAAGTTTGACTGTGCCATCAGATTTTCTAAGCCTTGTCCTTTGACCAATTTTGTTGGCTTGATATCTATATCATACTCTAGCAATTTAGCAATCCATTTTCCCCTCTTACCATCAGGATCAACTTGAGTAAGAATGTCTTTCACAACAGTATTAGGAACAAAAGCCACAATATGAGAACGCAGAATATAGATTCTGAAATCTTTGATAGCCTTAACCAAGGCATAATATTGTTTCTCTAATATATTGTACTTCAGCTTAGAGTTAGATAATGTCATAATAAGAATGAAATGGGCTACTCAATACCTTGATGTCCCCTCTACAACAAAACTCCAGCAATAGTATTTTCTGATGCAAAAGTGAAAACCAAATATTCTTTTAAGAAATCCGGACTGATCAGTACCGGTGCTTGAGTGAGTGCCTTTTTGATCTCCTCAAATGAGTTCTTTTCCTCTTCTGTCCACTTAATGTCAAATCCCTTCTTCAGCATCCTTGTTATATCCTTCACAATCTCAGCAAAATTAGGAATAAATCTCCTTACAAAATTTACCTTTCCAAGGAAAGATTGAATCTCCTTCTTGCTTCTAGGAAAATCCACCTTCTTGATCCTATTTGGATCAATCTTAATTCCATCTTTAGAAATTATGTGTCCAAGTAATTTACCTTAAGTTAAAGAAAAAATACTTTTTGTGGGACTTAGAGAGATGCCAAACCTTCTACACTTTAGCAGAATTCTTTCTAGGTGTTTCAAGTGATCTTATTCCCTCCTTGAGAAGATTGTTATGTCATCAATATAAGCAACCAACATCTTGTCCTTCTCTTTAGAAAAAGAAATATCCATTGCCCTCTGAAAGGTAGCTCCTGCATTCATGAGACCAAATGGCATCTTGGCGTACATGAAGTGCCCCATGGTGTAGTAAAGGCTGTTTTTTTCCTGATCATCCAAATGTAGAAGGATCTGATTGTATCCTGAAAAACCATCAAGCATAGACATCCTTTGAGAACCAACAATATTTTGCAAAATTTGGTCCATATTTGGGAGAGGATAGTTGTCCTTCAGAGAAGCTTTATTCAAATTTCTGAAGTCAATACATATTCTGATTTCTCCACTCTTTTTCCTAACTAGAACCAAGTTTGCAAGCCAATTTGAGAATTTGATTGAGACAATGATTTTTGCATCAAAGAGTTTCTTGATTTCCTTCTCAATCAATGGCATGAGAAGTGGATTAATCCTCCTCAACTTCTGCTTGAAATGCCTTTCATTTTATTTGATGGGAATAGTATGCTAAATAATAGTGGGGTCATACTCTTTCAAATTAGCATAATTCCAAGAAAAAACATCTATGAGTCTCTTCATCATCCCAATATACTTGTACTTCATATCAACTGAAAGAAACTTTGAAAGTTTAATAATTTTGGGGATAGCTACTATACCAAGGTTACAACTCTCTACCTCTTCATCTTTAGCTTGTATCTTAGGAGATTTGGAGACATCATTCTGATCAAATTTTTTTCAAGAGGTATGAGACCCTTTGGTATGGAATTATTCTTTAGTTGCAAAACTTCAGAATTTCCTTTAGATTCAGTAAGCATATTTTGCTGATCTACTTATATGTTTTCAAAATCTTTTTTCAACTCAATAAAGTTCTTCACTTGTTGCTCATCCTAAAAAACTTGATAGTGAGTAATATTATCAGGGATAGCTGGTCTATGACGAACTTCAACCTCATATTTTTCAGTGGAATGTATGGGAATAATGAAAAGACTTGCAGAGATAGCAAGAGAATCAACAATGGAATTTTGGTCTCTAGTTTTGACAATGAATGAGTAAGCTTGGAAATTTTCCAACTTATCCAAAACTAAGTTTCTATATTCCCTCATCCTTATATCCTTTGTTTGATAAATACCTTCAACTTGTTTAATGACTAATTTTGAATATCCAAAAATAGAAATGTTTTGAGCATTCATTCTTTTCAAAACTTCTAAGCCCAAAATCAAGGATTCATACTTAGCCATGTTATTTGTGCAATCAAAGTTCAATTTGTAGGAAAAGAACTTACTCTCATCACTTGGAATTGTGATCTAAATCCCTGCTCCTACCCCTTCTCTTCCTGCTGATCCATTAAAATTCAATGACCACCAACCTTCTGCCTTCTTATCACTGACTTGCTGATCTTCTGTTTGCTGATTTTCAAACTGCTGAATTTTAGGTTGCTGATTTTCTGCTTTCTTCTCATCCTCTGCCTCATTAGTTAACTCCTTGAAAGGAATAGCAGATCCAAGTTCAGTATCAAGAGCATAAATTGGAAAATTTCGAGGTTTGTCTTTACTACTCACCATGTAGGCCATTCTTGTCTATCAATACAATCTCCTTTGCTCACCAAAAACAGGAATGGTGGCATAAGTATGGTACATCTACATTGTACCTTTGATTTTTGCTGCCCATGACCTTGATAATAGCATGCCAAACTTTGGTGGAATGTCTGTTACCACGATGTCCATGACCACTATCTTCGTAGGAACTTGTGTAAGACCAACAACAACATCCTTAATTAAACCAATACATTTAACTCTTTTTGAATCAAAAGAAAACAAGTCCTTATATGGTCTAGTTATATCTAACCCCATCCTTTCCATGATTACTTTGGGCATAAGATTGTGAGAGGCCCCTGAATCCGACATAGCATTATGTAATGTCATGTCATGAATACTAAGGCTCACATAAAAAGGAGGCACCTCCTCATTCTATTCATCTTCTAATCTTGGACCCAAGTATATTGTTAGATGATGCTCTTATACATTCAAAATATCAGCAGCTCCTGGTTGTGAATTCAACATTTTAACAATCTTTCTTATATACTCATTTACCTTTAGAATCTCACCAAAAGGTACTGGTATTTTGATATTAGAAATTTCACTTTCCAAACTGAAAACAGAAACAAATTTTTCAGCTTCTTTGATAGGAGGAAGAGGTGGTGTATATTTCTTACCTTCAACAACCTTAGGAGTATCTTTCTTGCCATCAACAGCCTTAGGTGTATCTTTCTCAAGCTGTGTTTTATTTGCAATGATCGACACATTTATATTTATGGGATTGTATTGTTTTTTCATCTCAAAAATAACATGTTGATACCCTTTAAGATAATCTGATGGTTCCTATCCATGATTACCTTGGTCCGATACATCATGTTCCTCTTTAGTCAAGAAAATTCCAGACATTTCTTCATCTAGACAGTGAATAGAATATTAAGGAATTTCAAGTTCATCTTCTTCATCAATTAGGTTCTGCTGGAAAGGAGGTCTCACTGGAGGATCAGGCTGCTGATTCATGTTTTCTCTTCGTCTTTGCTATTTCTGAGGTCTCCTAAACTAAGGGTTTCTAAACCGAGGTTCATGTTGTGCAGGAGGAGCAGAGGTATTCCCAAGGGCTAGCCTATCCATTAGCTTTTCCATTTTTTTCATCATTAAATCAAATTTATCATTAGAGGTAGAGGATGAAGGCTTCTCTTCTTCTTTTAACTTAGTCTTACCCATTTTTGACTTTTTAGCTGCTATCATATTACCCTCCACCTTCACTACATCATTTTGCATTCAGGAAGTGAAGGGGATTCTCTTTCTCTCAGCAGTATAATGAATTCATAATCAAAAGCTTCGGCATATCTCATCTGAGCTAAGGCGTGTGGAGGTTTTAAATGGGCAGGAATAGAGTAAAAAACCTTATTAAACCTTTTTGAAAAGTTTTGAACAATTTCATCAACAACTCTTCTTAAACTGTTATACTCAGCGAGGGCTTGAACTGGATTAGTTCTATTTCCCCATTTTCTCAAAAAGGTATCTTCAAACTCATTCCAATTATAAATACTTCCAGGAGTAAGGGCTTTGAACCACTTTGTAACTTCACCAGTAAAGCTTTGAGCAAACAATCTCAACTTCACATCTTCATGATCAACCTCCTCCCTATCTGTAAGATCATTAAATTGATCTACATGTTCTTCTGCTGTAATCTCTTCATCACTTCCCCAAGTTTTGATTCTAGCAGCATATTTGCTAGGGAGGTTACGTAAAACAGCTGGAAGAATAAGAGGGGCATATCTAGCAGGTGCAGCAGGTGGAGGAGGTACATTTCTAGCCATGATGAAAGGGGCTGTAGTAGCTCTTTGGATAACAGAAATAAAGGATGAAGTGTTATGAGGAGGACCGTTTGGTCTCTGTTGTCCACTAAAAATTGAAATCAAATCAAGAAGAGGAAAACCAACTTTACTTTTCAACAAGATTTCAAAAGGGTCAAGCTCTTTCAACTTATCTAAAGACTCTCTTTCCAACAACAACTCAGAAGTAACTGCTTCCCAAAACTCTTCTTTATCTTCTTGTGTTACTACGGCTGAGGTATTAATACCTCTCTTATGCACGTTGTTAGCGCTCGAATCTACCTTAGGCTGAAATAAGGTAAAACTCAAGGCTACATCAAACCACGCTCAGCCTCGTAGCTAGCCCTACGAGGACAGGAGAGGGCTCTCTCCGGGTCTATCTCGGCAAAAGGTTTTCAGAGGGGCTGAGATGACTTATAATGAACAATGAATACTGATTTTAGACTAGTAAAGAGATAGGAAAGTTTGATTTTGATTTTTTTGGGTTTTTGTTGGAGAAATGGGAAAAACAATTTTTGGGTTCGGGGATAAGGCCAGATATTTGCAGAATTCGAGTTGGGGCGAGGTAGGCAATAGTCTTGATGCTTTTGATTGAGTATATGGATGGATCAGAAAGACAAGGAGCTGAAAAGGGCAAGGATGAACATGGATCCTTTTCAAACAGGCGAAAACATGCAAAACTAAATGAATTCAAAGGCAGAGCACTGTAAACAATGGATTCAACCTCATCTACTCATTCATTTTAGTTTCAGAAGCATAAGAAGGGATGGCATACATTAAACATGAAATAACTTACAACAAACTGAGAGAAAACACCATCAAGAACTGAAAGCCACAAGAATCCCAACAGGTGTTGCAAAACCTCTGATCTTTCCTTAGCCAAAAAATGAAAAATATGTACAATAGTGTGCCAAAATCTTCCCAAGAGTCCAACCTCTCCAACCCCTGAAAATGATTGAGAAATTACATCATATAGAGCATCCTAACCCCTTCCCATGCCTCTAGGGGTCGAATTCCTTCTTCAGGGATCAGTTTCAACCAAATTCTAATCTAGGAGCTAAAATCTAGGCAGCTAACAACTTGCCTCTAAAAGAGTGGAAACTGATTCATTTACATGATTTCACTTTTTTGAGAGTGAATCTTCTAGAATAGGTAAAAATGAGCCAAATTTACATGCCAACCATCAATTTACATCATGAAAACCCAAAAATTTCATCCACAAGCAAAACTGGTCCCAACTGGTCGAAATTCTGAGCTGGAAGTTGAAAAATCAACCAAAAATCTATGTGGGTAGCGCGCCTGAGCTGTATGGGTAGCGCGCCTTTTAGCCTGATTTTGAGGCACTTCCCGGCATCCAAATTGAGCTCATGATAGCTCGTTGGAAAGCCCTAGATGTTGGCTATCCAACCCAAGTGGAATTTCCCAATTTGGAGCTCACTTGACTCTCCAAAACTTCATTCTCCCATAAGTACTTCCTGCTGGTGCAAAAAGTGGCAGCAAGGTGGTTTTCATGGTGTTTTTGAGCCTTTTGACCATCCAGAATCTGATGAAATGCTTCGGAAATTCCTGAGCTTGCATAAATTACCATGAAAAACCAAAAAATGCAAAGATTTCCTTCAGCAAGTGTCCCGAAAAAAAGTGAGCACATCGACGCGCTACCCGTATAGCGGAAAAATCTGTTTTTGGACCAAAATATTTCAAAATGACAAAATTTTCTCCGAATTTACTCAAATTCGAAGCGAAGACCCTCCATCATGTATCATGCCCAGCCAATGAAGCCTCGGCCAAAATCCGGAGTGGATCAGGCCTTTTCCGCCGTTTTAGTGCTTCGCTCAACCTCCTCTTCAGAATCTTCATTCTTGCTTTGCAGACATGCATGCAAGCCCAATAATGACCTTTCATGTGACGAAGCATGTCTTTGTCTCTGTTGGCCTTTTCCAAAAACTTCTCCAGATGAATGTTAACATGCGTGAGGCAAGAATCTCGATCAGCTGGTGTCATATCACCAGGTCTCTTCCGGGCCAATTGTCGATCCTCACGGATTCGCCGCAGCTCATAAAGTGTGTGCTCATCCTCTAGCTGTTTGTTACGCTGCTCCAGGTAGTTTATCACCCACTGAGCCTTCTGCAATTTATCTTTTAGCGTGTCATTCTCGGCCCTTTGCTCCTGGATGATCTCTTTCAGTTTCGAGCTAGGAGAGCTCGCATCAACATCAATGATCGTGAAATCCGTGCCCCGACCTCCTGATGGGCCCTCATCATGCATGGGCTTCTTTCCCCTGTCCTGGATCTGTACCTGTGCTGAAGAAGAAGGTGAGACCCCTTCCACATCATTTGGAGATAATACTCGCTCTGCTGATGGAGTCGGCGAGACCCCTTCCACCCCGGGTGGAGATAATACTCGCTGTGTAGCTGCAAATAAGGCCCTGTGGCCTCGCTGGTATGTCACATACAATGGAGCACTGATATGCTCAATCTCAGGAATGTCAGGCTGGTGTGAAGGCTCTCCCGCATCATGAACTACCTCGGGAGGCGGCTGTGGCGCTGTGAAAAAGTCACGGGAGATGAAATCCTCCCAAGTGATGCCCTGCTGTGGAATCACTATCATACTCCTGCTCATAAACTGAATCTATTTCTGACATGGCTTTGAAAACAAGATATTTGCAATATGGATGCTGATATAGGTGCAGTGAAGTCAAAGTTTCAATGTATGCTCAAAACCCAAATATATTGCACATGTACCAAAACATCATAAGAAAACAAGTGACAGTGGTAATAGCTCTGTTTAGTGGATTGGCATTAAAGACAGTCTCTGTTTTGATCACAAGTAAGTTTGACAAATGAGTAGACAGTGCAAATGTAGTGTACAGCCCTTTGTAATGCTGGCCAAAATTTTTCAAAGGAGCAAACAAATATGGGACTATGTTTTATCAAATGGAGAATAGGAACAACATGACAATGACCACAGTGAAACAAATGGCCATGACAGTGGTAATAGAATGATGATGGCAGCAGTGGTAATATTATGGTGATGGAGGATATAGACTAGTCAACATAAGACTATGTAAAAACATGAAAGGACATGACAGCAGTGGTAAGATGATAAACTAAGGGTGTGAGGATGATGTACACAATGTGCTAGGGCGCCACTAGCAATACAGGCATGAGCATATATACCAATCATAAAAGTTCACAAACCCTTCACAAGACTGTCCATATATATTCGAAACCCTTAAGGAATAAATCTGCATATAAATGTAGGGTTTATACATTTCTCTTCAACCAAGGCTTGTTTCCCAACATTAATAACACCACAATCATGCTAAAATTTATTGAGCAACCTTTAGAAACCTACTTGCAAGTCGATGGAGGCGTTTGAGCTCAAAATCGGACGCAAAAACAAAATTTTTTGGCTCTGTCGCTGTATGGGTAGCGCCCCTGCCCAATGGGTAGCGCCCGTGTTAATTAACACTGGCTGTTGGTGTTATGTGGGTAGTGCCCCTTATATGGGTAGCGCGCCTCCTGTATGGGTAGCGCGCATCTTGTGAGTAGTGCGCTACATAGTGCATTTTGCAGGAAGCTTTTGGAGGCCTTCCCGGTGTCCAAATTGAGCGTGTGATAGCTCGTTGGAAAGAGCTTGGAGTCTAATTTCCAACCCAAGTGGAATTTGTCAATTTAGACTTCATTTTACTTATCAGAAATCAAATCTCCCAAAACTTGTCAAAATGAGCAGAATGAGGCTTGCCTCAAGGCAGAGCGCTGTTGCAGTCAACTTTTGAAGGTCTTCCTCAACTCCAAATTGAGCTCATGATAGCTCATTGGAAAGATATTTGTGTCTAGTTATCCTTTTAATCATCAAGAAAGTCATTTAGCCAACCATGCTAGGAGAAATCTTGATTTTCCCAAGGTCACTTCAGAGGTGCATTCAATTCTCCTGAGGCAACAACATTTTTGACATTTCTCTAAAACCATGATACCTGTGTAAAAAGGGAAAGAGGTTTTTCTTCCTTGGAATGTTTTGGACAAAAAAATCTCTCAGTTTTCCAAAATTCATCTTTTATTGCTCTGAAACATGATTTGAGTGAAACCTATCCCGATGTGTGAAACAAGGAATTTTGTCGAAATGAAGTGAAATGAAGGGGATAGGGGGCTTCTAAATTCTTGGGGAAATTTTTGGAAGTAGGGAGGGATGTTAGGAAGCAGGGGAAAGTGGAATATCAGAGATTGAGTGAGGGGAAGGGGTCCAAAAGGGCAAAACACAGGCTTAGCCTAGAAAATTGCCAAGTTGTGGCAAGAAACTAGGGTTTGTGCAAAAATGAGGAATTTGAGGGATCTCAGTGATGGGAAGTGTTTAATAAGGTATGTTAAGGATAGGGGAAGGTGTGTGAACATCAGGATACAAGTCTTTTCGATGATTTGACCATCCAAGAGAAATTACCTCCAAAACCCTAGGAGAGGGAAATGGACCTTACCAAGGCACAACTGAAGCATGAAAAAGATGTAAAATGACCCAATGGAACCTGACATGATGATGAAAACCCTCTGAATGATGGTACACTCATCTGAATGGTGACATTGACCGACATTTGGACAACTTTGAAAAGAGTGAAAACAAACCCTAGACCTAATGCCTAGTGACCAAATTTTGCTTGAAGACTCATTGAAATGACAAAATTTGACCTTGAAACTTTAAGATCACTTTGTAAGAGCATGATTGATCACTGGAGGAAGGCTGCAAAGGCTGACTCTAACACACATCTAAGATTATTTCAATTTTTTTTTTTTGACTTTCAGATCTAAACAAGACTTCCTGGATTTTATCATCAACTCTTTTATCTTCAGGACTTCTTAATATTTTAGAGGACAAGGATTTTGAATGTGATGGAGTACCTGATATTTCAGAAATGCCTTGACTGGCTCTGGAAATGGTGTTTGGATTGTCCACAATGGTAGGTGGATCTGGGCCAGGATTACTCCTCATGTATCTCCTTCTCGAAGCCACCTTTGATCATATAATTTTTGAATGGAGTCACCAAGGTAGATGCAGCCTTGAAAAGCTTCCTGAGCTCCTGCTACCTTCAGAAGTTCAGCTTCAAAATTTCGGGAAAGTATAATTTTCAGGCTCCCGACAGATGCACCAACATGTTTTGACAAAATTGGACCTAATAGGCTGCTTGATCAGAAAATCTTATGTAACTATTTTAAACCCAATATTTTGACTAAGGCTTAGCCTCTTCAGCCTGAGAGTGCTCTCTCAAAAGTTAATGATATGGATAAAGATATAGATGGCTAACTCTATTTAGGAAATAAACTGACAAATGATAGATGTAGGTTGAGAATCATATTAGCATGTATACATTGGGCTTATGGAGTCAAAGCAATTCGTTAATTTAGTGAATCTACTTAACATGGATGTTGAGGCATATCGGATTTTTTAGTCATAAGGTACACACACATGAAACTGTAAAAATACAGTCAGTTTACTTATATAGGAAGTCAGAGCATCTAATAGATGAATTCTGAGTAATATATATGAACACCACTGTAAATAAGATATATAAGAGATACAAACAGAATAGGAAAGCACTAAAACTCCTTAAGAATCTCAAGTTGGTCAAGTAGAAGATCTATGTATTAGCTGAAAATAGTCAATTCACAACAAGCTCAGTTTTTGCCAAAAGTATCCAACCTTTGACAACTTCAACCTCTTGGCCTTTAATAGACATCTTACAACATGAGATGATTTTCCTCTAGGCTAGATACATTGAATTTCTATTCCTTAACACCTTGCATAACCATAAAACATGGAATTTATTACAAAAAGACACCTATCTTACTTAACAGTCCTATTTCAAAAAGGACTCAAACTCCTTATCACTATCTATAAAAACCTTGTCTATTTGCAATTACATTATTGACAAGTGTATCATTACATGGTCAAATTTGGATAATGATATTCAGTTCTTCATTACCACTTTGCTGACCTCCACAAAAGCAGGAAACCATACCCTGTTTTTTAGGCATAAGATTCTTTTCCTTCTTTGAACATTCTGACCATCTTTTAATCTTCATTTTGTGGTCCTTAACTGTTGAAGATTAGCTTAACATGTATCATCACTCTTCCCTAGCCTCCAGCTGTACAAAACAACTTCAAAAACTTGTTCAAAAGGTTGTAATATATTGCGCTACGAAAACATAGCAGTTTCATAGCGCTTTTTGTAGCGCTGCTATTTCAAACCTTTATTCTTCAAAAATTTGTCTCTTTCCTCATGCATTGTTTCAATTACTCTTCAACACCTTTTTCATAGCAGTTACAACTCTTGACTCAGCCTTAACCCCTTACATACTGATCAAAGGAAACAAAAAAGGCAACTACAACAGTTTCGTAGTGCTTTTCTGCTTTTTTACACTGAATGCGCTACGAAACTGCTGAGTATGCAGATTTTTCATAAATTTATTAAATGAAAACTGTGTTTTACCCAAAAACTCAAAATATACCTGTCTTCATCATCTTCAAACCATACCAACTGTAAACCCACTTCATTCTAGCTTCCTTGAGGCATTCCTTCTTCATTTTCACTTGGTTGACCTGTTTGTTCTTCTATGATTGTCATTTTAATACCTCTGCTATGTAACTCATCATGAATTAACTCTAGTTGCTGCTCTAAATCCTTCACCTGGTCTTTAAGTCTTCTATTAGTATCTCTCAGATGAGTGTTTATTATTCTGACAAACTTAGCTTCTTTTATTGCTGGAACTGTCCACTTGAAACATTACTCTGTATTATTTAAAGTTTTAGAAATAGAATAAACTTGTCCTTCCCACATTGCCTTCATTCTTTTGAACTGTACTTTCTCGGAACTGCGTTTCCTAGCTCTCTTTTTCATGACAACAATTTCCTGGTTTGCCAACCTTAATTTCTCCTTAAGGCACTGAAACTCTGTTTTCTCTGTCATTTTCTCTTTTCCCCTTTTTGTTCTACTGATTGTATGCTTCACTGTGGGTGATGAGAGATCAATAATATCTTTAGGTGATTTAGCTATCTCAGTGGGTATTTGAACTTCCTTGCTGCTCTCTATCAATTTCCTAGCATGCCTTGTCATAGGCTTTCTTGCTTGCAAAATGAAACCTGCATTTTCCCCCTCAAACTCTAACCTCTTTGCAAACTTAGCCTTTTTCAAGTTCTGCTCATCTTCTCCAATAAATTCAGCTTGGATAATAGGTGTTTCCTCTATGTCATTGGCATGAAGAATATCCTCTAGATTCCCCTTTGTTACTGGGCTGTCTTCTGTAGCAATTGCCTTTCCTTTCAAAACCACTGCTTGACTTCTAGTTATTATTTTGGTCCCTTGTTTGCTGACAACTTGTTTCTGTTTTGCATCTTTGACAAACTTTGATTTTTATTTTGCAAGTGGGAGAGTTGGTGTATCAAGCATTTGCATTTGCTCTACCCTTTTCTCAGTTTGATTTCTTAGCTTTACTTTTGCAGGTGCTTTTGGTTTTGCAACCTTGGGTTGACTTGGTTCTGCTGGTGGTGGTGATGGAACTCCTTTAGCTTTAGTGTTTCTTGCAGGAGTTAGGGTTTCCAACTCAAAACCATTAATAAACAAGAATGATGACCAATCTCTACCTATCTTCTGAAGTTCATCTAAAATTAATAATTTCATTAAGCCATGGTGAAATAAGGATGTTTCACTCCCCTCAGACTTTTCTTGCACCTTATCAGCCATATTTGCAAGAATTATATGCAGATAAAAAGGTAAATTAAGTGAAATCTTACTAGTGAAGTGTAGACGCAATTTGAAATGATATGGATAAACCTTGTGATATCTGCCTTCACAGGTAAAATATTTCTGAATGTTGAGCAGTAGTTTTTAATAATTATCTTTGATGCAACTTCTAGGGATATCATTGTTAAGATCCATGTCTGTGTGCTCAGGCTTCATGAACTCTTTACACTGCTCCATATCAAATTTGAACCCATTGAACCAGGTTTCTTGACCTCTTGGTATCTCTGTAATGGCAGCAATGACCTCTGGTGTGATAGACACACTTAGCATCCCAAATTTAGTGGATGTTCCATCGAAATTCATCGCAAATTACTTGGATACCTATGTGTGATGTCCATGCAAATTATCACAAAACCGTAGGCAACCTGCTCTTCTGAATGCTTCCATCACTGCTGGGTCTTCAGTTATTGCCTTCATATCTTTAGGTTCATGCCTTAAGCACTGTCCTCCTCTGTGTATTTTTCTTTCTTCTGCCATATTCTTCAGAGAAACTATTAGCCTCACTTGAATATATCTTTCAGCCTCGCTTGATATGGATGTATCAGCCTTGCTTGAATAAATGTAACAACAGCCTCGCTTGAAATGGATATAATAAACCTTTGTAAGAACCAGCCACAGGTTTAGATTGACACTCAGTGCTCAGACATTACGAATGAAGGCAAAAGATAATGAGAATGACTAATTAGGAAAGAATTTGAATTTCAATTGTTCTTTCATAATTGAAATTGATGACTCACTCATACCTAAACTGACCATGATGACTGCAAACGTGGGTGTGTACTTCGATTTCATCATTACATGACTCAACATGCCACTATTCTACCCTTTCCCAATGGTTTCTGACATTTTCCAACTCAACTAACAAGACAGTTACAAAACCAGGCTTTCATAGTGCCTGTAGTGTAATTTTTGTTGTTTGCGCTACGAAATTATCAGTGCTCTCAAAGTGAATTTTTTCAATGGGTGGCGCTACAAAACTGCGGTTTCTCGGCTAATTGGACAGTTTTGATGCAAAAACTTTGGGAAATGAAATGAATCCTAAAATGATGAAAGACTTGACATGAAGGACCCTAAAAATGAGTTTATTTAAACACTAGGGTATGTTCAAACTTTAAAAATTTAACACTTCCCTTCGTCAAACTCAAGAAATGACTCCTAAGACCCTATTTTGACCCATGATCATAAGTAATCTTGTAATAATGATGTTTTGAAATTTTTTAAGTGATAACACCTAGAATAATTTGCATCATACTAAGCCTGTGATTTCTTACTATCACAATGTGCTAACACTAGAGAGAAAATTTCTACATGATTAATAGACCCTACTATAACATTTGAGCATGACTTAGAGCCACGACATGTGATCAATGAGCCTAACACACTTGAACCTCATTTCCTCGAATTTGGCTTCCAAAAATGACTTTTTTCTAGTTTGTTGGAGTAGTATAGACATTATAATCTCAATTTATCGCTTTTAAATTGCTTCTTGATCAAGAATTAAGTTCCAAAGTTCTTCCATTTACTCCCTTACAACTTCAATAGTCTGGCCATGCTCTATAAGACTTTCTTGGTAGCATACAATTTGATGAAATCCATAATCCTTAATGAAATTTCCATCTCTATTACCAAATGATGGCAACTTGTAGAGCTCAACCTTGTTCATACCAAATTTTCAGAGATGACTATGAGTGTTGAAAGGAAGGTTGACAAGCATTGAATCTTTGTTCAAAGAAAATAAATGCAATTTTCCCTAATAAAAAATACCATATATTATTTCACATTCCATGAAATAACCAAAGAGAATCAAGGGAAAATACATAATAATAGAGATCAAATTTGCGAGAATTACCCCCTACAAACATGGGAGTGTTGAAACATATGAGAAATCTTATTATGTGAGTGGCCGTATATTATCCATCTCATCCAAATTACATGGAGGAACATACACATGCAATGGAAGCTAGATAATTAAGAAACAAATTGATAATAAATATGATAATCAGTGATCAAAAATCCATTTTTTTCCCTATCACCTTGTTTTCTTAGGAATCAACGAAGATATTATTGCCTCTTAAAATGTGGAATCATTTTAACATTTCAAAATGAGTTTTAATTTTGTGAATCTCTTGTGATATCAAATTCAAAATATTATCGATTGAATCAATGGCTTTCATCATATGTTTTAGGATAACATTGGAGTCACCAAGGATACTAAGATGGAAAATGCCATTGTTCTATGCAAGGATGAGTACTTAAAGCAGACCATAGGCTTTAGACAAGTTGTTAATAAATATTAAATTATATATATACATAATTTAATAATGATTATATATTTTTATTTATGAAATATGAACAATTATATTTCATATAAAATTATTCAACTCATACATCAATGATAAAGCATAGGCCTCCATATGATAAAGCATAAGAAAATGTTGGTTCACCTATTTTTGAAGGCATGTGGCATTTATACTTAGCTCACCTATTTTTAAAGGCATATGACATTTATAAGGCATAATGTTGGTTTTTCAAATTTATTATTATGTTTTACCAAAAATTTCCTTGATCTAGGTGGATATTGGTGGCCACCCGCCTATTCCTTGGAACCCAACCATTGTTTCTTGCAGTTTTTCAATTTCTTTAATTGTAGCAAAATTTACTATTTTTGGCATTTTTGGGGTCCTGAACTTTTGGAGTAGTTTTCAAGCCCTAAACGATTTTTTAGAAAAGGGGAAAACATGAACTAGATTTTGTAATTGAAAGTTGTATTCCTTAGAAAAATATTTCTAACGAGGTATTATGCACATCAAACGAAGATCATAAGTCAAAGTTATGGCCTGGGAAGTTGATGTACCAATTTACCCCAACGGGGCCCACAATTTTGGCGATTCATCTCCTACGGTTAGGTTTTTTAATGTTTATGGGTTTATATTGTTTCTCAATAATAAATAGTCCTTTGAGCCTCATTATAACACAGTTAAGAGGCATGTAGCCGCCACATATCTTCTTAGAGATAAGCTACCATCGCTCGAGCTAGTTTATTTCCATTATGTATGTAAGCATATTTCAGTTATTTGATATTAATGAAATGACGTGGTATTTATATTGAATCTCTTTATTTATGTTTATACTGTATTTTTTTGTCTTTCTGTTTAAGTTTTGATCATTGGTATCAAAGTAGTCTTCTCTTTCTCTGTTTTTCTCTGCATGTCCCCAACGAGGTTAGGGTACAAAGAGTTAGAGCTCGAACTGGTTGAACCTTTGCAAGACCAGCCTCACAAGCCTCAACCTCCCAAGGTAGAAGAAAATAAAGAATAGGGAGTAGGAGATCCTTCAAAATATTTCTCAAAGAAGCCCTTGAGCGACAATGGAACGTGATGATGGACAACTTTTCCCAGATCCTTCGGCGATTACACAGAGGTGAAAAATATTCTTCCAGCAACCACTCTGGAAGTGCCAATATTACCCTCTCATGAGTTATGACGATAAATACCTAAGGTGGACCACACTACGAAAGGGAAGTGACCAAGATGTGCCAGAGTTCACAAATATATTTTATACCCTTTGCATGAAGTTGGGTATTAACGATTTTGAGAAAAATTTGGTACCTAAGTCCCGTGAATGTCTACACAAGTACATCTAGGATGAGATGGAGTTCCTGAACATCTCCTCACTTGACGCTACCTATCGATACACTATGAAGATCGAGTAGAAATTTAAACAGAAGAAGCAAGACTTTTGATTTGCGAATCTAAAGAAAGTGAAAGGCGCCCCCAAACCACAGAACAAAGGACAAAGCCAAGGTGGGGTGACCTAGGAAAACTCACCGAAGCTGAAATCAAAGAAAATCACCACAAAGACAAAAAGGACATGATAAAATGGTGTGTGTTCCATAAGAGCCTCACTCACAACATAAGTGTTGGGTCAAGCAGTCATTGTTGGTTGAGTTGAAGGCTTCTGAATCATATGCATGTTCTAACTATGAGTTAGAACCTGATAAGGGTAAAGACAAAGGGAAGAACATTATTGACGCAGAGCCTAGTGCCACCATTGCCACCACCAAGATCCATAAGGATAAGCCCGAAGATCCAGAGGAGGAGGAGTGCCTATTCCATTCATAGATGTGGGTGAAGGGTTCTCCGCTGTAGTTCATCGTCAAAAGTGAGAGCCAAAATAAACTCATTTTAGTAGAGCTTGTGAAGTGACCAAGGCTACTGACCACACCACACTTGCAGCCGTATACCATCAAGTGGGTTCACCAAGGATGAGATATCTATGTTATCCAACACTGTCGTCTTCCCTAGAACATCAATCCCTTAAAAAATGAGGTACTGTGTGATGTTTCTCCTCTTGAAGTTTGTGATGTATTATTAGGCCAATCATACTTGTGGAAGGGACATGTTGTGTATGAGTCTAGGCCTCACACTATTATTATTACTTTGGGCAATAAGTTGTGCATGATATCAGAGGTAGCACCTCCTACCACCATCTCTTTGATCACTATGAAGCAATGTAGTAAGATCATTTCCAAGACCAATAACTATGTTTTCCTTATGATTCACCCTCAGGGAAAGAAAAATATTGTGGCCACGGTCTCTAGACAGGGTTCCTCCGCATGACAACAGTCGATGGACAAGGTCATGGAGGAGTACAGGGACATCTTCACCTCACCCATAGGGGTACTTCTACACTATCATGTCAATCACGCCATCGATCTGATCCTAGGCACACCATTACCCAATGGAATGATCTATTGAAACTCTGCTCTAAAGAATGATGAAATAAAGAGGCAAATTTAGGGATTGTTGTAGAAAAGGCACCTCATGCCAAATTCATCACCATGTGGGAGCCCAATCGTGTTGGTAAAAAATAAGGATGGGACTTAGAGACTCAGTATTAACTATTAGGCACTGAACAAGATCATTATCCAAAATAGGTATCCAATCGCACAGATTCATGACATTTTGGATGAGCTCAAGGGGGTCAAATATTTCAATAAGATTGACTTGAAGTCCGGTTATCACTAGGTACCAATCAAACCCTCCAATTTGTGGAAGACTGCCTTCAAATCCAAGGATGGAATTTTCAAATGGATGGTAATTCCTTTTGGGTTGAATAATTTCCCAGAAAACTTCATGGGTCTGATGTATGACATATTGTGAACCTTCACCAACTCATTCATGATGGTGTATTTGGATGACATCTTGATATTTAGGTAGAGTTGGGAAGATCACCTACACCATATTCAACAAGTCCTCCAAACCCTACAGAAACACAAGTTGTGTGCCAATTTGGAGAAATTATCTTTTGGTATGACCCATATTCAATATCTGGGGTACATAATTGATGAGAAGGGTGTGCATGAGGACCCAACCAAGATACAAGTGATTCAGGATTGGCTAGCACCAAGCACTCTAACATAGCTCCGCATATTTTCAGGTCTTGCCAATTTGTACCGCAGGTTCGTGTCAAGGTTCTCTCATATCACTTGGCCTTTGAGTCAAGTCATCAAGGGAGGAGCAAAAGAAAAGTTCTTTTGGTTTGAATCCCAATAGAAGGTGTTTGCCGAGTTGAAGCATCACCTCTGCTTTGCACCATTTCTCACATTAACAAACCTGTAGCAACCATTTGAGATTGAGACAAATGCCTCTGACTATGCTATTGGTGTAGTTGTTACTCAGTAGGGGAATCTAGTGGCATATTGTAGTGATACACTTTTAGAAAAAGTCCTAAAGTATCCCACCTATCACAAAGAGATGTATTCCATTGTGCAGGCATGTCAACAATGGAAGAATTACATTCTAGGGAAGGAAACAATCATCCACATAGAACACTGATCCTTGCAATTCATATAGACACAAGGGAAGTTGCAGAATGATCGCCAGCAGAAATGGTCCACATAGCTGCAAAAATTCCATTTGAACATTAAGTACAAGAAGGGCAACACCAACAATGTTTTATAATACCTCAACTGACCGCTAGTCATGGCGTTGACCACTATGCTCGACTCTAGTGGGAACAATACTTTGGGGTGGATACATCTTTACAAGAGCGATATAGAGTTTGACAACACATAACAGACACACCTGGAAGGCAAGAAAGTTCCAAATTTTCACCTCGAGGTTGCATTGTTATGCCACCTAGGACACCTTTGTGTTCCTTCAAGAAAGTGCACCAAGATGATTTGGAAGGCACACTATAGTTAGGCCGCTAGAAATTTTTGGATAGAGAAAATAATGGCAGTGTTGTATAAGTATTTTTATTGGTTGAACCTTCGACATGATCTTGGGAAGTACATCAAATACTACACTTCCTGCGCCATTGCCAAACCAACCATCAAGAAGTAAGGCCTATATACTCCTCTGCCTACTCCTAATCGAACTTGCGAATCCATCTCCATGGATTACATGTCGGGTCTTTCTCTTTACTAAGCATGGCAATGACTGAATTTTTGTGGTGATCGAAAAATTCTCTAAGATGGCCATTTTGTTGGCCTTCAAGAAGAGTATCACAGTAGAAACGAATACTAAGCTTTTATTTGAATGAGTGTGGGTACACTTTGGGATCCCACAATCCATTATATCAGATTAGGACAATAGGTTCTGTTATCACTATAAAAGTTTTCCAAACTTGGACAATTTATATTTGTTCCTAAGTCATGGTCTTAGAATAGGGGTTAAGTCATTTTTATGTTTTTAGAGTCTAATTCATAAGGTTAGAGTCTCATCTCCATCATCAAATAAGGTCCAACAACTTTGTTTCACACTTTAAGGGTCCCACGTTATGTTTCGGAGATCATGTGTTTAGTCACTTTGAATTTTTTTTTTGAATAAGCCACAAAATCACATTTTTGTAGCGCAGACAGTGTTAAAAACTGATTTTGTGCTATGAAAACGTTGGTCTTTTCGTAACGCAAAACCCTAAAAATACATTACACGCGCTACGAAATCGGGGATTCATAACCAATCCTGTCCAACTGTGAAATCCATTAAATTCCGTTAAATTTTCATGAGTAGGTGTCAGTCCATGAATCCTTTCTCACACATGCAACCATTCATAACCATCATGAGATTCGTTAGGGGTAATTTATCATCAGTCATTTTAAAATTTGAAAAGGGATGGTTGTCCTTGGTGATATTATCTCATGCAAAAACACTTGTTGGATGTTTTTCTTTGAATGACAAGCTTATGGTAAGCTTAAACCAAAGCATCTTTCAATTCTCAAGCGAGGCTGAACCCTTAATCAAGCGAGCCAGTTTCTTTGAAATCAAGCGAGACAGTTTATTATAGGTTTTCTTAAGCCACAATGATTCTGAGTGAAAGATGACAGAAGAAAAAAGAAACCACAGATTAGGCCATTTCTTGAGAACGGAACCTGAAGGCATAGAGGCTCTCACTAAGGATCATTAGGGGAATTTTGAGGTCTAAAATGGGTCTCCTAAGAAAAATGTACAACAAAAATAATCTTTATAACAACCAATAGGATTAAAGATGATGATGTCAACCATGGGGGATGATTTACCATTTTTTAAATAAAAGGGTAAAAATATTAAAAAATAATAAAATAATAAAACTACTTTTTCAACTCGTATTTTCAACTTATCTCCCAAAATTTTTACTCAAATTTCGAGTGGGAGTACTCATTGGATGCAAAATTTAATTACTCATCCAAGGAGTACCCATGTTGCATACTTTCGATGAAATCTACTATACGGAAAATGAGAAATACATAAAAAACGTGATTGTAATCACGTTTTTTTATGTATTTCTCATTTTTCATGTAGTAGATTTCATCGAAAGTATGCAACATGGGTACTCCTTGGATGAGGAATTAAATTTCGCATCCAATGAGTACTCCCACTCGAAATTTGAGTAAAAACTTTGGGAGATAAGTTGGAAATATGAGTTGAAAAAGTAGTTTTTTCATTTTTTCCTCTAAAATTTGATGATGTCATCAAATCTTATTTGATTTTTTCCACTATTATTTTATAATTTCCTTAGGAGGCCCATTTTAGACCTCAAAATTCCCCTAATTGAAATCAGTTGAATAAGCCTTCAAGAAAGTAGGAGCTAGAGATTCTGTGAAAAGCTACAGGGAGGTCATAATCAAGTCACAAAAGAATTTTCCATTAACTTCACAGGTTCAAATACAAAGGTTGGATGTTTAAACTTACCAATTTCTCCTGAAATTATGTCTTCATTGATAGAGATTCAAAGGGGAGAAGAAAGGTGTTTCAAGAACTTCAGGTTTGAAATGGAACCTTGTAAAATATTTTTGAAGCCAGAGTTTGTGGACACAAATTTAACCAAAGCAGTGCCAAGAGGTTAAGTCAAGGATACATATGCTAATCTGCTCTCTAACATTCAAAGGTACTTCACTTGTGAAGGAAGATACCATACGGTGTATTCTTACCATTTCAAGCTCTTATTGCATTTCACTGGAATAATTTCTCGATATTTACCTTTCTTTCTGTTTCGGAGTTTGGCCAAGATGGCAGATAAGGTGCAGATGGAAACTCAGGCATGTGAAACTTCATTATTCCATCATGGTATTATTAAATTAATAGTTTTGCATGAACTTCAGAGGGTGAATAGAGAATGGTATGTGTTTTTGTTTCTGTGTAGATTTGGGGTGGAAACACATGGAACAGGTGTTAGCCCTAGGGCCAAAGAAAAATCACCATGTGAAACCACTGACCCTACAGAAACAAGATCAAAGAGGTTTGTCAAGTTAAATCCTAGAAAACAAGTGAAAGGGCGAGAGAATAAAACGCCGACAATTATTCAAGGAACCCCTCAACCTCCACAAAAGAGGATAACTAAAGGCAAGGAAGCAGTGCAGAAAAAGTCAACCAGCAAACCAGCCCAGAAAATATTGACTAGAAGTCAAATAGCAAGGGAAAAAGGCAAAACAATGGTTTCAGAAAAAGATCCAGGTTTAAAGGGTAGTTTGAATGATATTTTACAAGCCATTGATATTGAGGAATCTCCTTTAGTGCAGGCATATTTTATAAATTTGGATGAAGGAAAATCCAAGAAGATTAAGTCCTCCAAAAAGCTAGATTTTAATGATGAAATTTTAGAGTTTGTGTTCAAACCTAGAAGGCCTCTAACTAGGAATTCAAAAAAGTTGCAAGGACTGGATGTAGAGTTAGATAAAGTTGGAGAAGTTTCAAATGTTTGTGAGGAACCTATAGACCTTTCATCACCTATGCTTGAAGATGATAGAAACAAAGTTTTCCAAACTTAAAGAGAAAAGAGCAGTTATGAAGGAATGAAAAAAAACTAAGACTAGTTAATCTTCAAATTGCTAAGCTTGAGAAGAAAGTAAGAAAACATGTGATGGAGAAGATAAATTTTGACAGAATTAAGGCTCCGTGGGAGCTTGAAAGAGTCTCAAAACCTGAAACAATCAGTAGTGAAGCTCAGTTTTTCACCTGGACTCTTCCTGCAATCAAAGAGCCTAAGTTTGTGAGAAGGATAAATGTAAATTTAAGGGCTACTAACAGGAGGTTGAAGAGGCACATTGAAGATCTTGAAATCCAATTGCAAAACTCTGAATAAGGTCAGCTACAACAGAAGTAAGACAGTAAGTGACAAATCCCTAATATAATTTTGTTTTGGGAAAGACACCACTTTTTGAAAACATGGCAAAGTTGACTTATACTGATTTCAAGGTCTATCAGCATCAAAGTCATCATTAAAAGACTGTAAATATTTTAAATATTTAAAGGTGATCAAGAAACTGTGTAATATGGAGATACATATTAGTTTCGTAGCGCGCTACGAAACTGCTATAGGTGATATACACAGCAGTTTCGTAGCACGCTACGAAACTACTGTAGGTGCATTTTTAAATATTTTGTCAAGATTTCAAGAGGTAAAACACCTAGTTTTTGAAGTTCTGCTACTGCTAGAAGATGGAAATGGGTCACAAATGAAGTTCTAGGTGTTAAAGCAAAGGAAATTTGATGTTAAGAAATGTGTCACAAATGCATAGTTACTGCGCTACGAAAACAACAGATATTTTCGTAGCGCAGACACATCAGATCTCTTCACACTCTTTCAAGGACTCAATTTTGAAAGGTGGATGGACATGGTTATATGAAAGTGATAAAACATTTCACTTGTCTTAAAAGGTTCATTTTTGTCAGCCAAAAGATTCAAGGAGCATAAATGAGGGTTAAAGCTATATTGCAGGAAACATGTTCCTAGTTTTCAGGACAGATAAGGGATAAGTTAACAGAATGTAACAACAAGGTTATGGACACCATCAAGGTACAAGATAAGGAGGAGCAGCTGTCAGATATAATCTTTAATTCCTAGATCAAGTTGTTTTAGTCATAATAAGGAGTTTTACTCCTAATTGTATCAGGACTCTAGAACAGACAGTTAAATGTCACATGCAATTAATAGTCAGTTTTAGAGTAAATTGGTGTCAATATAAGATAGAATTTGAATTCCTCTGAAGATGGACATTAGAATCCAATGTTGTAATGACTATATAAGAGACATCAGGTCAAATTCCTTGAGGTTGGAAAATTTTCATTACAAGCAGATTGATGTCATTGTAGCAAACAGTGTGTTTTTATCATAATACAGATATTGGCTCACTACTCAGGATTCAGAAAGAGTTTTTAATGTGTGATATTCCTATGGTTTTATATATCTATCTATTTGCAGTGGTATAAACATATGTTACTTAGAATTCATTGGAAAATGCTCTAAATTCATGCATATGTTTGTAAACTGTGTTTTGTTTACTCTGTTTTTGTTTCATTGATACACTTAAAAACTCTGAAATGCCCTGAATTCCATGATGAGATGATGTTGATGTTTTGTGGGAAAATACCTAGAATCATAGCCCAATACATTTTTGTTGATCATTATTTCAACCAGTCATACACTTTTATACAATTTATTCCTAGAGTTAGCAATCTAGTCCTTAATTCAAAATCTTAAACCTAGTGAGAGAGCCTTCTCAGGTTGAGGAGGCTAAGCCTCAACTAAAAGTCTGGTTTGAAATAGTTACACTGAGGTAGCCTGACCAGCAACTTATTAGGTCCTATTTTGGTGATAACAGGTTCCTAAGTAATTTTTGGTCAAGTATTTGGTCGATGCTGGATACTAAGCTCAGTAAGTCCATGACTTTCCACCCCCAAACTGATGACCAAATAGAGGTCATCAACAAGAATATCATACACATTTTGTGCATGTACAACTTGAAGCATCCATGCATATGGGATGAAATCCTCCCCTATGTCTAGCATAGATACAACATAGCTCTCCACATCTCAAATAGCCACAACCCCTTTATGGTGGGTTTGGGATTCCAGTTACTATGTCCCATTGATGTTGCCATACTAATTGCATCTACTCAGGTAGATTCATCTCATGTCCAATCCGAAGCTAACTAGGCTAACAACTTCATTGAGTGCCTTCATCACATCCGCCAGGAGGTCCATGACATATTATATAGATCCAATGTTAAGCACAAGCAGGGACATGATCAACATCGGGTGCCACACAAGTTCTAGGTGGGCGACAAAGTTTGGTTATATTTGTAGAAGGAGCACCTCACTGGGCCCCACCGCATGCTTCGCCCACTCCGATATGGGCTTTACACCATCACTAAGGCTGTAGGGGACAATTATTTCGAGCTCAATATTCCACCATTCCTTGGCATGCACCTAGGGTTCAATGTGGACATCCTTCGACCATACTTTCCACCATTACTGGACACATCAGACATTGCAAAACAAATCACACTAATAGAGCTAAACCCAAAATAAATGGAAAATACCACAACTGATTGAATCATGGACACACAGATCAAGGAAAATCACCAGTAGAGGATCCAACTGTATCATGTTTTCAAAGCTGGTCAACTCTTGCACCAAGGAAAGTGGCTCACCAGGGACTAAGTTCATCATAAGTTTCCCATCTCATGGAGGCACTAAACCCAATGGGGACCATTGCTTCTTGATGGGGGAGGATTGATCCAGGAATATATTGGTGGCCACCCACCTATTCCTTGGACCCCCCACCATTGTTTCTTTTAGTTTTTTAGTTTCCTTAATTGAAGCATAGTTTAATATTTTTTTTTCTGGTCCTGAACTTCTCGAGCCATTTTGAGGCTCTAAATGCCATTTTTTTAGAAAATGGGAAACACTAATATTTGTCTAATGTTTGCAGTAAAAATTTGTAGTCATTAGATAGATATTTATAACGAGGTATTGTGCACGTCAAACAAAGATCATATGCCAAAGTTACGACCCCAGGAAGTTGATGTGCCAATTTCCCCTACGAGGCCCACAGTTTTGGTGATTCATCTCCTAGGGTTGGGTTTTTGGAAGTTTAGGGTTTTACATGGTTTCTCAATAATAAATAGGCCTTTGAGCCTCACTGTAACATAGTTCAGAGGTATGTTACCGCCACATCTCTTCTCAGAGATAAGCTACCATCACATGAGCTAGTTTATTTCCATTCTATATGTAAGCATATTTTAGTTCTTTGATATTAATGAAATGAAGTGTTATTTCTACTGCATCTCTATATTTATGGTTATATATATATTCTGTTGCATTCCTATTTAAGTTCGGATCATTCCCCTACCCTCATCTTCCCTCATCCTTATAGTATATGAGGGTGAGGGTGTGGGTGGAAGAAAATATTAAGTAAAACATAATAGGTGAGGTTGGGGAAAAATATTAGGTAAAACATGATAGGTGGGGTGGGATAAATTATTGGGTAAAACATATATTATGTTTCACCCATTATTTTCCCCGCCTCTCTCTCTCTTTCTCTCTCTCTCTCTCTCTATATACATATATATATATATGGATTAAAATGTAATATTTTTAAATATTAATATAAAACATTTAAATATTTTTAAACTCTCGAGTTCCCTTGGAAAATCATGTAACTGAGTTATGTAAAATATTATGAGGTATTTTGTTCGATCCTCTCATTAACCCATGTCCATGTTAGGGGCATGATAGTGAAAAAAAACTACCCACGTCGATCTTGTGTTACACAAGTGTGCGACCACTATAGTTGCTAATTCCATTAGTTACAGTGTGTGTGTGTGTGAGAGAGAGATATGGAGAGAATAATAATGATTTTTTTACATAATATATAATTACGCTGAAAGGAATTTCTTTGTTGGCTTAGGGTGGGGAAACATTGTTCACCCCAACTAATGAGAAGCCTTGGATTTCACCCTTCCAACGAATCGTATTTTGACATTTTTTTATCCCTCCAACGAATGAAATATGACCATCTGTCCAAAAATATAGTTTTCCCATTTCACCCACTGGCTCTTTGAAAAAATGGACCCACTTGCCCACTCCACAGGAAGCTAGTGGGAATGTGAAAGACTATTGGTTTTAGGATACCTGCTACTGTTGGTTTGACTCTGTCCATTACTTCGGCTACTGATGTAGCAATTAAATACACAGGATCAATTTATAGGTGATTAATGATGCTTGCTTCACTTTTGCATGTAATCTTAATCAAATTGCAGGATCAATTACTGGTACCATGTCCCAAAAAGCCAACATGAATGCAGATTACGATACCCATAAATCTGTGGCCAAACCCATAACTATCCTGTCCCTTGGGCCTATTGGTACTGAGGATTTTTCTGATATTGAGCACCAAACTGAGGCTCGGGCTGGGGTTGCTGGTACTGACCATGAGGAAATGGCTTGTACTGAGCACCATATTCACCTAGAGGGAGATTCAGACCAGTTTGGGTGTGAGGACCAAACTAAGGGTTAGTTGCAATAGCACCTACGGGAAGCTAGGGCTGTTGGACATACTACTGAGAGGCGCTTGGTTGAGGAACATACTGATATTGTATGTTCGGTTGTTGAACATACTGATGAGGGATGTTAGGTTGCTAAACATATGAATATAGTACGTTCGATTGCTGAAGAGGCTGCTAAACCTGGGAATAATGAGTTCGGGGTTGGTGAAAGACTAATGTAGTTGAAGTAGGTTGACCACCCGAAGGAATGGTGCTTATGGAAATCTTCTTCTGTTGTGAAGACCATGCCCCACCTAGACTAGCATTAGGCTGCCCCACTCTAGGAATGGGCCCGAGTTCATTTCTCCCCCACCTAAGAGGGGAGGTACATAAAGAGGATTAGATCCCTCCCCCAAGCACATATGAAACCATAGATTTTCCACTCAACTATGGAACTCCAGTAATCATAGATGGAAAAAATGGGGTATAGGATCCAATTGAAATAGTCATTTGACCAATAGCGACTGTAGGGCGAACAACAAGTCAAGATGCAACAACCACATTAAAAATGAATGAGCCAGAAGATGGAGGAATATATGTTGACAAACATGATCCAGAAATAAAGACGTAGTGCTAGAAGCACTAGAAATAAGATTTCCCAAAGAGGCATACCCTTGTGGAAGTGGATATGCAACTTTACTAAAGGATGTTTCGATCCCACTT
Source organism: Pinus albicaulis (assembly GCA_034641835.2). Taxonomy (NCBI): domain Eukaryota; kingdom Viridiplantae; phylum Streptophyta; class Pinopsida; order Pinales; family Pinaceae; genus Pinus; species Pinus albicaulis. Next base: position 261,349,497 of record CM076578.1, read on the forward strand.
CCTGAATCGTGAGGTGTGGTGCTGAAAAATTCGCCCTCAGAGGGAAATATGGATGAGGAAGCTTCGAGAATATAGGTGTCAGTGGTTTCGTGTAGATTACTCTGAGGAGCACTCATGAATGGAACATAATAAACTTTGGATACCATTTCGCCAGGAAATATCTGATGTCAGTAGAGCGAGATGCTACTATAGAAGCAGGAAGGGTAACTACGGGTTGATCAAAAGGACTATAAGCCTCTAGAGGCGAGAACACAATTGGATAAAAGAGAAAATTATCAAGAAAGACTGTAAAATGTGTAAACGGTTCAAGCTCAGAGTCCTCTGATCTTGTCGAAGGAGAATCGTCAGGCGGTGGTCGAGATGATATGGGTTGTACACTAATGAAAATACCGAGTTCAACACCTTGAGATTCAAGGGGTCCAACTGGAAACTGAGGGACCTCGGGAGGATGTTATTGAGATCCGTCAGAGGAAGGATGAGGAGAATTCGATGATTAAGCCACGATGACCTTTGAAAACAAGATCAAAGAAGCAAAAGGTGAAAAAATTCACAATTTACCAAGAAATAATGAGGCTGAAGAACTGCATGGGTAAGATTTTTTCGGGGGCAACTACTTTTAGAATTAAAAAAAATAAATAAAAAATGGTGTACTAGGAATAAAGGTTTAGCAAGTATTCGTGAAATGAAATATACACCTTGGTGATAAATGATAGAGAAATTGAAAAAGGAATTACCATACTACAGTCGGTCTCCACGAATGTTGTGTTCGGTCTATCACGTTTACAAGGCGGCCAACTCAGTTACCTATGGTAGGCTTGCAACCTAATGGTGTCTCCCCAAATATACGTGACAATACGTGGGAGTCCAGTCTATAGTAGTGTTGTATAATGCGTAACTGTTTGACGAGAGCGCCCCAAATATACTTATCATACATCAATATACTTCCATACGTGGGATACGATATCACCCCCGAGTTGTAACGTAGGCCGTTAGCGATAGCTCCTACGTTTTACGACGTCGGAACACGTCTCTAGCCTAGACGACTAAATTTCTCGTTAGTTCCATATTCTCCTTAAGGAAAATTGGGTGAATTATAATGTTGATCTTGAGTTAAGTTTCAGTTTTTGGCTCAAAATCGGTGTCACCTGAATCTTATGATGCATGCTAAATGAAAAAAGAAAAAAATTCCATTTCGATGAAGTATAAAATATTTAGGAAAGATATACAATCAAAAGTTAAATAAATGTAGCAAGCAATGATGCCCCCCAAACTAGTTCAAAAGTACGAAATGCAATTCTTTTCACTTATCGAAAAAATGAAAACATTTCTCTTTTCCACTAAGACACAAAAATTTCATTTTTTTGTTTTTACTTTGAAATACAATCAAAAGTAAAATGAATGAAACGAATGAAGAAATACAAAATAAAGCCTTTTCATTTTTCTTTCAATTGAACGGAAATCCAAAATCGCTTTAAAAAATACACGAACGAAATGCTTTTCACTCTTTTTTTCAAAACAATAAAGATAAGCCAAATAAAAAACTAAAATGAAAATCACTTTTAATTTATTTTTAATTTTAAAAAAGGACACACTCCTCTAGACTTGCGAATCAAACACTTTATGATCCTATGTTTGAAGCTAAGTTGAAGGTAAGATCAGAAATGTAGTGATGACTAGTGCATATGAAAAATCCCATAAAAACAAGTTAGAATAAATATGACAAAAATGTGTTTGAAATGGTGAAAAATATCCCAACTTACAAAAAAAAATCAGAAAGACGAAAACACTCGCTCAAAGAAGACAAGTCAAACACACATGAAGGAGGTCACTAAGACTCTACAAACATTCTTCAGGGGCAAGGACACACTGCAAAATCAAGGGGAAACCCTAAATTTTCCTATGTCTGAGATCCATGATTCCATGATAAGCAGAGGAGTGCTGAAAGACAAATCAACGTGACTGTGCTATAGAGAACAACGCTGGCAGCACGACTGTGTAAACAGAAAAAGTGTTGGTCAAGAAAAATGAGGAAAAAGAAAAAAAGAGTTTCGCACAAAAACCAATCCTAACACAGTGAAATGAATATCAAAACCTATGCAAACTCACATAGACAAAAGCAAGATTATATTTCAGTAATCGGTCAAACTGATCCAATATCAGTCTGGGAAAGGAAGACTAAGAGGCTAAGCTCCCCTATGGAGTCGCCAATTCTGTGGTCAAGATAAATACCCTCTACGGACATAGGCGATCTCTCTAGCCCTAGAGTGGGTCTAGCAACTTGAGACACTTTCTAATGCAAAGCTTTCTTAACTAATATTCAGAATGTAAGAAGAGAAGAAATAGAAGTACTATTTTCCAAATGATACGTTCTAACCCGTTGATGATGACCTTGATCCATGATCCTTTTAGGCTCGCTCCTTGCTACTGGTGGAACAAGAATACCTGCGGATGATCAAGAGGAATAAACAAACGTAATCCAATACATAATAATCATAAACATTAGTTATCCAAAAGATCAAGGAGTGCCAGAATATTTGCATAAAATATAGACAAATATAGAAAGAAAACATCAGATGTTTTATTGATAAATATGAAAGCAATAGCTCACAACCCAGGCCTTGATGTTGGAGGCCTCCCTTTGGTGAAAATCTGAGTCCTTCACCGAAGCTCTAAAGCATTCCTTCTCCCAAACACTTAGGTGTTATCATAGTGCAAGAATTTAAAGGGAACGAGAGTTAAGACTAGCCCAACAATGACCAACAAGGACTAACCTTAGTGGAAGGAGGGGCATGAATTTATAGGAAGGGAGAAGAGGTTGGGAGCCCATGAAAGGAGGAGGAAGGTCCACTTTCTAAGGGATAAACCCCCATGGATGAGATCAAAGCTCTAAAATAAAAGAGCTCGACTCTATCACCACCGTTTAACAACCAAATCACCGCCATGGAACTTCTAGAGGTCGAAGCTTCTCCTCCATTTGAGGAAACAATGCCAGAAAGGGATCAACACGGTTTTCCAAGAAATAAGGGCGCTGGAAGTGCTAATCCAGAATTGTCAATCTGACATCAGCGTGAGCATGAAACCTGGAAATGCACTAACCTAGGAAACTAGTATTTTGACCAAGTTTCTTCAGTAATGTTCCAAGGTAGTTTTCTTTGAATATTCAGGGGATGTCTTAACATATTTCTTCATGGTGGAAACATTGCACAAGGTCTTTCATGGGGAATTTCAGGATCAAGGATGGGAAATGATTATGGTGACAAATTACTGTGTATCAATGTTCGAGCCATCAAATTTTTACATATCTATCTTGGGCATTCGTTGGCTCGAAAATTGGGACCCTCCATGTAAGTGAATGTGATGGTTGGATTCACCTTCTTTGTGTGCATCAAAATTTGGGTGTTCAATACGATGTGTTGGCAGGTTAGCCATATCTGGTGCAATTTTTTGAGGAAGGGCCTTAATGAGGTTCTCAAGTTTGTCATTTTGTCACTCACCTTTTCTGCATCTATAAATTGATATCATGTTCCGTACATGCACTAGCCTTGATTTGGGACCATGTGAAAAATCTGGGCTTATAAGTGAATGGTAATAATGTGATCAGCTTTCCAACCTAATTCTTATGGGCTAGGTCACCAGAAAGAAACCCGAAATAAGTTTTACTCCTAGTTGATCAATATGATAGTGGCCAATTACCCAAAATCTTAATACTCCAAAATGTCTTGTGAAAATCAAGCCTGGATTGTAGTAGCCAAAACCTAAATGTCTTGGTACCATCAGATGTGCTGCAAGAATGAGATCTAGACTATGGAAGCCAAAAACCTGACTATAGTCTGAGTCGAATCTGTGCTACAAATACCCCAAATGATGAAGATGATATAGACAACGCCAACACACCAGAACTGTGGGATCTGATTAGGGTGGAAACGTAGAGTGATGAGGGAAATATGGTTGCAAGGAGTGTCAGGTGCTAAAGATCATAAAATACATAAGGGTCCAAAAATAGTACTCGACGCAATATTTCAGGGCACCAACTAAGGAGAATCGACTGTACCCTTAGTCGTACTACCCGACTACCCTGTTGTACATGCGAGTAATCTGCCCAAGTATTTTTCTTAGTGTATGGTAGAAGTGAGATGACTGATGGCTGAACTAAGGTTAAGTTTCAGGTTACCCTAAGGGGCTTCTAATATAACCAATGGTACATGGAAGTGTAGTTCGTGCGTGGTTCTGTCTAATGGGCTACTACTCAAAGGGTACCCACATGAGTTACAAGGGAGTCCAACAAACCTGAATACCTCTTGTATTTCATGCGTGCATGCCTCCAAAAATCCAAAATTTTATGCGTCCAATGATAGATCACGTGGTTTAAAGATGTCGAAACATGTCTCTAGCCTAAAAAACATTATGCAAAAACTGGAGGTCTCACTGGCCCTGGAAAGCGCTCTGATACCACTTGTTATGCACTTGACCTATGAGATGATCCAGAATACAAGAAATACGAAAAAAATAGCCGAAAATATACATATGACATGGAAGTAGACAAGCAACAAAGATACTTTATTATTCATAATCATAATACAATGTTAACTTGCCTCTTTGAGGGGGAAACCTACATCAGAGAAAAGATCAATTACAATACGACAAAATGCTTCTTCCTTCAATCTAGGGCTATTTATAGCCTAATGACATCCAGAACCCTAACTACTAGTACTCCTTGACATAACATGGGTTAACCTTTATTTATTAACTATGGCCCAATTATAACTAATTATGGTCCCTTTTCTAGAATGTGGGTCACACACTTACAATTATTATTAATGCAGATAACCACTTATGGTCTTTATTGACTCAACTAACTAACTATGACTTAGACTAGGCCCTCTTGGGATTATTACATAAATAAAGGGGGTTAGGGTTGGACCCTAACAAAGAGGATGTGGAAGTCTAAACTACACCATCTATAGTTGGCTTGATGAATCAAGAGGTTTAATAAATATTCGAGGATGTTAAAGATTTTTTGGGGACTCCTAGGATATGCAAGGGAGAGAGAAGACAACCAAACAAGTACACTAGATACATGGAATTGATTAATTAGTTAGTAGATATCGAGCCTTCCAACTCTTAGGAGGTTACATAATAGTAGGGGTGGTGAGATGCTATGGTGGAGGAGTACATATTGATCATGCAGAATGATGTTTGGGAGGTAGTACCTAGACTAATAGATAGGGAAGTGGTTGGATCACATTGGATCTATAAGATCAAGAATGGTGCAGATAGTAGCATTAAGAAATACAAAGTAAGTTTTGTGGCCATGAGGTTCTCTCAGAAGGAGGGAATAAATTATGAGGAGACATTTTCTCCTGTTTTCAGGCATACTTCTATTAGTGTTGTGATCTCATTCGTAGCACAGATGGGATGGGAGATCCATCAAATAGACGTCAAAATGACATTCCTTAATAGTGAGTTGGAAGAGGAAGTGTACATTGATAAACCATAAGGATTTTTAGCCTATGTCAGTGAGACCCACATGTGTAGAGTGAAGAGAACTTTATGTAGGCTCAAGTAGGCTCCAAGGGATCGGTATGAGTGAATTGGCAATTAATTGTAGGGTGTGGGCTTCGTGAAGAATGAGGCAGATGTGAAACTATACTATTTGATGGTTGGGGGCAAGGTATTTATTCTCATTCTATATGTGGATGACGTGTTCTTGACACATTCATCAAGGCTCATAGAAGAATGAAAAAGGTATCTTGCAATGAAGTTTGAGATGAAATACTTGGGGTTAATGCTATACTTTCTCGGCACGGAGGTGTGAAAAACATATGGGGAGAATTTCCATGGACAAGGAAAATACTGTATTGATACCTTGAGGAGATTCAAGATGGAAGATTATAGAGCCATGTATACACCCATAACAACCAATTAAAGGAAGGATGTGTACATATAAGGAGAAGGACGTGTACCACATATTATACAATTCGTTGATTGGCTCTCCCATGTATTTGGTCAACAATAGGTTAGATGTATCCTTTGTAGTAAAAACTTTGAGTCAGTTCATGGTTGAACCGAATAGGGTGCATTGGAAAATAATGAAGCATGTACTTTGTTATTTGCAAGGTATACTCGAGTATGAGATCATATATAGTTGAGGTGATGGTGTCAATTTGATGGGATATAGTAATGCAGACTTAACATACAATATAGTGGATAAAATAAGAATGTTAGGTTGCTTCTTCAACATGGGATAAAGAGTTGTCTCTTGGTACATCAGGAAGCCAAAGTCCATGGCTAAGCTTTCTAATAGTGGAGTATATAACAACGAGCATGAAAACATGTGGGGCCATTTGGCTTCAGAATATGTTAGTATCCTTGTTTGGTTAGGAGGTGAAGACTATAATGATACATTACGAAAATCAAAGTTGCATCAGGCTATTTGAGAATCCTGTGTTTCATGATAGGTTTAAGCATATATACATCATATATCATTTCATCAGGGATTGTGTATAACATGAGATAGTTCAACTACAATATTTGCCTACAAATCACCAGGTAGAAAATATCCTGACAAGGGCCTTGGGGAAGGTGAGATTCATCTTCTTCAAAGGTAAGTTGGGTTTTATGCAAGACACCTTCCTCACTAAGAGGGAGTGTTATATTTTGTAGCTTAGACATGTGTTGTAGTCTAAGGAGGTGTCAATGAGGCTAAGAGCACAAGAAAATTAATTATGTCCAATCCCATGAAAATTTTCTAAGGGAAAATGTCATAATCTAAATATTAACCAATTTTTAATTATTTTCCGAAGTCTAACTTAGGGGAAAAAGTTCATTAATAAATATTAATTGAGACAAGTCGATTTCTCTCTAGTAACTTCTAGAAAAAGTGTTTGATGGAATCAATATGATCTTAGCCATCGATTTTTTATTAGACCTTGACCATTGAATTATCAACGAGATATTATAAGAGGAATTTGATGGGAATATTATAGATCATCCAATTGAGTTGAGGTGCATTGATAGTGTGGGGTCGACACCAGCGAGGGTTTCAACAGTGATTGAGGAGAGATTTATCCATAGTGATTTCCAATTTTTGAGAGATAAAAGGAGGCCAGATTATTTCTGCAGAGGGAGGCTAAGTTTTCCAGTGCAAGTTTCCAATTTACGAGTGCAAGTTGCCCAACTGTATTGTTGGAGGTAGTGTGAGTGGCATGTGTGAGTTGTTGGAGGAGATATAACTTGCAAAATTAATTTCTGAAGGCAGTGAGAGTTGCTAGAAAGAACAACATACATTTCCAATTGGCTAGTGTGAATTCTGGAAGGAAGTGTGAAGTTCTAGTTGGAGGCCGAGTTTATTTGCAGAGGTTCAATTTGGTTAGTAGAAGTGAAGAAAAATATTTATTGGAGCTTTGCTAGTTTACAAAAAGTAGTTGTAATAATTTTCAATTATAGATCTATTGAAGAATAATAAAACCCTCATCAGCAGAATTCATTTTCCCCACATTGGGTATTTTTCCAAGAACATCTCTAAAAAATATCAATGTCTATTTTTATGTATGTGGTTTTATCAATTTGTAAATTTTAATTATTGCAATAGTTTTTTTATTCAATATTTGCAATAAATTGTTTTGCTAGGATAAATAATCAGAGTAATCACCCATTAACAACAATAAGTCTAGATCTGAGTTAGATTTGGAAATTTTCACACAGGTTGAATGTTTTCCAAAGAAATCAACAAAGGTTTCCTTCAAGCAAGAGAATAAAGCACGTTAAAGTAGGATGGTTTGTCAGAATACAAGTATTGTAAGACTTGTACCATAATTATGATAAAAGAAGCAATTATTTCTTTAAAGTAATCAAAGTTGTTGAAAAACTTAAAGGACCTTGGTTAATAAGAGACTCTATGGTAATACCCTAGGATCAATTAGAGATGGATTTGAGAATAATGAGAGCTTCAAGGCACAATGAGTTTGATAATCTCACTAGTTTTCCAGAGAAAGAGACTAAATGATGATTAATTACTTTTGTAAATAATAATAAAAACCACCTAAAAGCATTAAACAATTATACTCGGAAAAAAAAAAAATCTCACTTAATGTAAAAAAAAAATACATTACAATGCCACCCATGAAAGATTATATTCAAGATTGGCTTTAAAAAAATCTTTAACCAAAATTGTTAATCCAGAATAACGATAAAATGAAATTACAACAAAAATACTTGAAACCGTATTATATACAAGAATTCCGGATACAGAAAAAGAGAGATCATTACATTCACAATTTCTCTGGAATTTTTGTGAATATATTTTATTTTTGAAACAATTTCCCTCCTTTCATCATCATGTTTGATTGATCAACTTTATTAAATAAATGGTTTGTTTATTTACAAAATAAATTTCTAATTGCGTTTATACTTTTCTTCTAGATTATTACTAATATTTTATTTGAACCACGAGATCTTCATCCTATTTTTTAAGATATAAATACAAGATATATGACATTTAGATTAACTTATTTTTTAAAGATATATAATATTTATATAATATATATATTTTTAAAGATATATAATATTTATATAATATAATTTTTTTGAAAGATATAAATACAAGATATATGACATTTAGATTAACTTATTTAAACAAAATTTTTTTATTTATATAATATAATTTCCTTTCATCATCATGTTTGATTGATCAACTTTATTAAATAAATGGTTTGTTTATTTACAAAATAAATTTCTAATTGCGTTTATACTTTTTTTCTAAATTATTACTAATATTTTATTTGAACCACGAGATCTTCATACTATTTTTATGCCGAAAGGCGTTCCCTTTGTTGGGTTTGGCCGAATGCGTTTTTCGCTGGAGCCAATCACAGGAGTTTGCCATCGTTCTTCGAGCCAATGAGAATGTGCCGTTTGCTGCCTGCTGGTTCGACCTCGCTGTTTTCTCCACCTCCGACGATTTACCAGGTCAGCTCACAGTCCAGCGCGCGATGCTGCTCTTACCTCCACCTCGGACGATTTGGCTGAATGGAGTTCTCGGATTAATTGCTGCCTCGCTGTTTCAGTGTTTCCAGCTCGCACGATTTACCGCCTGCGTCTGGTTAATGCTCAAGCGTGGCAGCAACGCCTCTCAGCCTACTTCAAAATCCAAGAAATCGCCCAGATCTGGAATGAATGTTTGGTTGTTGCAGCGTTAAATATGCAGATGCGCTTGGTTCGTGCTTACTGCTCCTTCATTAATGCTGAAACCTGCCATATACGGGTCTGGTTAGATGCGTTCATCCTCCGTCTTCATATTTTCGCCCACAAATTACCATATAGACTCCACGATTATCAGTATCCTCTGTTTGCAAATTTGCCAAATTCCCTAATCGCATTGTCTGCAGGATGTTCAATGTGCTTTTCTGAGCAACAGGTTCAGTTTGAATTCTTTTACCCTTTATTTTCAAGAACACGCCTTTATCAGGTTTCGATTCTGTGTCTAAAAGATGCACATTGTTTTGATAGCCTCTCATTATTGTAGTGGAAATTGATTCTATCGTGTATTGGAGACAGCGTGTAGACTGTTCTGCCGTTCTTACCATATAGACACCACGATTATCAGTATCCTCTGTTTGCAAATTTGCCAAATTCCCTAATCGCATTGTCTGCAGGATGTAGTGGAAATTGATTGTATTGTGTATTGGAGACAGCCTGTAGACTCTTCTGGCGTTCTTACCATATAGACTCCACGATTATCAGTATCCTCTGTTTGCAAATTTGGCAAATTCCCTAATCGCATTGTCTGCAGGATGTTCAATGTGCTTTTTTGAGCAACAGGTTCAGTTTGATTTCTGTGCCGTCTCTTTTGCAGCGTTTCTATTATTTTAAAATATTTGATGTGCCAGCGAAATGGTTCAGAAAGAGGCCTCCAGAGATATATTCAGAATTCTGTGAATTTTTATTGTATCCAGTAGTAGAGACGAAAACTATTGTTCAGTTTTTTTGGATGCAAATAAGCTGGTCTCTGTTGAGCGCTGGATCAATCACATGCCAAACTTTGAAAGTGGTTGGGAAGTTTTTGGATAATACAACTCACTGTTTTTCTAACTATATGAACTCCACTAGTGACAATATCCATTCTTCCTAGTCCGGATATATACCTGGTTGAGATTTTGTGCATAATTTTCGCCATGATTATATTTCAATATGATGATTGATATCGATTGTTTCAGCTAGCGATTCAACAAGAGGCCTTCAGGACTTATAATAAAAAATTGTTGACTTCAGTAGCATCTTGATATTGTTGCAGCAAATTGACTGTTTCGTAACAGCTTTTAATAGTTCCTCTGTGTTGATTGCAAATGAGCTTCCTGTTGTTCTTTCATGTCAAATTCGTTTACCTTCTTTTCCTTACTTCTGGACATAGCATGGTCGCAACCATAATTGACTGAAGGGCTAACTTGCAGATTAGGAAGCAGTACTGGGAGTCTTAAATTCATATACGAGAAGGCCACAGAACGGAAAGAACTCAGATAAGAGAAGAGCACAGAAAGGAGAGAAGCACGCAGAACAGATTGTACCACCGTGCCCTTGAAGGAGAAGAGTCCACAGTCCCTCTTATTTCATTTTCTTCGTTCACTTCATTCGACATCGCCCGGTAATTCCCCTGCACGACTTCTTAGATATTGCGATAGGGATAGCTCTATTGTGCCCGTCCGGTGTTGTTTCAAGGATGCCTGTTTTACATTTTTTCCATATCTGGTTCAGCTCTTAGGTTTTCCATTCCCATTTCATTTAAGAAATACAGAGATCAAATGATTTTATATCTGATGCCCTTGAAGGGGGGAGAGTCCACAGTCCTCAGTATTTCATTTCATTTTCTGCATTCACTTTCACTTCGTTAGACATCAGTGGATAGACGACTTCTTACATATTGAGATAAATAGCTTGCTTGTTGGTTTGTCCGGTCTTTTCCAAGGATGGTTGATTGAATTTTCTTTTATACCTGACTCCTAGGCTTTCCACTCCCTTTTCATTTAAGAAATACAGAGATGAAATGGTTTTCCTCTTATGCATTTTGTTGGTTGTTCATCATTTGAGGTGTTTCTGTTTTAATATGATCTCATAACAGGATGTGTGCCTCTTTTTATCATCTAATGATGAAAAAACACTTATGTAATTCCAAAACTATGGGTGGCGGATTATAGTTGTGACAGTTCTAAACAAAAAAATTAAAATCCCTCAACAATATATCTGCATATGGCAACATACATTTTTCTTATATTCTGTATTACATGTGATTGCAAACATCTTGTTGAGGAACCTGAGATCTATAGAATACTTAATTTATGTTGTCTTTCATGTGGAATTCGTTTACCTCCTTTTGCATACTTCTTGACCACAGGTACACTGATATCATTTCAAGCTGTTACAGTCGTCCTTTTGCAACTTTTGTAGTTCTTTTACATGGCTTTAGCCGTTGCATTGCTGTAGCCTGTTAGAGCCATGTCAAAAAGTTTTCTCCTCTCTTTATCCTGATTTGGTTGTACATATATTTATCGCTTTTTTCAATGCCCTTTGCAGTCTTTTGTACCATGTCTGCCTCTTTTTATTCAACCTTACTGATACCTTACTGGTATTAGATTACAGTCCTAATTCCATACTGAGGATTGGATTACCGAAAGAGGCATACAAATGGACAAAAAACCGCCTCTTGGCCAACATTTTTTCAGTATCACAAAGGCTTCATGTGATACTTCCCATAAACCGATTTCTATTTTAATTTCACTTATGCCCAATGCAGCTTCCCTCACTTTACCTTTCCATTTGACAGGTTGTCTTCTTCTCCTATCCTGATACTTGCAGTTGTGTGAATTTCTATTTTATATCAAACATCCAAGTTCCACTATCGTATTTGTTCTCTGTGCATGAGTTGTGTTATTTTCATGGCCTTTTCATAGGGTTGTATGGTTTCACTTGCACCATCAGCACATTTCTATCATACCGTTCTTCTAGACTGGAGAGATTTAGTGATGTGTTTTAATGATAGTTGATCATGAAACTATATTGTTTGAACATGGAAAGCTTCAGTGACGTGATTGTTTTCATGGGCAGCTGATCATGAAAAGCCATTGGACATTGTTGGATCTTATAGCAATCGTTCAATATTTGTTTCTAGTCGATATTACCAGGAACTAAGAACATACCATGGTACACATAATTTCCAATCCTCAACTTTATCCGGTGGGGAAATAGTGAGATAGATGTTACCATCTTGAGATGGATAGTACTAAATAAGATTCACATCATAATGTGTATTGTATTTTCACTGTCTTGTGATCAAGGCCATTTTCTCACATATGATCAAGGAAATGTTTTCTGAAATTTGAAAATGTTGTAAATTCTTATATTAAGATTATTTTTCTAATATATGAATAGCGAAATGCGTATTTATTTTAATATTTAAGTGGATATTTTTAATATTTTTTTAATTCATTAATATGGAAATGTGTTTTGAATTTTTCACTGAAATCTCAGCTAGGTTGTTGTTTTTTTTTTTTTTTTTTGGGGTTTTAAATATTTTTTTTTTAATTCATAAATAACGAAATGTGTGTTCTGAATTTTTCATTTTCTGTAATTAGAATAGTTTAAGGTTTTGAATATATATATATATCTAACAATTTACCTTTTTGGAAGTTATTTCTAAGATTTTTTCCTTATTTTAATTTTTTTTTATTATAACATTTTGGAACTTCTTTTTAAGATTCTTTTCTTATTTTAATTTCTTTTACTAGTAAAAAAAATCAATTTGCTCAAGCTATGTCAATTATTGCAATTAACTTGAATTGTGTTAAGTTTATTATTAGCCCAATAATATCAATTAACCACAGTTATCCTAATTTGACCATTTATCCTCAATTATCTCAATTTTCCAATTAGTCTAATTGGTTGCAATCAGCTCAATCCAATAAATATGATATTCCTATTTAGGTCATTTGCTCTAATTATATGATTGGACCATTTAACTCTTCAGTACGCTTCCCTTGGCGCAGTTCTCTTCACCCATTTTCTGCACAAAATGGGTAGCCCAACGAACTGTCTGTTGAAGTCTCGCTGCAGTCCTCCCCTATGCTAGTCTTTAACATGAATTGTATTCCATTTATGGTGGAACATTGGATTTGGTACAGAGTAGAAACGCTTGCCCTCTATCTTATTAATTGGACGCCTCGTATAGAGGACTTAAAGGCTTCCTTTCATTGCATTACTTTTGAACATGTATACAGGGAACACAACACTTCAATTGCCTGTTAGAGCCATGCCAACAATTTCCTCCTCCCTTTATCCTACTTTGGTTGTAAATATATATCTCATTTTCTGCAATGCCCTTTGCAATCTTTTGTAGGATGTCTGCCTCTTTTTTAGCATCTAATGAAAAATACAATTATGTAATCCCGAAATTATAGGTGCCAACATATAGTAGTAACAGTTCTATTTTCAATCAATGTATTCCATTTGCTTGTGCACTTATGTTTCAAACTGTCATGTGTATCTGTCGTATCAAACATGATTTTCAATAAGTTGAAACAAAACACTTACAATATTCAAGATATACATTTGCAAGTAGTGTACTTCACAAGCTCATTTACAGATAGGCCTCTTTCACATTACTATTTCCTTTCTGTTTACTATCAAAATAATTCAACATGGCCTATTCCAAAATATATGTTCCATAGGGAAAGCCTTTTCAGTACTCATTGTAAGGAACATATTTGCACAACTTCCACTTGTGCAACTTGCACTAACATCTTCCATATACCAGATTTGTCACTATTAATTGAAGACTGGAAATCATCCAAATTAGCAATTCTACATTTCATCTCACAAATTAGCAATATCAGATTTGCCCTTCTTTTATCTGGACATGTTCTTTTTCACTATCTTGACCTTGCTATCTCTATTCGCTTGCAGCGTCTTTTTTTCCCAAGCCACCTGCTCTACCATGGAGCCATCGTTATCTTGCAATTGTCTTCCTTCTCTGCTAGCTGGTGCTACCGACCAGCAACCAACCCTCCAAGTTGTTGAAATTGCGCAGATCAACTCTGCCCAGACTTCAGCAGCTCGCTACTGCGTCTCGCTTTCCGATGGTGTTCACAAACATTCTGCCCTTCTCCCTTCTTCGCACACTTCCCTCGCGCAGGATGGAACCTTGGCTGTCGGCTCCATTGTTCTGTTGAAGAGATGCTCGTGCACGTACTCACATCAAACAATGTACGTTTACTACATAACGCCTCACACCTTCCTCCCCTATAATTGTTCTTCCCTTATATCCCTCTATTTCCTTTATTATTTCTAAATTTCTACATTTCCACTTCATTGATACATTTCTCGTTCTTGTAGGTCACTCTCTATTCTCGAGCTTGAGGTAGTCTAGCGCGTTGCCGCATTGGTTGGTGACCCATGCCCTCTTACTCTCTCTACTCAACAAATGGTCCAAGCCACCTCATCCTCATCTTCTACCTCTCCCTTTTCATCACCACCGTCCCTTGACATTTAGTCATTGTCCTCCCAAGACCCCGCCGCAACATCTTCAACAACTCTCCCTTTTAAAGCACTCTCCCCTACAAGGAAAACTTGGTCCATCCAAGGCCGCGTCCTTTCAAAAACACCCCTCCGGCATTTTACCAATGCACATGGCTCTGGGAAGTCACTAGGCTTTGACCTTGTCGACCACGAAAACGAGCAAATCCACGTGTCTGCCTTCAATGAATTGGCTGAATCCCTTCATGCTCTCATTCAAGTTGGCCAAATCTACAATGTTGCAAATGGCACCATAAAGGTCCCCAACCCTTCCTATAACCATCTAAGACGCCCATTTGAAATTCTCCTCTTCTCTTCATCAACAGTTTCTCAAGTCTTGAATGATGACCTCACAATTCCTTCCCACACCTTCCACTTTCTACCTATCAATTCCCTTAAACTCTCGCCTGCTAACTCAATCGTTGATGTCATAGGTATTGTTAGCTCACTCTCTCCCACCTCTATTGTCCGCAAACGCGCTGGCTCTGGAACTCCAAGAAAGACAATTTCTCTTCGCGACGTTTCCGGGAACAACATTGATGTGACCTTGTGGGGAGAACACTGCCATGCTGAAGGGCGTGAACTCTCTGATCTTCGCATGGCTCGTGCAGTTACAGTCCTTGCAATTCGAGGTGGCAGGGTCGTCGAGTTCAACGGACAGACTATCAGCACAATCCCTACCACCTCCCTTTTTATCGATCCAAAGATCGCTGAAACGGTGGAACTTAAACAATGGTTCGAGAAAGAAGGCATTCAAACTTCGTCGCCCTCACTTAGCCGCAAATACTCAAGCACCAGCAAGAAGCCGCTTACTACAAAAACAATTTCTGAGATCCTCTCAATTCCACCTGGAGAGAAAGTCCCATGGATGTCACTCCGTGCTACTGCTACCTCAATTGACTTGCATGATTTCTACTTCCTTGCATGCCCACTTACCATTGATGGTATGCAATGCATGAAAAAGGCTATACAGCAAGATGATGCCACGTGGCATTGCTCAAAGTGTGAAGGGTCTTTCACCAAGTGTGACTACCGCTACATTCTCCGCCTCCAACTGCACGATCACACTGGCCACCTCGACAATGTTGTCACTTTTGACGACGCCGCAACTGCCCTCCTAGGCATCTCTGCAGAGGACCTTTTCCTCCGCTCAACAGATCCTCAGGCTGTCCTTGACATATATAGCAAAATCAAAGGGCGGCAATTCCTCTTCACAGTATCTTTAAAGAGCGACACCTTCAACGACATTGAACGGCTGCGACCAATTGTTATGCACGCAGAAGATCTGCCTTTTGCTGATGCGTCGAAAATCCTCCTTCAACTCCTTCAACCTCCGGCTTCCCCTGCGAACAAAGCATGTCGCCGCCTTTAGCCATACATTTCTTGCCTCTTCCCATTGTTAAACTTTCAACGCTCTTTTCCCTCACGTGTCAGGCATCGTCGATTTTGCATATATATTTTGTAATCGTTACTATATGTTCACAACCCATTTCCCTTTCTAATAGTCCTCCTAAATGTATAGGTATCAACTCGCTTCTTCATTGCATCTTGTTTATATGTTATTCCGCTATGTTGTAATGGCCCTTCTTAATATATGAACATTTACAGATGTCGTTTTCCCTTTCCTCCTTCATGCCTTCATCTTGTTTGCAAAACACACATTTTATAAATGCAAATGTCAACATGCTATGCTTAGTATGAAATATAATACAAAATTTGCTTCTTCTTCTTTACAAAAAAATAAGTATTTGCCTTTCATTTCCTCTGGCCAGCAAATGCAACATGTTCTTGCTTTCAAAACACATATTCTCTAATTTCAAATATGCAACACGCATTTTTATGCAAACCATATTCAATACATTTCCACTTCAAAATTCACTCACACCATTTCCATACGACTATTTCTATGGTGAAATACATAACACAAAAAAAAAAACTCGCCAAAAATAATAAATAATAAAACATACAAATATGAAATAGAGTGTTGCATCTTCATGCTTCCCTCTTCTTTCATTATACTTCATGCATTTGACATGCCTTTCCTTTTTTCCAACAGCTATGCCAACCACACCAGACAACATTTTGCAAAGGGAACAATGGCGCCGCTACTACGCACTTAACAAAGAAAGAATTACTGCACGTCGTCGTCTCCTCTTTGCAACTCGCCAGGCCAACATTCTCTCTCAATCCACCACACACCAAACTCCCATTCCTTCACAAAGTACCCTCCTTCCACTACATCCCACCCAAACTTTCCCATTCACCCTTACAACTCCCCTCCCTAGCCAGCCCTTTCCATACCCTGCAATTCCTTTGCCTCTTGCCCCCCCTTTCCATGTCCCACACCGTCTTCCTCCTTCTCCATCTGTGGAACAATTCCTCCCTATCCAACTCCAACATGCACATCTTCGCTTCCGTGAAAGAATTGATGCACTTAGTCCCATCCAAGTTTGCTCAATTTGTTATGAAGCTTACCCATCCATGAAAACAAAAACAAATAACGAAATCATTTGTTGTGCCCGTTGTCTTGGTGAACGAACAACCCACCGTTTTTCCTTCGCAAACAACATGGACCCAGGTATCCAACCCCATGTCCTCTCTTGCCTGACTCAAGTTGAAGAGATGTTGATTGCTTGTGTAAACCCCATTATTCAAGTCACCCATGCACGTGGTGGCCAACTAAAATATTCCGGCCACACTATTAGCTTCCCTCAAGATATCACTAATATTGTGACCTCTCTTCCTCGCATGCTATCAGAACTAGACATCCTTCTTGTAAACAAAACTAGTTCTAACGAGAATTCGCACGAATTTTTTGTCAGTAGATCGCGTGTTCATGCAGCATTGCAATTCAAACTACAAAATGATCCGTATTACAAAGATGTCCACACTAACCAAAATTCCCTGAATGCTTTGCCTATTGTGCCCACCAACATTTCCAACATGCTACGCCATGCCAACACATCTTCCATCCCACTCCAACAAGCCATTCTTGAAAATTGTGATTCTGGACTTCCCCAACCATGCCCATCTGACCTCCACCCATCCTCCTTCGTTGCAAATCTGCCAAACTCTCATTCAGAAATAGATGAAATACTTGCCTACATAGAATCCCCCAATCACTCGCCCATCCATTCACTTCAATGGCCCATCATTGACCTCTCCCCAATCAATGAATACAACACAGAAGGCCTCTTCTCCATGGCCTTCCCCACCCTCTTCCCCACCGGCTCCGCAATGATTAATCAACCAAGAATTGCAAAAGTAGATATGCAAGAATACGCTTTGCATCTAATACGCTACCATGACAACCGTTTTGCACAACATCCTCGCTTCCGCTACTAGTACAACCTCATCATGCGCCATCGCAGCGAAGCAACTGCCTCTGTCTTCATGAAAAGAGACCTTTCAAACACCCTTCCAACAACAATCGCTGACCTTCGCCACCACCTTCAACAAATTCCCCCTTCCACCATCCCAGACCAGATTATGCGCTTCGGATCATCCTTGCGCGACAGTCGCTCATTCTGGACTAGAGCTAGACATGAGCTTCACGACATGATCATTCAACAAGGTACCCCTACCATATTCTTCACACTCAGTGCAGCTGATACCAAATGGCCTGACTTGCATAGAACCATGCCTTCCAACCCTCCATCCAATTCACATGAACAAACTCGATGGAGAATCCAGAATGTTGTTGCAAACCCTCACCGTGCATCTTAATACATCCATTGCAGATTCACAATATTCCTCGAAGAAGTGCTACTTAAAGGACTCCTTGTAAAGGATTACTAGTGCAGGTATGCATACTATTCCTTCCATCTCTTACCTTTCATTGACTTCAGTTCCACGCATCCATCTTATTTATTTTCCCCTTCTTCTTTTTAAGGTATGAATGGCAACATCGTGGCTCCGCACATATCCATGGTTTCTTATGGCTTCCAAATGCACCTACTATGGACACTTTGGATTGGACCAATGCTTCTGCTGTCCGTGCAGCTAAAGATTTCTTCGATGCATACATCACTGCTTGGAACCCTCATCCCATTCAAAACCAGGCGGTTGGGCTAAATTATTCATCTCTCCAAGACCCATGCCTCCTCCAGACACATGAAATTATTACAGGCAATCAGTTGCAAGACTATGAGCAACTTGTCAATTCTGTTCAAAGACACACAACTTGCCACTCTAGTACATGTTTGTGCAAAAGAAATAACAAAACAAGTTGCCGCTATGGAGCCCCATGGGAAGTTCGCGACGCATCATCTCTTCACATTGATAATACTGGCCGTAAATTGTACGCCCCTGCTAGAAATGATGACAAGCTAAATGTGCACAACGCTCATCTTCTTGCAATTTGGAGGGCAAACATGGACTTCCAACCAATTCTATCACGGCATGCTGTTTTGAACTACATTTCAAAGTATGCAGCAAAAGCAGAGGCAAAGTCTGAAAGCTACTACCAAATGCTTTCCCGTCTCTCCCGATGTTCCCCACCTAATGCTCCTACTATTACTGTCGTCCGCAAAGTTCTGACCGAAATCGTCGGTGATCGGGACATTGGTGCACAGGAAACATGCCACATGCTGCAAAAACTCCCACTAGTAAAGTGTAGTCGTTCTTTTGTATCCCTCAATGTGAAAAAACAAATATTCAAACGTGTTTCACAACATTTGGATGGTGATCCTCCATCGACACCTTTCATCGTCTCATACATGAATAGACCACCTGCACTCGAGGATTTGCCTCTTATTGAAGTTGCACGCTCTTGGACATTCTCCTCCCGCCGCAAAAAAACACCTTGGAAACAGATCTTCCCTCCCATGGTTGTACGTGTCCTTCCTCGTTTCACCTCCATCCCATTGAAAGACTCATCATCCTATGTGGACTTCTGTTGGAGTGAACTCCTTCTATACTTCCCTTTCCGTACACTCCCTGACGACATCGGCACATCCGACGCGGCCATTGTCGCACATTGGGAACAAACTAGACATACATATCAAGCTTGGCATGTCCACCGCACCCCAATCGGCCCTGCCGATGCTGACTCTTGCTGTTCATCTCCTGATGCCCCTCCCCAAGCCCCCACGCTCGACATGCCTGAATGGCAATTTCTCTCTCAACTCCACCCAAGCAACAACATCCTTCCCGATGAACTTGAAATGCTTGGCCATCATGACTTCGATGCAAATTATAATTGGGCCAACTCCATTATCCCTTCACAATTGCAAGAAACAGCCATTCGCTTCATCAACTTCAACCGCTCCTCCACAACAATCCACCAAACCCAATCTCCATTCCCACATTCGCTTTCCTCCTTGTCCCCAAGCCAAACCATTGCATTCAATATCATTTTTTCCCACTTCCACACACACGCTCCAGGATCAATTTTAAAAATGATAATCCAAGGCACTGCTGGTACTGGAAAGTCATTCCTAATTGAATGCCTGAAAAATTCCTTCCTTGAAAACTCCACCAATGGACCAAGCCCCCTCCTCTTGCTTGCTCCGACCGGTGTTGCAGCATTCCACATCAATGCATTGCCAATCCACTCTGCTCTTCGCATCCCTATATCCTATATGCAACCTTTAGAGGGTCAAGCCCTCCTAAACCTTCAAGAACAACTCCGAGATGTGAAATACATTCTAATTGATGAAATGAGCTTCATTGGTCCTAAATTGCTTTCTCAAATCGATGATCGCTTGCGGGAGGCATTCCCATCAAATAAAAACAACCCTTTTGGTGGACGCTCTATAATTCTCGTCGGGGACCTTGCCCAACTTCCACCTGTCAAAGACACACCAATGTATGTAGGCACTTCTCGTGGCACTGCACTATGGCAAAGCTTTGATACTGTGGTTACACTTTCAACTGTTTTTCGTCAACAAGGAACTAGCCCTGCTCAGATTTCCTTCCGTGAACTCCTCTCCAACCTTCGCAATGCAACACCCACTATTGATGATTGGAAGCTTCTTATGACACGTTCAAAAACAAACCTTCCTGCAGCTGAGGTCCAGTCATTTTCAAATTCTATGCATCTATACGCCACAAATGAGGCTGTTGACATGCACAATAAAACCATGTTGAAAACACTCAACCAACCAATCGCACGTTGCTACGCTACCCAAAGGAAGGAATTTAGAGGCAACAACGTGGAAGATGAACAACTAGCTACAAAAATTCTCCTTTGCATTGGACAACGAGTTATTCTAACAAGCAACTTGTGGATTGAGGCTGGCCTTGTCAATGGTGCCCTCGGCACTGTCCACGAGCTCGTATATGCACCAACAACTAAACCACCCGAACTGCCATTATTTGTCGTAGTCGACTTTCTTCACTACAAAGGCCCACCATGGGATCCTTCAAATCCTAAATTTGTGCCGATACCCCCCATAACAAGGGGCTCACGCACACAAATTCCGCTTCGCATGGCATGGGCTTTGACAATCCACAAATCACATGGCATGACGCTGGATAAGGCAACAATCGACATCGGAAACATTGATTGACAGGGTCTCACTTTCACAGCAGTATCAAGAGTTCGGTCATTAAATGACCTGTGCATCTCTCCTACTTTCTCCTTCTCTCGCTATTCCCGGATGAAGGAGAACCCTTTCGTCATACGCAGGAAAAAAGAAGAAGCTCTGCTCACCTCAAAATCTGTTACTCAAGCTCCTTCAAACCCCTCTACTATTGGTGCCTTGCCATCCCACTAGCTATTTACTATTCTGCTTTCCCATTTCACTATATCTTCTATACATCAGTCACTAACATGCTTTCATTTCTTGTGCAGGAACATAATGGACCATAAATATATCTCGCAACTCCAACAATTTTGCATAGAAATCAAGGAACAAGAAGCTGTGCTTCTAAATGTGCAGGAGCGCTTCCTATGCCCACCCAGGCTGCCTCTTTACCGGCTGCACCTCGCAATACAACGGATCAGAAATTGGATGAATCTCCTCATCCATATTCATGAAAGGGATGCACACAGAGCACTCCGAGCACACTATCTTGACCGTGTACCTTCTCTGGACGTGAAATGGTGCTGTCGCTGTCGAGCAACACCTTGTCTATACGACTAGTTTTCCCTCTACTGCAAAACCATCTAACCATTATGCTACACATGATGCAATTTTGTCAATACATCTTATTTTGTCTTTGAAAAATATACAGCACATCTTACTTTCCAAACTCTTCCTACTCAGAACTTTCTGTATATACAAATTTTTTTTTTGAAGGTTCCTATGGGTTCTCTTGATTAAAGTTTCTCTTATAGCCATGGGATCTACTGCTATTATGGGTTACTGATCGCAACAAATTCTGATCAGTACTCATGAGTTTGATGCCATATGACAACTATCAAATAGTAGTTCTATGTTTACTGCTCAGCACTTTTCAATCAATATTCATACTTATGTTGTAGCATGCATTATGTTATATAAAGCTGTTATTGGTACTTGTTGATTTTAAATTTCTCTCCGTAAACAATTGTCTATGGGCAATCAAAAGTTCAATATACAGACAACTGTGCATCATAGTGCAAAGAGATGTGTGAATGGATTGTTTTCTTTTTAGAAATTTCCATTTAGCATTCATTCGTTTGATTTCTGTGTATTATGTAATCAATTCAATTTTACACCTAACTTGAGCCCTTATGTTACTATGGATTATGGGTTATAATGGATTCCCATTGTCATGCTTAGTGGAAGGCAATTGCACATACGAGCTCAATTCTTGCTGTCTTGGGATTCTCCTTTATTTTAATCTGATGTCTATTGGAAGGTCATATTAAGTCAGTTGAGATAAGTTCAATCCCTGAGCTATGTCAGTCAGTAGTTTTCAGTTTGAGTTCATTGGAAATTGCACATGTATCGTAGTGCTTTCAAGGGATGGCTTAATGGAGTCATATTCAGCACAACACCTTAATGATGAGCTCAGTTCCTGTACGCTCAGAACAATGGTGCACATACACATGGGCTGTAATTTTGCCTACCTATCTAATGGTTTTTAGTCTCATGTTCAATGGAAGGAGAAAAATCAGCATTACAAGTTCTTCTGTCAGTATGATGGTTAGTCAATGACAAATATTTATATGCTTACATGAGTTTATTTCATATAGAAGCATGATGTTACTTTAACAAATATCATCGGTTTCAATGCCTGCAGCGTGTTTCTGAGTCTCACCAACATTAGACTGTTGCTTCACGTGGAAGGTAATTATTGATCATGTCAGGAATTCGATTTGTTGGCAACTATCAATTAGTAGCGATGCATTTATTACCTTTCATATATCATTTCTAAACTAAAATAGTTATCTTTTTTCAACTGAATTCAAATAGCTAATAAGAAATTTAGCCCTAAATTTTTTATTTGCTCTAATTGCATTACTTTTACTTTTCATTCCTGTGATCTCAGATTGACCCTGTGAAATACAAGAACACATTTACTGGCATGAACATGGTCATAAAAGAGCAAGGAATTAAGGGGTTATTCAAGGGTTGGGCTCCAACTATGGTGGAATACACTGCACAAGGTGCATTCAAATATGGGTTCTATGAGTTCTTCAAAAAGTACTATTCGGACATTGCAGGAGCCAAGTATGCTGCCAAGTACAAGACATTGATCTACCTTGCAGCTTCGGCCTCTACAAAGGTCATTGCTCATCTTGCCCTCTGTCCCATGGAGGCCATTAAAATGAGGATGCAAACACAACCTGGATTTTCCAGATGGCCTGCAATGATGAATATGCTCCCTCCTGCTTTTTTTCTAACCCAACTGCATTTCTTTCTGTGTGGATTGCAGTTTGTAAAAGGGCATTGGTCCGCTATGGGGACGCGAAATTCCTTGTAAGTTTATCTTCCATTCTTTGCAATCTGCAGCCGCATGAATCTACCAAGCCCATGTCTCTGTCTGCCAAGTTTTACATACTATATTTAGATTTGGAATTTTTTAAACTGTATTATCTTCTTTTTCTGTTGAGGGTTTGTGTCCAGGGAAGCAAGGTGTGCTAAAACATATGTGATATTTATAGGTATACTGTCCTGTAGTTGCCAAATTGGTCACTACAACTTCTAGAATTATGTAATAGCAAGCAACGAACAAAGTTAAACAGAAATTTATAAACTGTAGAGGATAAAGAAAAAGATGAAAACCCTTTTCACTAGAAAATGTTAATCCAATTGTAAAGATTGAGATTCACTTCTTTTTTGGTATTTAAGGCAAAAAGAGTCACACGTGTTTATGTTCTCTTCATCTTCTTGGTTGGCAGCAAAACCTATTATATGGGTTTTAGAACTCGGACAATTGATTTCTGTCTCTGTAATATGTCTGGTTTGTGCTTATAATTTGTATTGGGCTCGAACTGCAACTTGGCTTGTACTATAAAATAAAGGTTAAAAGAAGATTGGGCAGCTTGAGATTTCTCTGATTTATCTTGATTACCTTCTTACAGGACAAGGACTAGTTACAGAGAAAGCAAATAAGTAGCTTTTTCTTCCATTGTATAGCCTGAAGATTAAAACATAAGATATTTATCCAATGCCTGGAAGCATTCGAGTATCAGGTAAGCATCTGATCTGAAAAGTCTGAACAAATTTTAGCATGCAAAAATTGCCATCAGTGTAATTGAACTTTCCTGTCTAGTGAATGATTGTTGTATTTTACTCTTTTCTCTGTGCTATTCAATCTCTTTAGTTTCCGTTGTCAAGAGGTTTATAGACTAAATTATAGTATTTGCGCTTTCATTTCATGAAGTTCTCGAGTCTGTAAATCTGCCTTCCGAGGCAACACGTGAGAACAGTAAATTCTTAATTCCGGCTTCATGTTCTGTGGATGCATATTTTGGTGTTTCAAGTTTCAAGAGTACTTTTATTCACAAATGACAATACGAGGTTTAATTTTTACTATCCGAAATAAATACTCTAAACTCTATTGAGTAAGTTTACTCTGTTTTTTTGTTAAAGGATCTTAACTTGAATGATTTGGTGAGCAATTTGTTTATCTACCTAGCTGAGTGAGTTCAAGTCTCAAAAGATATGTTGTAATTGACCTCTATCTGGCATTTATGAAATAGTTTTACCAGATGCAATAGTGATAGCCGATCTTCAGAAATTAACCTTTGTCCAAAAATTTTGAATTCTCATTCCAGTTTGAGACCAAAAAAAAAAGAGTCCACTCTGTTTCTTTTCCATTCTTTGTTTAATCTGCAATAGTGAACTCCTCTGCTCTCTGCCTTTCTACTTTGGAAAGACGGACACCATATTACTAAAGGGGATGCATTTATCACACTCTTCATCTTCCGTGGATACATGCTAAGTCACCATTACACCAAAAAAACCTTCTTCGTACCTCCCCATGCAAGTAAAGCAAGTGCGTGAGATTCAGCTGCTACAGCTAGCTTATCACAAGCATTTTTAAAGACTATCGTTTATACTGATAAGTATTTTTAAAGACTATCGTTTGTGCTGAACATTAAATAGCTGTACAATCTATAATTGAAAATTTTATCAATTTTAGTATACAAGGTGGAGACATCTCTGCTCATAATGGTAGAAGTGGGGAATCGATTTATGGATTGAATTTTGAGGATGAAAATTTTCTCTTGAAGCATGCACGAAAAGGTATGTTGTCAATGGCCAACTCTGGACCTAATACCAATGGCTCACAGTTTTTTATCACTATGGCATGGACCTCTCATCTGGATAGAAAACATGTGGTATTTGGAAAGGTAATAAAAGGCAGAGGAGTTATAAGGGCAATTGAACAGGCCCCTGTTGGAAACAATGATTGTCCCTTGAGTGATGTTATAATTGCTGTGGTTCCCTTTTATCTCGGTTTATCTCCATGGATTGGTTTAGTAGTCTTTTCTACATGAAATTATTTTTGACTTTATTCATATTATTGCCGTTGATAATTTGTTGATGTTGTTGGTGATGCGTGTAGCATGGCAGCTCTTTGCTGCTGCTGTTTGCTTGAGGAGTGCTGCCCGTGATATGGTATAAATGGATATGAGGGCATCAATATATTTGAAAACATGCAATGATTTGCGAGAGTAAGATCTGGGCCATCCAGTTTGAAGCTTTTCCCCGTTGTTCTGTTTCTTGACTCTGCCACACAGGATTAAGAGCGAGAAGGTATTAATGTGGACAGACAGATGTTGAAGTAGTATTTTCCATGTTGCACTAGTAGTAGACCGTTTGACATTTCCATCATCAATAGCTGAAATGGGTTGGTTTTATATTGTAAAAATCTATTGTATTATTGCTTGAAAACTACTGCACAGCCGAGATGTTAGTTCATAACTCTATATATTCAGTATATGTAACATGAGCTTTTGGGTTTTACTTTACATTCTAGATTTGGAACCATGCGACGGGATATTTATAAGAGAATTTTCTTAGGAATTATTAATATCCTTTCTCTTTGGTGAGCACTGCTTTTTGTTTAAGGCATACTATTTAAATAGATGCCTGATTGGAGCCCCAAATGTGTGTTTTATTAGTTGCAAAACGTGGCAGAACTTCAACTATTTGGCTCATTACTGTCTATTTATTTTATGTAACATGATGCCTTTGGATTTTTTAGTGCATGCTAGAATTGGCACAATGCTATTGGATATCCTTTTACGAATTTCCTCTTAAGCATCATAAATAATCTTTCTGTTTGGTTAATGCCTCACTATGCTGAAGAGGATGTCATTTGAGTAGATGCCTGATTGTTAACCTGAATTTGTGATTTTGTAAATGTGTCTGCCACCCTTTTGTTATGTTAACTTACATAAAGCAGTTGTTCGAGTATGGCTGTGACATCCATCATTTAAGACGATTAGCTCTCGTGACTCCACTGAGTAGATTTTTGTTATCTGTATTTCCCATTCATAATATCATTGGATTATTCAAAATATAAAACGAATCCGTGCATTTGATTGTCATGCATTTGGTGCTCAACCAAGAGTTTATCAACCATGTTTTAGAATTCTTAATTGAAGTTTGAACATTATCTAGGTCAGCTAACAAGGAAGTTGGAATAATACTTACAGCTTCTCATTGATTTGTCATGTTGTATAATGCAAAGGTATAAGTTTATATACATCAACTATAATGCAAAGGTACAAATTATCTCTTTGATTGCTTCCTGCTATTGTGTATCTTGTTTGATCAGAGCTAGGTCAGTTCTAATTTACTTGAACTTCCTTTTGTATTTTATGCTTCACAACATTTCAATCCTTCACAAAACATTTCACATGTAATGCTTGGAATGAGGTTCATTGTTACTACAACTACTATTGTTGACAGTATCCTCCTGTTTATCGATTTGCTGGAGTGGCTGAACTTGAATCTCAATTCTTAATTTTCCAGAATGGGAATTACAGGATGGCCTTAAGAAAATACAGGAAGGCTATGCACTATCTTGATCGTTGTTGGGGCAATGAAGAGCTTGATGAGGGTATTATTTATAATTACACTATTTTTGTTTTGTTATGAGTTGTTGAGCATGTAGAAAAATTGATCTTATTGTGCCTGTGAAACAATTGAGTCAAACATCCTTATCTGAGTGTGCATATATCTCAAGTACTCATCTAGATGATACTTCAGGCTATGAGTGTTTTTGAGGGCCGATATTGTTATGTGGAATTATTTCACATTATTTCATATCAATGGCTTGCCATTATTTAGAATATAGTCATAGCTTCACATATGATGCCTTGATTTCTTCCATGACTGATGAATTTCGGTGCTTTGAAGTGATATTTAGTTGAAATTCCATGGCAGGGCTAACAAGTTAGTTTTATGGGTTGACAGAAAAAAGCCACAGATTACGGAAGATAAAGTCACAAATCCTGACAAATAGTTCTGTAAGTATTCTTTCAGAGTTTTTTTAATTTTTGGTGCGTTCAAATGTCATCTTGCTACTTAAGTGACTGCTTGAATTTACACCAAGATTCTGACTTTCAGTTTTAACATGCAAAAATATTTCAACTGATCTTTCTTGCGCTGTGATTCTGTTTTTATTTGCTGAAATAGTTTATATAAATGAACTTCAGGGATTAACTTGCAAGGTCCTCACTGCAAATGTTTTTTTTGTTGTTGTTGATCTTATTGAACAGAAGGCAGATATGTGTCAATAAAAGGTATGGTTTTCCTTCAATTTTGTATGTTTAAGATTTATGCTGTTCAACCGAGGCTGTTGGTGGCATCTCCAATGTGTAACTCCCATTTTAAGTACTTCCTAACATGCAGTTGTTTTTTTCTCTTGTGTGATGAGTAAAATTAATCGTTTTGATTATTTTCCTCTTTTCGTGTGTTTAAGTTAATGTTGGGAAAAGGGAGTACCAGACAAAGCCCTCCAAGGCAGATGGAGACAGGAAAACAGCATGCAATTCAGATTTTACATTGTAAGTGACTGGTTCTCATTCAAACGTTTAACTCAAACTTGGTTTATGCCCTTCCGTCTTTTATGACCATGTCAATTCTGGTGCAGTCCTGTACTAAATCTCCGAGACAATCTAGTAGTATAACTTCTTGATAGCAAGGGCAATTCAATTTCTGAAACAGCTTTCTTTGTTTAAACCATTGCTTTCCATGTTAATTATTAAATATTGGTAGCATGTTTGAAATGATTATTTCCTCTTATGGATGTATTGACTTACTTGCTTCCCATTACGAAACAAAAATGAACCCAACAATCAATCAATCGATTTGATTCTGAATGCCCAAAACCACAAACAATGGGTATGAGAACTGACAAACCCCAACAATCAAACGAATGATTTCTCAAATCCCCAGAGCCCAAACAATCAAGTGGGTTGATTACTCAAAGCCCAAAACCAAACACAGAAACGATTTTGCAGCAGGGCAGGAGAGGCGAGGAGGAGGTCTTTGAATGAATTTTCAGAGCCCCATGCTTTTATTTTATTGGTGGGAATGCCAGAGTACCAGAGTCAGTGAAAGTAAAGTATCGTGCTGGTCACTGGTTTATCTTGAATACATGCTTCTAGTTCTGTGTGCCCTTAGGTCTTCCCTGGCGTTGTCATGAAGTTGATACTCAGTTCATGCTCTTCACCTATCTCATTCTTATCCTTAGATACATACCCTTATCAAAGACCAACATGATTTTTTTTTTCCTTTTTATGTATATATTCAAATTAGTTTATCTGCTTGAGGTCTCTCCAGTTTGTATATATCCATCTCTTAAATTCAATTTCAATAGACCTTTAAATTCAGAGAATATGAAAACTAACACCATGTCAACTAGTGAAGGAGGCTTTGTACTGGTGATATTCTGTCACCTAGTCAAGCAGGCTTTATGGTGGAGATATTCTTCACTCAGAATCAAATAAACCTAGGCATACATGCTTTAAGATCCTTTACATTAAGTTTGGACTTTTTATTTCAAAAATAAAAAGTTCAGAATTAAGTCCAAGAATAAAATATTTCAATCTCATCCCATTGCTCATATGTGCAAAACACAAACAGAATGCTATAAAAACAGAAAAATATACCTCTTGAATCTTTTCCAACCTACTGATCAATACAGTAGAAGAAACTTCCCACTTACAGTAAAAAAAAAAAAAACCCCCTTCCATATTCCTAAAACAAAACAACATTTCAAAATTTCTTATCACATAAGCATTTTTAACAATTAAATGGGTCTGAATCTGTTCAATGGTTTTATTAATATATTGGTATCATTATTGCAGATACTCTGATGAAATTCGCATCATTTGAGAACACAGTAGAAATGATATACAAGCATGTGATCCCAACCCCAAACGAGCAATGCAGCACACCTGTTGAAGTCGGTGTCAGTTTTACAGGAGGATACATCGCTGGGATATTCTGTGCTGTCATTTCTCACCCTACAGACAACCTGCTCTCCTTCCTCAATAATTCTAAGAGCGCTGCTGTGGCTGAGGTGGCAGAATATTCATTGAGGTGTATCAATGCAAAGCTTGATTCAGAGGATTTCAACTTTAAATTTTATGGTTTCTGAACTTTAACTTTATGGTTTCTGTATTACATCATAGCAGGTGATCACCAATTAAGTTGCCATGTAGAGAGTATCAATACAAAACATTAAATGAGTAGTTCCTGTACATATAGGCTTCCATTAATGCTTGTATTAAGTGACTAATTGTGCTGTTTGTTCCTATATACATTTTCATATATTTGCATTCTGATAGCAAGCCTTTTTCATATTGTCTCAACTCAAAGATAATCCCATCCCCATTCTCACCATATCTTTGAATGGTCTACACCTATTATTTACAAATTCCAGCCATTGTGATATTATTAAATGTAAAGGGTGCGAATTGCCAAAACAATTTAACATGCAAATAAACTCTTCTTTTTCTAACTTGTTTGATATGGTATGAAATCTTATGTTCGTGTCCACATGGAGAATTGTATGGTGTCAATATCACAATTTGTATTTTAAAATAATCTTTAACTCGTAAAGTCTTCTAAGTAATTTTATGTCAATAGTTCAGCCCTGCCTACGAGTGCCCAAACTCAATTAAACCTCGAATCTTATTTTTTGGGAAATCAAATATTTCTACTCTTCCCCTAGTTCTTGACCACGCTCAGCAAATCACTCTCGTGCATTTCCAAACCAAAAAGAAGAGGAAAAAAAAAATCATAATAATAATAATAATAATTAAATAAATAAATAAAATATCAAAAAATAAATAGAAATAAAATAAAATAAAGATATACTTAAAATTAAAATAAAATATATACAAAAAAATCTTTATTGCAAAAATAAGAATACAATAACTAAACAAATAAATCAATAGAACAAAATAGAACAAAGATTAATAAATAAATAAATAAAATGAAAAAAAAAGAAATACATAAATTAGCACTTAATCATATTAAATTAAAATTTAATATTTTTATTGCAATAAATATAAATATTTAAAATTCAAATTAACTATTTCAAAAATATGTTTTCAGATATGGTCTTATCACTTCTACCATTCTTGTTATGGTTTCAGCTCCTTCTTGTTATATCATTTTCAAAGCTTCAACTCTTGCTCACAACATCTTCAGAAATGTTTTCCACACTACTCATACCATGTAGCTCAATCCACCAACAGGTGTCTCTCCATGTAGCTCAATGCAGACTCCTCCAATCCACCAACATGTCTCTCTCCATGTTTTATGATTCGGTTAAGATAACAAAAACATTGTGTTGAATCAAATCTACCATATCTATCCTAAGGAGATTTCATTCCTTTTATCGCCGTTTATTTATTTTCTTTCATTTCCATTTGGATTGAGCACATTTGCATTCATAGCCTGCTCACGTTTCGTTCCGACAGTTCATTTCTTTCCCTATAATTTCCTTTCAAATCATTTTCCGTTTTAATATTCCTGTGGGTTAAACAAAGGCACAGAATACTCATTAACAGTTAACTCCTTCACCAAATCCATTTCAAAGCTGACCTATAATCTAATTCAACTCCCCTCTCACAGATATTTATACTTATGGCACAAACTGCCCTCGCAAAAACGTTTCGCCTGGCTGTGAAACCGAAGATACACCGTTCCTCTCCTTTCGGCGTTCCTTTGCGCCACGGGTGAAATTGCTAGTTTAAGATATAAATACAAGATATATGACATTTACATTAACTTATTTAAAATTTTTTATTTATTTATATAATATATATTTTTTGATTATACATATGAATACTTTTACTTTTATTAAAAAAAAGTTAACAAGTTTATTAGAGTGTTATATAAATAATAATAATATAAAGTGTTTAATAATTTATTTTTTATTTATGCCATACATATTTATTAATAAAAATTAACAATTTTAAATATTAATAATGAATTATATTTTTTTTACTATAAAATGTATAAATTTTTATATCAATAATGATAATTATAATAATTAATTATTATACATATTTATGATGATTCATAATAATTAATAATTTATTATTATATAATATTTAACTTGTTTTTTTAAAGATTAACTTATTTTTTAAAGATATATAATATTTATATAATATAATTTTTTTAAAGATATATAATATTTATATAATATATATATTTTTTAAAGATATAAATACAAGCTATATGACATTTAGATTAACTTATTAAAAAAAATATATATATTTATTTATATAATATAATTTTTTTGATTATACATATGCATACTTTTACTTTTATTAAAAAAAGTTAACAAATTTAATAGAGTATTATATAAATAATAATAATATAAAGTATTTAATAATTTATTTTATATTTATGCAATACATATTTATTAATAAAAATTAACAATTTTAAATACTAATAATCAATTATATATTTAAAAGTAAAATAAAATGTATAAATTTTTATTTCAATAATGATAATTATAATAATTAATTATTATACATATTTATGATGATTCATAATGTTAAAATTAATTATATTATATAATAATAATTAATAATCTATTATTATATATATCAATGACAATTATATGTGATATTGTTTATGGGCATATAATATAAGGTTATGGGGTGTATTGTTAAGGCGCTCTGGGATGTGAATGCTATTGGTTCGAAACTCAATGAACAAAAATCTAGTCATGTTAAGAGTTGGTGTGGTCCACGCTGGGTGTGATCTATGAGTGATTTTGACAACTTAGATACTCATTTGGTGTATGACACTTGGACAAGTCTAACTATAAGATGAAATGACATTTTTTGGCTGAATTTTGGTATTATAATTTCGAGTAAGATTGTGACTTCTTTTTGTTTAAAATGCACTTTTAAATGCATAAATGGATTGAACACCCTAAAAAAACCCCGAGACATTCAAACTTTTCATATTAAACAACTTAACCTATGATTCTAAAAAATATGTACTATATTTTGGGCAAAAATGACTAGAAAAAAATGCTTGAAAAAGGGTCATTTCGTATATTAGTTAGGCTACACGTATGAGGCCTCCTTGTTCATGGGGGAAGGAGCCTGCCTTAGAGAATGTTTTGAAAACTAAAGCTTTCAAAGGTGTACATACTCTACCCCATCTAGATTTAAACCTATGACTTCTTATAAGTAAGTACATGTTCTTAACCATTAGACCCACTAATAATTAGAAATTTAACATATTAATAATGAATTATGAAGCTGAAAAGAGGTAGGCTGCCTACTCTTGGGGCTGGCACGAGTAGGCGTGGTAGGAAATCTAATACGGAGGTGCTGCAAGAGCTAGCTCAGGTTTATGAATCAGGGAATCAGGATAACATTAAGTCAAAAATACATGGCTGGGAAGTTCATACAGATAGTGAGGAGGAGGATATGGAAGCTCAACTTTCCCATATGGACTTCTTAACTGATCCAGGAAGTACTCGGGGTCGTGTTTCTCTTTTTCAACAGTCAGTAAAGACTTACTGGAAGATGAAATGTATCCTTGCCAAGGCTATGGCAACTAAAGAGGATAAGAGCCTCACCTCTTCTATTCTGTTTGAAATGCAACAAATGAAGATGGATATGCATGCTATGCTCAAAGTACAGATTCAGTTGAATGATAAGGTGGGTAAGATTGAAAAACAGTTGCAACTCACTCATAGCAATTCATATGTGTTAGGCCCAACTATTCATGCTCCGGTTTCTGATCTAGCTGGTTAACTATTTCCTTGTTTTGTTCATTTTGGACTTTGTTAGCTTTCTTACTTCTCTTATTTGTCAATATTATGGACATACTACAGCTCTAAAAGCTGTCAGTGGTAGGATAAGATAATTTCGTTTTTGGTCTGCTTATAACTCGATGCGGTGGCCAACATACCTGGTTTCCTACGGGCAGCTTGAGGTCACTGTATTTTTTTTTTCTTGTATGACTCTCTGCCCTTAATATTTCTGGTAATAGAAAGGTACTACGAAGCTTAAAAAAAATAAAATAAAAATGAATTATTATAGTATTGTATGCATCATGAGATGATGTAACATACATACATAGATATAATATTTTTAAATATTTTTGCATGACTTTCACTCATAACAAATGTAACATGATCTTGGGCCATTAAACTGTTAATAATTTTTTATCAAAATAAAATAACTTGAACCGTAGCTAATGGGTTTAATACCCTTCTACCAGTGTTCGATTCTATGGAAACATGATAATATGTGTGGTAAAAATTTGACATATTGAAATTTGTGAGATCATAGGTCTTACCCATAAACAATCTTGCCCATAAATAATCCTCTGAAATCATGATAACCTTTGTGGAAAATTTTTGGAAGTTATTGATTCACAAATTAACCGTAAAAACATTTATAAATTTTTTTAATGTTTAGATTAATTTTAAATTGAAAATCACTCTATCATTTATTTCATGATTATGAGGTTCTCAATAGTGAGTTTGTAATGCAATATTTTATATATGTTGAAAATTGTGAGGTCTTATGTCTTTTTAGAACAATCTTTTAAAGTTCATAATTTACTAGTTATTTAAAAAAAAACTATAATTTTTCAATTAATTTTAAATTGAAAATCACTATATAATTTATTATATAATTATGAGATTTTATTTAGATTACAAAATTATAAATAATGAGTTTGTAATGCAACATTTTATAATTTTTTTTTCTTGATATAATAGTTTTTTAATTCCGTTGAATTCATAACTTATTGAAGTAATTTAGATAAAGCCCAAAATCAAACACTAAAATATATACAATATCCTACAAACACAATATACCAATAAATTATGATTTAATAAGAGCCAAAATATCACAAACCCACTATAATGAACTTTATCTTAAAAGTGCCTACTTTATCACAACAAACCAAGAATTGAAACCGAGTAAACCAAGAATTGAAACCGAATAAAAAATATAACAAAATATTTTCCCAATTACTTAAATTAAACCTAAAAAACACCCACTATAATGGACTTTATCTTAAAAGTGCCTACTTTATCACAACAAACCAAAAATTGAAACCAAATAAAAAATATAACAAACTATTTTCCCAATTACTTAAATTAAACCTAAAAAACACCCACTATAATGGAATTTATCTTAAAAGTGCCTACTTTATCACAACAAATCAAGAATTGAAACCAAATAAAAAATATAACAAACTATTTTCCCAATTACTTAAATTAAACCTAAAAAACACCCACTATAATGGAGTTTATCTTAACAGTGCCTACTTTATCACAACAAACCAAGAATTGAAACCAAATAAAAAATATAACAAACTATTTTCCCAATTACTTAAACTAAACCTAAAAAAACAACATTAACAAAATGATTAGAAATAATAAACTTCCTACTCTTTTTATAGATTTAAAAAGGAGAGATGCCATGGTGATGGACTCTACAACATTATGATAAATTTGAGAATAATTTCCTTCTCTTCCTTCGTAGCCAACAATTGTGCATGAAGCTTAACACTTTCTCTTTGATCCTCAATGAGAATCTGCACCATGTCCTTCACCTTAATGAACTCATTCTTCATGTCATCATTGAAGAATCTCGTGAATGAGGAAACTTCACTTGTGGAAGAAGTAGACATTATGTAAATGGTCAAATACAATAGGAACTCCAAAGATAAGTTCTTAAAGCTTTCAAACAATGACAAGCTTTTAACCAAATGTCAGAAAAGACCCTTCTTAATCAAGCAGCCATAAAACAAAAACTTTTGGAGTTTGTTTTCCAAAGATAATATTGAGGTACTTTGGGATAAGGAAATAGCCTACAACTCTTTTTTCCTTTCCAAGGCTTAGCTATCAAAAACTATCTTTCAACTAAAGAAAACTGTAGAAATTTGAATAACTGATATATTATTCAACGAGATTCTCCTGATCACACACTATTTTAACTTCATGCACAATACAGAATCTCTTCTACCATTGATCATTAATTGCGGAAATAAAAACAATCGCATGCGCACATTAAAACCATAAACAATCACACATATGAACATAGTATTTTATGGGAAAGCTTAAAGTGGAAAAACCCCAACTATCTTTATATTATATGTCATAGAGATCATGTAACAATCATTATACAAAGCTCCTCACAAAGCTCTCAGTACAATCTCCAGTTTCTACACACTAATCAAGCCCGATCTAGCAAATCACATGCTCCAATCTCTGCCACCTGATAGCCTGCCTCTACTGCACAATCACTGTTGAATAATGGCTTTGA
Organism: Pinus albicaulis; assembly: GCA_034641835.2. NCBI lineage: Eukaryota > Viridiplantae > Streptophyta > Pinopsida > Pinales > Pinaceae > Pinus > Pinus albicaulis. The sequence goes on from CM076578.1 coordinate 261,385,216, forward strand.
ATGAACTCGGGTCGTCGACCTTGCTCACTTCACAATCCTCATTGGCATCTCTAATAATTGGTTTTTGCAAATCATGCAACAGTATAGTCACAACTGATAGTCACACTGCTCTTTCACCTACCTCTTCACTGGTCTCCACTAAAACTGTCCATGCACTGAAGTTAACTGATGTATTCTTTAGTTGATTAATGATTTTATAATTAGTGAATTAATTAATAATTAATTCACACCACTCTCACTAGTGTATCAATGGGTTGGACTAGATACAACTAGCTCAACTATGTTGCTGATCTAAATTTGAACACGACTCCATAAACTACACTCAATAACTCCACCAAACTCTGTCCGATGAGCTAAGCTGGTATCATGCAATAGCTCCACTTAACCTGGGGGAACTAGCAGCTCCTTCATCCCGGCTCTTGTCAAAGCTCATGTGCACTTAGCGAAGTGCTCAGGAATAAGATAATGTTTATAGTCCAAATATTATTGAGCTAATAATGTGGACATATGTTTTTAGTCGGCAATCTAATGTGTGATTCTTAATGTCTCTAAAAATAGAAGTCCATATATTTTTTCCAACCCGGCCAACCATCCACAAATAGCATCCTACAACTCATAGAATATGATTGACATAGTCTAAAAATAGACTTTGCGCCAAAAAATAGCCTGCGAGCCCACTTAGTGAAGGCGACTTCTTTTCACTAAGCTCCATCATCTTGTTGCATTTTCAACACTCCCTCTTAACAAGATATGGATTATCTGCAACCCCTATCCTGCCTCTGTGGTATTCGAATTTGCTCCTGGTGAGCGCCTTCGTCAAGATATCAGCATCCTGATCCTCCGTGGGAATATGTGAAAGTAACATGATTCTCCGCTGCACACAATCTCTGATATGATGGTATCTGATGTCGATGTGTTTAGATCTATCATGAAATCTTTTGGATTAACGAGAGTTTGGTGGCTACGATTATCAAAATATATACGATGGGATCTAAGTGTGAACTGAACAACCCGACGAGGATCTTCCTCATCCATATAGCCTCGCATGCAGCCAAACTCACTGCCATATACTCGGCCTCTGCTAAACTGAGTGCCACAGATCTCTGCTTCCTGCTGTACCAAGAAACTGTTGTCTACCCAATACTGAAAATCCCTCCAGATGTGCTCTTTCTATCCGTTGGGCTCCCTGCCCAATCTGCATTTGTGAAGCCACACAGCTTCACCTCATCCGACTGTCTGTACCATAATCCATATCCCGATGTGCCTCTGAGATACCTCAGGACATGCTTGCCTGCCTTCCAAAAGATATTGGTAGGCTTAACCATAGCTTGTGAAAACTAGTTAACAACATAGCATATGTTCGGTCATGTATTGACCAAATACATGAGAGAACCAACCAACCGTCGATAAACAGTGGCATCCACTACCTCTGCCGATGTAGCATCCTATTTCCTCCAACCACCAGGAAGAGGAGTGTTGATAGGCTTGCAACCTTGGATGTTGAACTTCTCCAGTATCTCCCGGGCATACTTTCCTTGAGACACAAATAGTCCACCCTTCCACTGCCAAATTTCCCATCCCAGGAAATAATGAAAGAGGCCCAAGTCCTTCATCTCAAACTCTTTTGCAAGATCACTTCTTTGTATGGGAGTACTGCACAGCTCATCACCTCGTCAAAATCAAATAATCTACATAAATTACAATGACTAACAACCTACCCTCCACCACAATCTTGTATAGGTTTGATCCGCTCGACTCGGAGAATCCAATTTCGTAAAATAACCGTTCATCTCAGGTGTACCAAGCACGAGGTGCTTGTTTCAACCCATACAGCGCTCTTTTGAGCCTGCACACATGCGACTCGCTGCTGAAGATCTCGAAACCTTCGGGTTGCTCTATGTACACCTCCTCTCAATCACTCCGTTCAGGAATGCAGTCTTCACATCCATCTGATGAATGTGCCACCCCATCTATGCTGAGAGAGCAAGAATCGTCCGTATGGAAGAATAACTTGCGACAGGTGCAAAGGTTTCCTCATAATCGATCCCCTCAATCTGTGAGAAGCCTCGGGAAAAAAATCTTGCCTTGAACTTCTCCACACTCCCGTCAGCTGCTTGCTTCACTTTGTAGATCCATCTCGAACCTACCACTGATTTCCCTTCCGGCCTTGGGACAATCTCCCATGCACTGTTTCTGACAATCGAATCATACTCTTCCACCACAGCATCCACCCATGCATGATCCTCTCACAGCTTTCGAAAGAGGATGGCTCAATCACGATACACTTGCTCATAAGAGCTATATCCAAAAGATATTCGATGAGGTGATCTGACTTGTCTGCACGTGGATGGGTGCTCCTACAATCCTCTTTGCATCTTGAGCGCCTCGCTCATCTTCTGTAGTGCGCTTCCGCCCTCTGATGGTTGGCGCTGCATGAGTGGTTTCTTCCACTCCATGAACCTCCTCTTGTGGCTGATCCACATCCTAAGGCTCATCCTTAGGAACTAATAGCTCCTCATCTACATGCAAGTGTGGCTCCCTCTCAAGCAAACACTTCATGGCTTTCTCGTCATGAAATTTGATATCTCGTCGCACAACATTCTTGCTAATGTCTAGAAAATACACACGATAGTTGTGGGGCGTATCAGTGTACCCCAAAAATATTCCAACCTCTGCAGTTGGCTCCAGCTTCTTCCTGGCATCCTTAGTCACATGAGTGTCAATAGGAGAACCAAAAATCCTCAAATGGGAAATATCAGGCTTCTTACCAGAAAATGCCTCCTCGGGTGTACTCATGCCAAGTATCCTGTGGGGACAACGGTTCTGCACATATACTGCAGTATTGCATGCCTCAGCCCACAAGTGTATGGGAAGGCTATGATCATGCAACATCGCCCGTGCAGCACCCACGATCGTTCTGTTCTTCCGCTCATCAACCCCATTCTGCTGTGGGTTATGAGGTGCTATGAGCTCTCTTCGAATTCCTTCTGCGCTGCAAAAGTCCTTGAATTCGCCAGAGATGAATTCACCACCATTGTCGCTCCTAAGAGCCTTCACCTGCTTCTCTGATTCTTTCTCAACCAGTGCCTTGAACTCATAGAACTTTGAGTATGTCTCGCTCTTCTTCTGCATGAAGAAGATCCAGCACTTCCGAGAAAAATCATCAACAAACATCACATAGTACCTGTGCTTTTCTGTCGAAGCTATTGAGAAAGGTCCACACACGTCTGTGTGAATTCTCTCAAGGATTGTCGTGGTGCGACTATCCTTCTCGTGAAAGGTGGCTTTCAAAAATTTTCCCAAGGTACATCCCTTGCACTGATCTGACTATGCAAGAGTACCCATAGGAAGCCCAGTAGAAATTTGCTGCAATATCTTCAAAGCTCCATGGTAAAGGTGGCCCAATCTCCGGTGCCACAACTCGCCATCATCTCGGCTCACCACTCATACCTTGCTTTTGCCATTCTTGCGCGACCCAACTACCTACAATTGATAAAGGTTCTAACTTTCGAACCCCTATCCTGCAGGGTTTCTACCGGTTGCCTTGCTTTGCCCGCGGGAAAGCTTTTTCTCGCTAAAGACAACATCATATCCCTTGTCTTCCAACATTGCCACAGAGATCAGATTCTTCTTCAATCATGGAACATGCATGAAATCCTTCAAGATGAAGGGTTTACCAGACTCCCTCTCAAAGGAAATGGACCCGATACCAGTCACACTGTATCTACCATCATCGCCCATCTCGATGTGCACTCGAAGATCCTTCTCATCCAGATCACTGAACAAATATTTGTCTCCGATCATATGGAAAGACTCACCAATGTCAAGAAACCACACTGATCCCATAATACTTGAGACGAAGCATGCAATCAACGAAAAATCCAGCTCAAACTATGAGGCTATGGCCTCTCAGTGCAAATCCGGCGTACTGCTTCCCCCATTTTCTTCTTCTGTGGACAATTAGTGGCGTAATGTCCGTGTTGGTGACAGTGAAAGCACTTCACCTTGGACATGTCCTGCTTCTTACCTTTTGCACCGGATTGAGAAGAATTTTTCTTGCTCTTCCCCTTCCTTGCTTTGGCAGCCAAAGGACAATTTTATTCATCTGAGTTCTTTGATGAATATCCGTCCCTGGTACTTCGCCTTATCTCCTCTTGCACAAGATCCGACCAAAGTCGCTCCCATCTTGGCAATTTCTCCTGACCATTGATAGAGTCCTGATAGGAATGCCAACTCTTCAGAAGCCCAAGGAGAGCCAAGCTCACCAAGTCCTCGTCATCTACAATCACCCCCACACTTCCCATCTCATCCCTACATTGGATGAACTTCATGAGGTACTTGGGCATACTGTCGCCTTTCTCCATTTTTATGTTCCTGAGTTTATCCTTGAGCGCCAACTTCCTCTGGTCACTCTTGCTTTGGAGCCAAATGTCAATGCTTTCCATATCAAGAATGGAGAAAGCCTTACCATGAAGGCTGGACACTATGTGATCCTTTACACCTTCCAATAGAATTCTTCGACCTTTTCTTGTCTTCTTTTGCCATGCGTTCAAGTGCGGCGACATCGCTAGAAACGGAGTTTTGAATTTTTTCATCTATGAACTCCTTCAACCCATTGTCATCCAACACCACCTCCATCCTATCCTTCCATGCAATATAATTCAAGCTACCCTCAAGGGCATACTCCAATCGCAATTCGTTGAAAGACATCTAAACTTCGACACCAAGAAAACACTACTACAAATTCGAATTTCACCAGCTCAAAACTCAACTGCTTCAATGTTTTGCAATTGCTCCAATGATCAATATCACTCTGATACCATATAGAAATTTGAATAAATGATATGTTATCCAACGAGATTCTCCTGATCACACACTATTTTAACTTCATGCACAATACATAATCTCTTCTACCATTGATCATTAATTGCGGAAATAAAAACAATCGCATGCGCACATTAAAACCATAAACAATCACACATATGAACATAGTATTTTATGGGAAAGCTTAAAGCTGAAAACCCCCAACTATCTGTATATTATATTTCATAGAGATCATGTAACAATCATTATACAAATCTCCTCACAAAGCTCTCAATACAATCTCCAATTGTTACACACTAATCAAGCTCGATCTAGCAAATCACATGCTCCAATCTCTGCCACCTGATAGCCTGCCTCTACTGCGCAATCACTGCTGAAGAATGGCTCTGAATGAAATCGAATTGGTCTAGCCTTTCTCACGCAATCCTCATTGGCATCTCCAATCACTGGTTTTTGCAAATCATGCTAACGGTGATATAGTCCACAACTGATAGTCACATTGCTCTTTCCTGCCTCTTCTTGGTCTCCGTGGCTTGTCCATGCCTTAGTTAAGCGATGTATTCTTTAGTTGATTAATGAGTTAATAATTAGTGAATTAATTAATAGTGGTTCGCACCACTCTCACTAGTGTATCAATAAGTTAGACTAGATACAACTAGGTCAACTATGTTTAACTTAGTTAAACTGAACGCAACTCCATCAACTAGCTCAATAACTCCACCAAACTCTGTCACATGAGTTCTAACTGAAGTATCCATGAAATAGCTCCATTTAATCCTCAGGAATAGCTAATTCCTTCGGTCAGCTCCTGTGCCACATCTTTGCACTTAACTAAAGTGCTCCAAGAGAATAATATAATGTTTATAGTCCAAATATTATTAAGAGCTAATAATCTTCTACATATCTATTTTTAGTGGCAATCTAAAAATGATTCCGTATCTAAAATAGAAGTCCATCTATTTTTCCAACTTGACCAACCATCCACAAATAGCATCCTGCAACTCATAGAATATGATCGACATGTCTAAAAATAGACTTTGCGCCAAAAATAGCCTGCGGGCCCACTTAGTGAAGGCGACTTCTTTCCACTAAGCTCATCATCTTGTTGCAATCTCAACAAAAAATCATACAGGCAACCATTTTGCAACCAATAAAAAAGTAAGATGGATTGTTTTAACACCTTTTGCACAAACACAAATTCTCAATCATAAGCACAACCAATGCTCAACTTGAGCTCAACCAAGCTTAACCAAAGCTCTGATACCAACCTGATTTGAAAAGGAATGTACTTGAAAAGGGTGCAAGGTATCCATTTTAATTTATGTAAATGAGTGCAAATACTCCAAATTTTAAATCTGAAAATGTGAGAACTTCTTATTTCTAATACAGAGATAGACTGTAGGGGCATTTACCAGATATGTCACCTTTCAAAGAAAGCATGAATCCAGAAGCGACTTGGCCCTCTTACAGACTTTGCCTAAAGAAATAATAGAAGTAAACACTCAGAATTAATTAAAATGACCTTACTCAAACTTGACATTATGTGGAATTTTTGCTTGAAAGAGGTGTATGTCTTTTCTTCTGTTTATGTGTTTATTTTTTTTATTTTTATTTTTATTTTTATTTTTATTTTTATTTTTATTTTTATTTTTTATTTATTTTTTATTTATTTATTTATTTTTTTTTTTTTTTTTTTTTTTATATTTATTTATTATTATTTTTTTTTTTCTGAAACTTAACATGTATATCAGCAATATAATTCAGCCATAGAATAACAAAACACAACAGAAATATAATATAGGAGTTCGCCCCAACTCTTGGGCTACATCTCCTTTGAGCTTCGTCAACATGACTAGACTCTTTGGGATTAAGGTACTTAAATTCATTTGCAAGCTCCACACTTAACCACAATGAATGCAAAAATGATTCAAAGGGCTGAGAATACCATTTTAAATCCCTTTAATGGCTTTCCAATTCCTGCAAACAGCTTTAGGCTTCCATGGACAAACATCCTTCTGTCAGTGCACTAAGATTTTCTGAGCTTCTAAATGGCACAAAATCCCTCAGATTTCTGTTTCTTTCAATAAAAAATCTACTTATTTATCCAATAATGATTAGACACCAAAAACCAACTGATAAATTTCCTATATTAAGCACAACATCCCCAAAAATGGCTCTCCTCCACGGTTTGCCCAGGGCTACCCACAACTTCACATCAACTTCTTTGATGCTTAAACCTCTGAATATGACATCTGTTAGATTTAAGACCTACTCCATTGGCCCTAGAATGCTCAAATTACCCAAAGTAGACTCTTGGTTCACCTCAAATTGTTAACCATATCTCAGCACAACATCATCCCCAAAATGGCCCTGGTGGCTCAAAATGCTTCTCTGAAGCTAAATAGGCTGAAGATCAGCTCCAATGGCTCTGAAACCTGTACCATTGGCTTCATAGTGCTGAGAACCTATGAAATCAAAAACAATTTCGCTCAAAAAGGTTCAGTAATGAGAAAGTTATGACCAAAACAACTTTGCCCCAATTTCCTCCACTAAATGTGGGGCAACTGCCAGTTAACTCCATTAGAAGTGGAAGTCTGCCTAAATTTGGGAGTGCCTCTAGAATCTCTGCCATATTAAACTCCACTTAAATGAAGCTTAATTAAATATTAAACTTGAGATTAGGCTCCTTAAGCGCTCTTAACATTAAGCTCCCACACTGATCATATGATGAGGTTCCATGGGAGGAGGGCTAGCCCCTTCGTGCTCCGCCGGACCTGATAGTAAAAAAAAACTACCCATGTCCATGTTAGGGGCATGATAGTGAAAAAAACTACCCATGTCGATCTTGTGTTACATAAGTGTGCGACCACTATAGTTTCTAATTCCATTAGTTACAGTCTGTGTGTTTGTGAGAGAGAGATATGGAGAGAATAGTAATAATTTTTTTTACATAATATATAATTAAGCTGAAAGGAATTTTCTTTGTTGGCTTAGGGTGGGAAAAAATTGTTCACCCCAGCTAATGAGAAGCCTTGGATTTCACCCTTCCAACGAATCATACTTTAACATTTTTTTATCCCTCCAACGAATGAAATATGACCATCTATCCAAAAATATAGTTTGCCCATTTCATCCACTGCCTCTTTGAAAAAATGGACCCACTTGACCACTCCACAGGAAGCCAGTGGGGATGTGGAAGACTATTGGTTTTAGGATACCTACTACTGTTGGTTTGACTCATTCCATTACTTCGGCTACTGATGTAGCAATTAAATACACAGGATCAATTTATAGACGATTAATGATGCTTGCTTCGCTTTTGCATGTAATCTTAATCAAATTGCAGGATCAATTACTGGTACCATGTCCCAAGAAGTCAAAATGAATGCAAATTACTATACCCATAAATCTATGGCCATACCCATAACTATCCTATCCCTTGGGCCTGTTGGTACTGAGAAATCTGCTGATATTGAACACCAAACTGAGGCCCGGGCTGGGGTTACTGGTACTGACCATGAGGAAATGGCTCGTACTAAGCACCAGATTGACCTAGAGGGAGATTCAGAACAGTTTGGGTGTGATGACCAAACTAAGGGTTAGTCGCAATAGCACTTGTAGGAAGCTAGAGCTGTTGGACATACTGCTCAGAGGCGCTTGGTCGAGGAACATACTAATATTGTATGTTCGGTTGTTGAACATACTGATGAGGGATGTTAGGTTGCTGAACATATGAATATAGTAAGTTCGATTGCTGAAGGGGTTGCTGAACTTGGGAATAATGAGTGCGGGGTTGGTGAAATACTAATGTAGCTGAAGTAGGTTGACCACCTGAAGGAATGGTGCTTATGAAAATCTTCTTCTGTTGTGAAGACCATGCCCCACCTAGACTAGCATTAGGCTGCCCCACTCTAGGAATGGGCTAGAGTTCAGTGGCCCCCCACCTAAGAGGGAAGGTATGTAAAGAGGACTAGATTCCCCCCCAAGCATATATGAAACCATAGATTTTCCACTCAACTTTGGAACTCCAGTAATCGTAGATGGAGAAAAGGGGGTATAGGATCTAATCGAAATAGTCATTTAACCAATAACGATTGTAGGTCAAACAACAGGTCGAGATGCAACAACCACATTCAAAATGAACGAGCTAGAAGATGGAGGAATATATGTTGACCAAACTGTAGGTTTTAACCTTGAACATAAATTATCTACACATGAATCTTATAATAGAAAATAAACAATAGCGAGAGCATAAAACATAAAATAGATAAACAAAGAGATTTTCCCCTGGATCCCAAATTGGGACGACCAGCTTGATTTTTCATTATATTCCTTTTAGTGTTACAAGACATATATATACACGCCGAAGCATACATAAACCCCAATCCATTAACCCTGGATTAGAACATAACCGTAGTTCCCTTGACCGGATCTACAAAATACCATGGGCCGAAAACCATCGTACCCCAAAACCATGTGCAAAATCATGCACAAAACACGGGTGGGTCTGCCTATGAGTGGGTCCACACACCAAACAAATTTTCGCCGGGGCGCTACCCCGGACCCCAAAAGTGGGGACTACCTCCCCCCTTGTGACCCCCCTGTTGCGCCCGACGCAACATACAACGCATGGGGCTAGTCGTGGAAAGAATATAACACATACCCAACATTCTCCCACTTGTTGTTTTCTTTCCACAGGGGGCCACAAGAGAGCTTAGTCATTGGGCTAATTCTTCAACACCCATTGTTTCTCTACACCAAGAGAACTTTTGAGTGCTCACAGACTTCGTCAATGCATCTGCAACATTCTTCAAAGTGTCCACCTTTACAAGCAACACCCTTTTAGCCTCAACCATATCTCTAACAAAGTGATATTGAACATCAATGTGCTTTGTCTTTGAATGATAAGCAGGGTTCTTAGCCAAGAAAATTGCACTTTGGCTATCACAGTCTATCATTATAGCTTGCTGCACCAACCCCATACTTGAACACAATCTCTGCAACCAAACTGCTTCCTTGCTTGCATGAGTGGCTACCATGTATTCTGCCTCTGTAGTTGAAAGAGCCACTACAGACTGTCTTTTACTCATCCAACTAACTACGCCTCCAAATAGGCTAAACACATACCCACTTGTAGATCTTCTTTGGTCCAGATCTCCAGCCCAGTTTGCATCAACAAAACCATGAATGTCCAACATTCTTTCCAATCTTGGTCTTCCCTGGTAGCACAAGCCATAATCACTAGTGCCACGTAAATATCTGAAAACCCGCTTCACTGCTGTCCAATGCTCCTTCCCTGGGTTTGACATAAACCTGCTCAATACTCCCACTGCATGTGCAATGTTTGGTCTAGTACAGACCATTGCATACATTAGGCTACCCACAGCACTTGCATATGGAACACGGGACATATACTCCTCTTCTTCTTGTGTCTTGGGACACTGTTCAGCAGACAGCTTTACACCTACAGGAATAGGAACATTCACCGGTTTACTATCCTGCATATTGAACCTCTGCAATATAGTTTCGACATACTTCCTCTGGTTTAACCAGAGCTTCTTCTTTGCCCGATCTCTCTTAATTTCCATGCCCAAAATATAGTTTGCAGCACCCAGATCCTTCATGTCGAATTTGGAGAACAGTTGGGTCTTCAAATCTTGGATAATTTCTTTGTCATTTCCAATCAACAACATATCATCCACATACAAGACCAGATATATAACACGATCACCAGTTAATTTAAAATAAACACAATGATCTTCCTTGCTTCTGGTGAAGCCAAGTCCCCGTATATAGGTATCAAATTTCTGATACCACATCCTTGGTGACTGTTTTAACCCATACAGAGACTTCTTCAACCTGCATACCAATTATTTCTTACCCTTCACCATAAAGCCTTCAGGTTGCTTCATGTAGATCTCCTCTTCTAGATCCCCGTGAAGAAAAGTTGTCTTCACATCCATCTGTTCTATCTCAAAATCAAATGCAGCAGCAACAGATAAAAGTAATCTAATAGAAGTAACCTTGGCAACATGAGAAAAAATATCACCAAAATCAATTCCTGGCACCTGGGAATAACCTTTTGCTACCAACCGAGCTTTGTATTTCTCCACCTTGCCTTCTACATTGATCTTCTTCTTAAGCACCCATTTTCTCTCGATGGGCTTCCTTCCTGTCGGCAACTCTACCAGATCCCATGCCTCATTTTTGTGCAAGGATGCCATCTCATCAACCATGGCCTCCTTCCAGAGTTTTCCATCCTCTGAATCTACTGCCTCCCTGACAGTTCTGGGATCATCATCAGTTATAGTTAAGGCAAAACCTGAACAAAAAGCAGATGGACTATACCTTTCTGGTTGCCTTCTTTCCTGAGTTGATCTTCTCACAGCTGGAGTTTGTGGCTCTTCCTCTTCTGAGTCTTCTTCTGTTGTAGAGTCTGATTCATCCTCCTTTAGCTCAAACTCTATATTCTCAGGTTCCTTTGGTAGGATTTCATGTGTAACAACATCTTTCACCTCTCTAAACACCACATCTTAGCTGTACACAACCTTCCTTGTTTCTGGGTTCCAAAGCTTGTAACCCTTTAAACCATCCTTATACCCAATAAAGATGCACCTTTCAGATTTATTATCCAACTTGGTCCTTTTCTCCTTTGGAACATGTACATATGCATCACATTCAAATACCCTTAGATGTGAAAGAGAGGGTTTCTTACCAGTCCATACCTCATGTGGGGTCTTATCCTCCAACGCTGATGAAGGTGATCTGTTAACTAAGTAACATGCAGTCTCCACTGCCTCTGCCCAGAATTCTTGTCCTAACCCGGTACCACTGAGCATGCTTCTTGCCTTGTCCATCAGTGTTCTATTCATTCTTTCTGCAACTCCATTTTTCTGAGGTGTGTATGGAGTAGTCTTCTGCCGTGCTATACTACACTTCTTACAAAACTCTTCAAATTCCTTCTTGCAGAACTCCCCACCATTATCTGTCCTCAGAGCCTTTATCTTCTTCTCTGTTTGGTTTTCCACTAGAGCCTTAAATTCTTTAAATCTGTCAAAGACTTCAGATTTCTTCCTCAAGAAATATATCCATGTATTCCTTGAGAAGTCATCTATGAATGAAACATAGTACACAGACTTTCCCAGTGATGGAACTGACACAGGTCCAAACACATCACTGTGCACAAGTTCTAATATCTTGTTCGCCCTCTTAGCACCAAAAGGAAAACTCACCCGATTTTGCTTCCCATATACACAATGTTCACAGAAATCGAAATCCAGAGAGAAATTAGACATACCTTCTACCATACCATTTCTATGCAGTATCCGAAGGCCCTTCTCTCCGATATGTCCAAGCCTTTGATGCCATAGCATGGTCTTTTCTCCAGAGATAGCTAGGCTTTCCACTCCACTTTCAGGAACCACAAAACTGTTACATCCATCAATAACAGTGCTACCTTGTAAACTATCTGAGTTCGATCTGAACTCCCCTGCAGTAATACCAATGCTCCTGAACCATCTTGGGCATCTTTCCCGAACCTTTGTTTTTACACATCATCATCCTTTACGAAATAATATTTACGGCTAATGCGAGAATATGCGGGAACACCGGGAGCACAATCCTTCCACCTTGCAGCTTCAGCTTGACCTTTCCACGTCTGACGATTCTGGCCTTCCTATCATCCCCTAGGAAGACATCACCACCATCATATTTCTCATACTCGCAGAACCACTCTCAATGGGGAGTGAAGTGAAAGGATGCACCTGATTCAATCAACCATGACTCATGATCTACATGTGTATTTGAAGAAGAAGCCAGATACACATCCCCACCTTCATTCGAGGTGGTTTTTGCCTCTGCAGAAGGAGCATCATCAGATCCCTTTCCTTTCTGAGGATCTTTAGATCTGCAGTCCTTTTTGTAGTTCCCTTCCCTTCCGCATTTCCAGCATACCTTACAAACTTTCTAGGAGATTTAGATCTCCTTCTAGATTTGGATCTCCCACTCGAAACCTTATTCTTGTTTCTATTTTGGGACCTTCCTCGTACAGATAAGGCATCTCCATTCTGGCCCTCCATATTTCTCTGTCTCATTTCCTTCGACAACAAGGCTGAGACAATGTCATCAAAATTCAAGGTATTTTGTACTACCTATTGCAATAACCCAGTTGGTCCACAGATACGGTAGAGAACACAACTCATGCCATTGCACTTATCTTCATGATATTTTAATATCAACAGATAAACAGTGACTTACACGAGTATTGAAGGCGTTGAATCTTTCACCGTCACAAGAGTCTCCATCCTTCATCCTCAGGTTATACAACTTTTTCCGCAGGAACAACTTATTCACCAGAGACTTAGATTGGTACAAAGTCCCAAGTTTTTCCCACAAATTCTTCGCCGTAGCTTCCCCAAATACATTCAACAATACTGAATTTGAGACACACAACCGTATTGTGTTCTTAGCCTTTCGATCTAGTTTCTTTCAGTCTTCATCTGACATTTCCATTGGTTTAGTACCTGGATCTACCGCGATCCACTGATCTTTATCCACCAGCAGATCCTCCATATTGAGCTTCCATAACTCAAAACTCTGACCATTAAATTTCTCGATCTCTATCTTCTCGCTGCTCGCCATCTTCTTTCACCGCAAGAATCGATCCTGCAGATCTCCCACTGAACAGGGTCTACCTCAGGCCCGAGAAAAAAACCCTCAGTAGCAAAGGCGTCCCCTTGAAGCCGAAACAACTCTGTACCAAATGTAGGTTTTAACCCTGAACAGAAATTATCTATACATGAATCTTATAACAAAAAATAAACAATAGCGAGAGCATAAAACATAAAACAGATAAACACAGAGATTTTCCCCTGGATCCCAAATTGGGACGACCAGCTTGATTTTTCATTATATTCCTTTTAGTGTTACAACACATATATATATACATATTCATAAACCCCAATCCATTAACCCTGGATTATAACATAACCGTAGTTCCCTTGACCGGATCTACAAAATACCAGGGGCCGAAAACCATCGTACCCCAAAACCATGTGCAAAATCATGCACAAAACACGAGTGGGTCCGCTTATGAGTGGGTCCGCACACCAAACAAATTTTTTCCGGGGCGCTGCCCCGGACCCCAACAGTGGGGGTTGCTTTCCCCCTTATGACCCCCCTGCTGCGCCCGACACAACGTACAACACATGGGGCTAGTCGTGGAAAGAATATAACACATACCCAACACAAACATGATCCATAAATAAAGATGTAGTGCCATAAGCACTAGAAATAATATTTCCCAAAGAGGCATACCCTTATGGAAGTGGATATGCAACTTGACTAAAGGATATTTCGATCCCACTGCTTAAATTGTGAGGTGTGGTGCTAAAAAATTACCCCTTAGAAGGAAATATGGATGAGGAAGCTTCAAGAATATAGGTGTCGGTGGTTTCGTGTAGAGTACTTTGAGGAGCACTCACGAACGAAACATAATAAAATTTGGATACCATTTCGCCAGGAAATAAATGATGGACAGTAGAGCGAGATGCTACTATAGAAGTAGGAAGGGTAACTACTGGTTGATCAAAAGGACTATAAGCCTCTAGAGGCAAGAGCACAATTGGATAAAAGAGCAGATTCTCAGGAAATACTGTAAACTGTGCAAACTGTTCAGGGGTTTCCGGCTCAGATTCCTTTGATGTCGTCGAAGGAGAATCGTCAGGCGATGGTCGAGATGATATGGGTTGTACACTGATGAAAATACTGAGTTCAACACCTTGAGCTTCAAGGGGTCCAACTGGAAACTGAGGGATCTTGGGAGGATGTTATTGAGATCCGTCAAAGGAGGGACGAGGCAAATTCGACGATTCAGCCACGATGACCTTTCAAAACAAGATCAAAGAAGGAAAAGGTGAAAAAATTCACAATTTACCAAGCAATAATGAGGCTGGAGAACTACACGGGTAAGATGTTTTCGTGGGCTGTTACTTTTAGAATTAACAAAAATAAATAAAAAATGGTGTACTGGGAATAAAAGGTTTAGAAAGTATTCGTGAAATGAAATATACACCTTGGTGATAAATGATAGAGAAAATGACCAAGGAATTAACATACTACAGTCGGTCTCCACGAATTTTTTATTCAGTGTATCATGTTTACAAGGCAGCCGACTTGGTTACCTATGGTAGGCTTGCAACCTAACGGTGTCTCCCCAAATATATGGGACAGTACGTGGGAGTTCAGTCCGTAGTAGTGTTGTATAATGCGTAAATGTTTGACGAGAGTGCCCCAAATATACTTAGCATACATCAATATACTTTTATAAGTGGGATAGGATATCACCCC
This sequence comes from Pinus albicaulis, assembly GCA_034641835.2. Classification (NCBI taxonomy): domain Eukaryota; kingdom Viridiplantae; phylum Streptophyta; class Pinopsida; order Pinales; family Pinaceae; genus Pinus; species Pinus albicaulis. Next base: position 261,400,387 of record CM076578.1, read on the forward strand.
TGGGCTGTAACGCAGGCCGTTAGCAACAACTCCTACATTTTACGATGCCAGAACATGTCTCTATCCTAGACCACTAAATGTTCTCATTAGTTCCATATTCTCCTTAAGAAAAATTGGGTGAATTTTAATGTTGATCTTGAGTTAAGTTTCAGTTTTTGCCTCAAAATCGATGTCACATGAATCTTATGATGCATGCTAAATAAAAAAAGAAAATTTTTCCATTTCGATGTAGTCTAAACTATTTAGGGAAGATATACAATCAAAAGTTAAATAAATGTAGCAAACAATGATGCCCTCCAAACTAGTTCAAAAGTACGAAATGCAATTCTTTTCAATCAAATTCACTTTTCCCAAAAAATGCAACTTATCAAAAAAATGAAAACATTTCTCTTTTCCACTAAGATGTAAAAATGTCATTTTTTGTTTTTTACATTGAAATACAATCAAAAGTAAAATGAATGAAACGAATGAAGAAATGTAAAATAAAGCCTTTCATTTTTCTTTCAATCGAACAGAAATCCAAAATCGCTTTAAAAAATACACGAACGAAATGCTTTTCACTCTTTTTTTCAAATGATAAAGACGAGCCAAATAAAAAATTAAAATGAAAATCACTTTTAAGTTCTTTTTAATTTTAAAAAAGGACACACTCTTCTAGACTTGCGAATCAAACACTTTATGATCCTATGTTTGAAACAATGTTGAAGGTAAGATCAGAAATGTAGTGATGACTAGTGCATACGACAAATCTCGTAAAAACAAGTTAGAATAAATGCGACAAAAATGTGTTTGAAATGGTGAAAAATCTCCCAACTTACAAAAGAAATAAGAGAGACGAAAACACTCGCTCAAAGAAGACAAGTCAAACACACAGGAAGGAGGTCACTGAGACTCTACAGACATTCTTCCGGGGCTAGGATACACTGGAAAATCAAGGGGAAACCCTAAATTTTCCTATGTTTGAGATCAGCACTTCTAAGATATGCATAGGAGTGCTGAAAGACAAATCAACGCGACTGTGCTACAGAGAAAAATGCTATAGAAAAAGTGTTGGTCGATGAAAACGAGGAAAAAACAAAAAAGAGTTTCGCACAAAAACGAATCTTGACACAGTGAAATGACTATCAAAACCTATGCAAACTCATAGAGATCAAAGCAAGATTATATTTCAGTAATCGTTCAAACTGATCCAAGATCAGTCTGGGAAAGGAAGACTAAGAGGTTAAGCTCCCCTATGGAGTTGCCAATTATGTTGTCAAGATAAATACCCTCTATGGACAAAGGCGATCTCTCTAGCCCTAGAGTGGGTCTAGAAACTTGAGACACTTTCTAATGCAAAGATTTCTTAACTAATATTCAGAATGTAACAAGAAAAGAGATAGAAGTACCATTTTCCAAATCCTACGTTCTAACCCATTGATGACGACCTTGATCCATGATCCTTTTGGGCTCGCTCCTTGCTACTGGTGGAACATGAATACCTGCGAATGATCAAGAGGCAAAAAAAACGCAATCCAATACATAATAATAATAAACATTAGTTATCCAAAAGATCAAGGAGTACCAGAATATTTGCATAAAATATAAACAAATATAGAAAGAAAACATCAGATGTTTTATTGATAAATATGAAAGGAATAGCTTACAACCTAGGCCTTGATGTTGGAGGCCTCCCTTTGGTGAAAATACATGTCCTTCACCGAAGCTCTAAACCATTCCTTCTCCCAAACACTTAGGCGTTATCTTAGTGCAAAAATTTAAAGGGAATGAGAGTTAAGACTAGCCCAACAATGATCAACCAGGACTAACCTCAGTGGAAGGAGGCGCATGCATTTATAGGAAGGGAGAAGAGGTTGGGAGCCCATGTAAGGAGGAGGAAGGTCCACTTTCTAAGGGATAAACCCCCATGGATGAGATCAAAGCTCTAAAATCAAAGAGCTAGACTCTATCACCACCGTTTAACAACTAACTCGCCGCCCTAGAACTTCTAGAGGTCGAGGCTTCTTCTCCATTTGAGGAAACACTGCCAGAAAGGGATCAACATGGTTTACTAAGAAATAAGGGCACTGGAAGTGCTAAGCCAGAATTATCAATATGACATTAGCATGAGCATGAATCCAGAAATGCACTAACCTAGGAAACTAGTATTTTGACCAAGTTTCTTCAGTAATGTTCCAAGGTAGTTTTCTTTGAACCTTAAGGGGATGTCTTAACATATTTCTTCATGGTGGAAACATTGCACAAGGTATTTCATGGGGAATTTGGGATCAGGGATGGGAAATGATTATGGTGACAAATTACTATGTAACAGGGTTCGAGCCATCAAATTTGTACTTGTCTATCTTGGGCATCCGTTGGCTCGAAAATTGGGACCCTCCATGGAAGTGAATGTGATGGTTGGATTCACCTTCTTTGTGTGCATCAACAGTTGGGTCTTCATTACGACGTGTCAGATGGTTAGCCATATCTGGTGTGATTTTTTCAGGAAGGGCCTCAATGAGGTTCTCGAGTTTGTCGTTTTGTTGCTCACCTTTTTTGCATCTATAGCTTGATATCATGTTCCCTACATGCACTAGCCTTGATTAGGGACCACGTGAAAAATTTGGGCTTATAAGTGAATGGTAACAATGTGATCAAATTTTCGACCTGATTCTTATGGGCTAGGTCTCTAGAAATAAACCCAAAATAATTTTTACTCCCAGTTGATCAATACTATAGTGGCCAATTACCCAAAAGCTTGATACTCTAAAATGTCCTGCGAAAATCAGGCCTGGATTGTAGTAGCCAAAACCCAAATGTCTTGGTACCATCAGATGTGCTGCAAGAATGATATCTAGAATATGGAAGCCAAAAACCTGACTATAATCCGAGCCGAATCTATGCTACAAATACCCCAAATGATGAAGCTGATATGGACAACGCCAACAGACCAAAACTGTGGGATCTGATCAGGGTGGAAAGGTAGAGTGATGAGGGAAATATGGTCGCACGGAGTGTCAGGTGCTAAATATCATAAAATACACAAGGGTCCAACAATAGTACTCGTTCCAATATTTCAGGGCACCAACTAAGGAGAATCGACTGTACCCTTAGTTGTACTACCCGGACTACCCTGTTGTACGTTCGAGTAATCTCCCCGAGTATTTTTCTTAGTGTACGGTAGAAGTGAGACAACTAATGGCTAAACTAAGGTTAGGTTTTAGGCTACCCTAGGGGGCTTCTGATATAACCAATGGTACGTGGAAGTGCAGTTCGTGCATGGTTTTGTCTAATGGGCGACTACTCGAAGGGTACCCACATGAGTTACTAGGGAGTCCAACAAACCTAACTACCTCTTGTATTTCATGCGTGCATGCCTCCAAAAATCCACAATTTCATGCGTCTAATGACAGATCATGTGGTTTAAAGATGTCCAACAATAGTACTCGTTCCAATATTTCAGGGCACCAACTAAGGAGAATAGACTGTACCCTTAGTTGTACTACCTGACTACCCTGTTGTACGTGCGAGTAATCTCCCCGAGTTTTTTTCTTAGTGTACGGTAGAAGTGAGACAACTGATGGCTAAACTAAGGTTAGGTTTCAGGCTACCCTAGGGGGCTTCTGATATAACCAATGGTACGTGGAAGTGCAGTTCGTGCATGGTTTTGTCTAATGGGCTACTACTCGAAGGGTACCCACATGAGTTACTAGGGAGTCCAACAAACCTGACTACCTCTTGTATTTCATGCGTGCATGCCTCCAAAAGTCCACAATTTCATGCGTCTAATGACAGATCATGTGGTTTAAAGATGTCGAAACATGTCTCTAGCCTAAAAAAATTATGCAAAAACTAGAGGTCTCACTGGCCCTGGAAAGCGATCTGATACCACTTTTTATGCACTTGATCTGTGAGACAATCCAGAATACAAGAAATATGAAAAAAATAGCCGAAACATATACATATGACATGGAAATAAACAAGCAACAAAGATATTTTATTATTCATAATCATAATACAATGTTCAGTTGCCTCTTTGAGGGGGAAACCTACATTAGAGCAGAGCTCAATTACAATATAACACAATGCTTCTTCTTTCTATCTAGGGCTATTTATAGCCTGATGACATCCATAACCATAAATACTAGTGCTCCTTGACATAACATGGGTTAACTAGTTTCTTTATTAACTATGGCCCATTTATAACTAATTTTGGTCCCTTTTATAAAATGTGGGTTACACACTTACAATTATTATTAATGCGGATAACCACTTATAGGCTTTATTGACTCAACTAACTAACTATGACTTAGAATAGGCCCTCTTGGGATTATTACATAAATTAAGGGGGTTAGGGTTGGACCCTAACAAAGAGGATGTGGAAGACTAAACTACACCATCTATAGTTGGCATGATGAATCAAGAGGTTTAATAGGTATTCGAGGATGTTAAAGATTTTTTGGGGACTCCTAGGATATGAAGGGGAGAAAGAAGACAACCAAACAAGTACACTGGATACATGGAATTGATTAATTAGTTAGTATATAGCGAGCCTACCAGCTCTTATGAGGCTACATAATAGTAGGGGTGGTGAGATTCTATGGTGGAGGAGTACATATTGATCATGCAGAATGATGTTTGGGAGGTAGTACCTATATCGATAGATAGGGAAGTGGTTGGATCACATTGGATCTATAAGATCAAGAATGGTGCAGATAGTAGCATTAAGAAATACAAGGTAAGTTTTGTGGCCATGAGATTCTCTCAGAAGGAGGGAATAAATTATGAGGAGACATTTTCTCTTGTTGTCGGGCATAGTTATATTAGGGCTGTGATCTCATTTGTAGCACAGATGGGATGGAATATCCATCAAATGGACGTCAAAATGACATTCCTTAATAGTGAGTTGGAAGAGGAAGTGTACATTGATAAACCATAAGGATTTGTAGCCTATGTCAGTGAGACCCACATGTGTAGAGTGAAGAGAAATTTATGTAGGCTCAAGTAGTTTCCAAGGTATTAGTATGAGTGCATTGACAATTAATTACAGGGTGTGGGCTTCGTGAAGAATGGGATAGATGTGAAACTATACTATTTGATGGTTGGGGGCGAGGTATTCATTCTCGTTATATATGTGGATGATGTGTTCTTGACACGTTCATTAAGGCTCATAGAAGAATGAAAAAGGGACCTTGCAATGAAGTTTGAGATGAAATAATTGGGGTTAATGCTCTACTTTCTCGGCATGGAGGTGTGGAAAACATATGTGGAGAACTTCCATGGACAAGGAAAATACTGTATTGATATCTTGAGGAGATTCAAGATGGAAGATTACAGAGCCATGTATACACCCATAACATCCAATTAAAGGAAGGATGTGTACATATAAGGAGAAGGATGTGTACCACATATTATACTAGTCGTTGATTGGCTCTCCCATGTATTTGGTCAACAATAGGTTAGATGTATCCTTTGCAGTAAAATCTCTGATTTTGTTCATGGTTGAACCGAATAGGGTGCATTGGAAAATAATGAAGCATGTATTGTGTTATTTGCAAGGTATAATCAAGTATGAGATCATATTTAGTTGAGGTGATGGTGTCAATTTGATGGGATATAGTAATGCAGACTTAACATACAATATAGTGGATAAAAGAAGCACGTTAGGGTGTTTCTTCAGCATGGGATCGAGAGTTGTCTCTTGGTACATCAGGAAGCCGAAGTCCATGGCATTAAGCTTTGTGATAGTGGAGTATATAACAACGAGCATGAAAACATGTGGGGCCATTTGGCTTCAGAATACGTTAGTATCCTTGTTTGGTCAGGAGGTGAAGATTATAATGACACATTACGAAAATCAAAGTTGCATCAGGCTATTTGAGAATCCTATGTTTCATGATAGGTTTAAGCATATATACATCATATATCATTTCATCAGGGATTGTGTATAACATGAGATAGTTCAACTACAATATGTACCTACAAATCATCAGTTAGAAAATATCCTGACAAGGGCCTTGGGGAAGGTGAGATTCATCTTCTTCAAAGGTAAGTTGGGTGTTATGCAAGACACCTTCCTCACTAAGAGGGAGTGTTATATTTTGTAGCTTAGACACGTGTTGTAGTCTAAGGAGGTGTCAATGAGGCTAAGAGCACAAGAAAATTAATTATGTCCAATCCCATAAAAAAATTCTAAGGGAAAATGTCATAATCTAAATATTAACCAGTTTTTAATTATTTTCTTAAGTCTAACTTAGGGGAAAAAGTTCATTAATAAATATTAATTGAGACAAGTCGATTTCTTTCTAGTAACTTCTAGAAAAAGTGTTTGATGGAATCAATATGATCTTAGCCATCGAATTTGATTAGATCTTGACCATTGAATTATCAACGAGATATTATAAGAGGAATTCGATGGGAATATTATGGGTCATCCAATTGAGTTGAGGTGCATTGATAGTGTGGGGTTGACACCAGCGAGGGTTTCAACAGTGATTGAGGAGAGACTTATTCTTAGTGATTTCCAATTTTTGAGAGACAATAGGAGGCCAGATTATTTCTGCAGAGGGAGGCTAAGTTTGCCAGTGCAAGTTGCCAATTTATGAGTGCGAGTTGCCCAACTGTATTGTTGGAGGTAGTGTGAGTGGCATGTGTGAGTTGTTGGAGGAAATATAACTTGAAAAAATGAATTTATGAAGGCAGTGCGAGTTGCTAAAAAGAAAAACACAAATTTCCAATTCTAGTGTGAATTCTGGAAGGAAGTGTGAATTTCTAGTTGGAGGCCGAGTTTATTTGTAGAGGTTCAATTTGGTTAGTAGAAGTGAAGAAAAATATTTTTTGGAGCATTGCTATTTTACAAAAAGTAGTTGTAATAATTTTCAATTATAAATCTATTGAAGAATAATAAAACCCTCATTAGCAGAATTCATTTTCCCCACATTGAGTATTTTCCAAGAACATCTCTAAAAAATTATCAATGTCTATTTTTATGTGTGTGGTTTTATCAGTTTTGAATTTTAATTATTGCAATAGTGATTTTATTCAATATTTGCAATAAATTATTTTGCTAAGATAAATAATCAAAATAATCACCAATTAACAACAATAAGTCTAAATCTGAGTTAGATTTGGAAATTTTCACAAAGTTTAAATGCTTTCCAAAGAAATCAACAAAATTTTCCTTCAAGCAAGAGAATAAAGCACGTTAAAGTAGGATGGTTTGTCAGAATACAAGTATTGTAATACTCCATTTCCAGTTGTACCATAATTATGATAAAAGAAGCAATTATTTCTTTAAAGTAATCAAAGTTGTTGAAGAACTTAAAGGACCTTGGTTAATAAGAGACTCTATGGTAATACCCTAGGATCAATTAGAGATGGATTTGAGAATAATGAGAGTTTCAAGGCACAATGAGTTTGATAATCTCACTAGTTTTCCACAGAAAGAGATTAAATGATGATTAATTATTAATTACTATCAATTAATTTTATAAATAATAATGGAAACCACTTAAAAGCATTAAACAATTATACTCAAAATTTAAAGAAATTAAAAAAAAATAATCTCACTTAATGTAAAAAAAAAATACATTACAATGCCACCCATGAAAGATTATATTCAAGATTGGCTTAAAAAAATCTTTAACCAAAATTGTTAATCCAGAATAACGATAAAAGGAAATTACAAAAAAAAATACTTGAAACCGTATTATATACAAGAATTCCGGATGCAGAAAAAGAGAGATTATTCCATTCACAATTTCTCTGGAATTTTTGTGAATATATTTTATTTTTAAACAATTTCACTCCTTTCATCATCATGTTTGATTAATCAACTTTATTAAATAAATGGTTTATTTATTTACAAAATAAATTTCTAATTGCGTTTATACTTTTCTTCTAAATTATTACTAATATTTTATTTGAACCACGAGATCTTCATCCTATTTTTTAAGATATAAATACAAGATATATGACATTTACATTAACTTATTCAAAAGTTTTTATTTATTTATATAATATAATTTTTTTGATTATACATATGAATACTTTTACTTTTATTAAAAAAAAAGTTAACAAGTTTATTAGAGTATTATATAAATAATAATAATATAAAGTATTTAATAATTTATTTTTTATTTATGCAATACATATTTATTAATAAAAATTAACAATTTTAAATATTAATAATGAATTATATTTTTTTTACCCTAAAATGTATAAATTTTTATATCAATAATGATAATTATAATAATTATAATAATTAATTATTATACATATTTATGATGATTCATAATAATTAATAATTTATTATTATATATATCAATGATAATTATATGTGATATTGTTCATGGGGCATAGAATATAAGGGTATGGGGTGTATTGTTAAGGTGCTCTGGGATGTGAAGGGGTGTATTGATAAGGTGCTTTGGAATGTGAATGTTACTAGTTCAAAACTCAATGAGCAAAAATCTAGTCATGTTAAGAGTTGGCGTGGTCCACGCTGGGTGTGATCTGTGAGTGATTTTGACAACTTAGATGCTCATTTGGTGTATGACACTTGGACAAGTCTAACTATAAGATGAAATGACATTTTTTGGTTGAAATCTGGTATTATAATTTCGAGTAAGATTGTGACTTCTTTTTGTTTAAAATGCACTTTTAAATGCATAAATGGATTGAAGACCCTCAAAATTTTCATATTAAACAACTTAATTTATGATTCTCAAAAATATGTACTATATTTTGGGCAAAACTAACTAGAAAAAAATGCTTGAAAAAGGGTCAATTCGTATATTAATTAGGCTACACGTATGAGACCTCCTTGTTCACCGGAGAAGGAACCTACCTTAGAGAATGATTTGAAAACTAAAGCTTTCAAAGGTGTACATACTCTACCCCATTTAGATTTAAACCTACGGCTTCTTATAAGTAAGTACATGTTTTTAACCATTAAACCCACTAATAATTAGCAATTTAACATATTAATAATGAATTATTATAGTATTGTATACATCATGAGATGATGTAACATACATACATATATATAATATTTTTAAATATTTTTGCATGACTTTCACTCATAATAAATGTAATTTGATCTTGGGCCATTAAACTATTAATAATTTTTCATCAAAAGAAAATAACTTGAACCATAGCTGGTGGGTTTAATACCCTTTTACCAATGTTCTATTCTATGGAAACATGATAACATGTGGTAAAAATTTGACATATTGAAATTTGTGAGATCACCGGTCTTACCCATAAACAATCTTGCCCATAAATAATCCTCTAAAATCATGATAACCTTTGTGGCAAAATTTTGAATGTTATTGATTCACAAATTAACCTTAAAAACATTTATAAATTTTTTTAATATTTAGATTAATTTTAAATTGAAAATCACTGTATCATTTATTTCATGATTATGAGATTCTAAATAGTGAGTTTGTAATGCAATATTTTATATATGTTGAAAATTGTGAGGTCTTAGGTCTTTTTAGAACAATATTTTAAAGTTAATTTACTTATTAGTTAAAAAAAATTATAATTTTTCAATTAATTTTAAATTGAAAACCACTCTATAATTTATTTTATGATTATGAAATTGTATTTAAATTACAAAATTATAAATAATGAGTTTGTAATGTAATATTTTATAATTTTTTTCTTATATAATAGTTTTTTTTTAATTCCATTGAATTCATAACTTATTAAAGTAATTTGAATAAGACCCAAAATCATCCACTAAAAATATATACAATAACCTACCAGCAAAATATAACAATAAGTTATGATTTAATAAAAGCCAAAATGTCACAAACCCACTATAATGGACTTTATCTTAAAGTGCCTACTTTATCACAACAAACCAAGAATTGAAACCGAGTAAACCAAGAATTGAAACCGAATAAAAAATATAACAAACTATTTTCCCAATTACTTAAATTAAACGTAAAAAAACAACATTAACAAAATGGTTAGAAATAATAAACCTCCTACTCTTTTCATAGATTTAAAAAGGAGAGATGCCATGGTGGAGGACTCTACAACATTATAATAAAAATATATTACAAACGAAAGTGAGTTACTTTTTAATAAAAACATTAAATAATTTTTGAAGTTTGTTAAATTAACTTTTGAAATTCGGTTTCAAAATGTGTTATAGTTATTCACGAATGAGTGTGAGGTTGAATAGATCGTTAAAAATAATATAAACATTGAACCATTTTCAAAGTAGTGTCCCAACCATGGAAATATGGATGTGATAGCTAATGACAAATAATAACAAAGATAATGCATGGTGATTGACGTATAGAAGTCTACACAAAAAGACAAAAATACATCATACGAGTAGCCATTAAAATAAAAAGTATTTATAATATATATATATATATATATATATATTATAAACAATATTCTATAAGAATAATTATATAGTTTGAATCTTCTTTAGGTTAATGTTTTCTAGCCCTTTTCATTCCTAGAGCCTATGCACAAATCTCTAGAGCAAACCACCGTTGATACAACACAAACTAAATCAAAGGAGAACCAAAGTCTCTTTTTGCTTCACAAACTTCATATTTATGCTTGCTCTCTTTTCTTTTTGGTCTTACAACTATTCTCTTAGGTGTTCAAATTCCAAAAAATGCTTATATTTTAATGATAGAGAAATATTCAACATGAACTAGAAATATTGCATTATATTACACTTTTATAAAATGCAAACACACATGCAAGGTATTTGTAGCATCTCAGATGTTGGTACTTTAAATTTTTTGCAAAACTTCATGCACACTATTAAAAAGGTAGGTGAACAAAATTTGTAGACTATACATCATTCTATAACCCTCTATATTTCCAACATTTAAAACATTTCCTTCAATGTCTTAACCTAGCACTACCATACACAACCCACTCTTTAATGTTTCTCCCAAAAATCCTAACAAATCTATTTGAAAATGTTGTACAGCCTCCTTCTCCTTTACTCTAATGATGCTTACTACCATACACTAATCCCAGTAATTGGTGCTTATTTCCTCCCATTCTCCTTCTTATGTATCATTCCTTATGCTTAATACATGGACTACACAAATATGTCATTCTTTTTAGTACCAACTCATGTTACTAGTGTCCTTCATGGCCACATCCTCCACCTTCTTTGTCACATATCATTTAAAAATACCAACATAAAAAACATTATGAAAGTGGAAAACTCCCATCTGCTCATTATTAAAAAGTATTACTTCTATAACACCAATGATTTTCTCTTCATTTTCTTCAACCTAATACTTCATATGTTGCTATTATATTTCCTTCACATATCCTAAGCCTTCAAAATAACATTACTTTTCTAACCTTCTCCAGTTCTCCATTTTAAAGATGTAAGTCAATTTCCATCCCATCCTTTTTTGGTTGCAAGGTGTTTATTCTATCATAATGCATAACTCTCTTTTCAAACTACCTTGGCCTTCGCAATAATATATGAAAAACATCCATGGGAAAAACCTCACACAAAATGATAACAAAATATTTGCAAATATTAAATTAAACCCAACATTATTTTCTCATTGTGCCTCTACACACCTCTTATAACCATCATAGTATATATGCATCTAGATGAGGTGTACACTTCAATTTTTAATTTCTAAATAGTTGTAATGGTGACTAAAATTTATGAATTTCCACCATTAATAAGTAAATTATAGCACCACCCTCCTATATTCAATTTCATTTTGAATATTGTCTTTCTATGTTTTTATCCTCTATTATCCTCTTTCTAAGGCCGCAACAACATTTTCCTTGTCATCTAATTTCCTCTCAAATCTAACCACAATTGAGTCATCTCACTATTATTGTTGATTATGATTCAACAATACGAGTTCTTCTCTCTTATCTCTATCTTTCTTTTAACGATTTTGGACACTAAAATAAGATATGACTTTCCCTTCCACATATGAAGCAAATGCCATTATTTTTTTCTCATATACCTCTTGCTAACTCACTAATTCACCAACATCATACCTTCCTTGCTTATCCATAATATTGAATTTCATTCACCTTCTTCAATTTCATTTTCTCATTTCCCTATTCCAAATCCTATATTTTCATGATTACTTGATAAAACTAAATGGAAATTCAAAACATTAAAATCATCTTAAACGAAAAAAAATAAACCATTATATACTTAGCAATGTATTCTAGACTCTCCCCATTTTTCCATACGCTTTATACAAAGTATGTATAATTCCTTTACTTACTCCTTCACTAACATCTTAAACTCCAAATTATACAATCTTCTCAACAAATTTAAAATTTAATCCATTGCAAAAAGTTTACTCTTTAACTTAGACACCATTTTATTGTAGGTTTTAATTTTCTCTTTGCGAATACTTCGAACTTATCCCACTACAAAGAAGCATAACACTTCCATTTTGTATATATAACACAAGCACTCACACTACACAAACTAAAACAAAGAGAATTAAAAGCCCTTTATTCATCCTTAAACTTTGTATTTATATTTATGCTATCTAGATTTTATCCTTACCACTACCTCAACTATTTATATTTTGAATAGAATACCTCATATTTCAGTGATAGATAAATATTAATTTTAAAATAAATAAATATATATTAAATTATTTTTTAATAAAAATAAAAAATGAAATGAAAACTAAACCAATATAAACAAACATTAGTGTAATTAAGTAATTAAGTGCCACATTAGTGTAATTAAGTACAACATTTGATTTAGATACTTTTGATTAAGGAGTTGTGTTTGGAAGGTACCTATTTCTCATAAGTTGAATGGGGCTTTCTTCTAACTTAACCATTTTCAAAATTACAAGTGTATAACTAATACGAGAAAAAACGTGAGAATATAATTGGAGAGGATTGAGTTTTGGTGAAAGGAATAATAACATTTTTTTTTTTAAATTTAATTAGATTAATATTAAATTAAATCAAAATTAAATTGATTGGAAATTAAATGTACATGTTTCATTTATTTCATTATTCGTTAATGGTGTTGATTAATGATGTGGTTTCCTCCCGGTTAGGTTATGATGGATTAATTTTTTTTAGTGAAATTAAAAAGTCAATTAAAATAAATAAAAATAGTATAATTTAACTAATAAATGTTTTAACCTTGATTGGGGTGCGATTTAGTTGAGGATCTCAATGGGGATAATAATTATGGCAATTAAGATGATGTCTGTAGGACAACATGTCATCTAGGCCGACGATAAATGGAGAGGGAGGAAATACGGTGATGGTCGCGTGTGCGCAGGTGAATTGCACACTGAAGCGTGTCATCATCAAGGCAATTGGGATATTGGATGGCAAAAGAGGTGGCTTGATGAAGTGAATTCATTTTGGTTCCTCTAGTGTTGCATTGAATTTGTGGTGCATCATTGGTAGGTTGCAAGTGGGAGCGCTTAGCATAAGTACTTCGTTGGAATTTGCAGCTCGGAAAACATGGGGTATGTGACATTATCCTTCTCCTCCTTTTGTCAAGAGAACATGGAGATAGTCAGTAGAATTTTAGTTTATACAATTTGATGCAATAGTCAATGTGGGATATCGGAAGTCCTGCTTTTCTGGAATATTGGGTGGTATAATCTCTTTTTTTCATTTGGGATGTCGGCGTTGGTATTGATTCTCTATGAAATCATGCTTAAGAGAATGGGAACCTCAGTCTTGGGTTTGGGGGGCTATACATGTAGTTGTCCCAACATTGCATGGGTTTCCACACACTCTATGAGGATAAGGAATGGTTTTTTCTTGAATGATATTTCTATGTTTTTCATGGTGGTTTTGACCCAATGTCAACGACTCTCTTTAGTGAGATGCGAGGTTATGCTAAATGATTTTGGGGTTCTGTTAGATGTGTCTTGTCGATTCAGGCCTCGAACCTCTCCTTTGCTTGTAATGGTTTGGGGGAAGAATATTTCGATGATTAAGTATTGTCGTGTGAGAGGGACTCGTTGGTTGCATATATTACGTTATTTTTGGAACACTAATGTTGCCTCGCTCTTGTGTCTGGTCTTGCCCCTATCATAGAGGCAAGTTTCATAAGAAGATGCCTTTTACATTCTGGGTGGATGATTGTCTAGATGGTGCTAGAATTCCTAACCCTTCCAGTCCCACAGGTGTAGATGGCGCGAGAAAAAACTGTCAAATAGGAAGCAGTGGTAGAGGGCCGCCAAAAACATGGAAGTGAGGTTCGTGGATGGAGCAAGGCGAGCCTTCCTCCCAGCAACCGCAAATAATTGGTCATAAGACTCAAGACCAACACAACAAAAACATAGCACATGCTTACGTGATGAAGATCCCAAAGCACGTTTGAAGGATTATCGTAGGGTGGGAATATGCTCTCACCCACCAAGCTGAGGAAGAATAGCCATAATTGGACTACGAATTTCTAGTCCCTGATCCTAGTAATACTCAAGTATAAGTCTCTCAATACGTACAAACCAATCACCTCTACTGGATGATGAAAAATCCGGTGGCTAAATTCATCATGTGTACTTCTGACTTCATGCAGATTGACCCTACCCTACAAGAAATCCAAAAATATTTTCAGTTGTTTCAGTTTTAGGTACAACAGAAGAATGTATGCCTGAGAAGAATTGAGCAGCACCTTCGGTGCCCACAATATTCTGAAATGTCATGGTCTAGTGCTAAATACCCCATGCCTATTGAGTCCTTTGAGGAATATTTATTTACTGGTTATATCTGTTTTCAACTCAATTTTTGTTTCAATTTTGATGATGGTCATAGTGATAGGGAGTTTTAGATTTAGAAGGAAGAACTTATTATGGTATTCATATAGTAAGGCATATAAGGCCGAATTTGATAGACTTAAAAACCTTTAGATTTTGGTTGTCTTATAATTCCTTCCGATGGCCAATAGACCTAGTTTCCCATTGGGAAGGTTGAGGCCACAAAAGTATTAGCTTTATGTAACCTTCTCTTTTGATGAATGAAGGTAAGGTCCTACTCAACTTACAAAACAAAATTAATAAATGTTTTGGTTCATGTTATGATAAAAAAATTTGGTGAGATTGTGAAGTCTTATTGTTTAAAATGTGCTTTTAAAAATATAATTGGATTCAGTTTTCTAAAAAATTCCCAAGTCACTCAGATTTTGTATATTACACAACTAAAACTTATTATTCTAAAATTTCTCTGTGAAATTTCATATAAACTTGACCCAAAATATGACCAAGCAAAAACCAAAAATATCTATTGGTTAAAATATAATAATAAAAAATCCATTTAATAGGAAGAGAGTGAAAAAATGCAATATCTATGATGATATAATTAATAAATGTTTTTAATTCCTTTTTATTATCAAATTCTAAATGTAACCTTCCTTAAATTCTTAAAAATAATTTCCAAGAATACTAAGTTAAGGAAGTCACTTTATATTGAATTAAATAAAATTTACTTTATTTTTAGGAAAGTTGGAGATTCTTATTTTGAAAGGGATAATTCAAAAAAAACATTCTAACTGCTAATTATAAATTAATTGTAATTATTAATGTTTTTTGGTAATCGAGGCAACCATTTTATGTTGATTTATCAAAAAGGATACATTTCTTTGATTATTGGTTTGTCACAAGGGAAACTAAATCAACTAAACAAGCACAAAGCTTTTGTTTAGATTACGAGATTATCAAAAATAACACATTAGTATAATAATATTAAAAGTCTTATGTGGTTAAGAGAGCTACTATAAAGCTTGTATTTCTACCTAGCATGAGTAGTATATTCACTAAATGATATAAAAATAAAAAACATCAACTTGAGCATATCATCCTGAATGAGAGTCTACTTAAATCATCTCTAGATTCTCATTTTCCTTCATTGAGGATGTTAAATCTATATCTACAATATTCTTGGCTAGTTGAGACACTTTGTTATATGGTTTCTTGATTTGCACTTGAAGAGCATAAATGAAAAGGTAGATCACTTATTGAGTTTCACTCCTCTCCGCTAGCACCTTTCCATAATTGACTTTACTTTCTAGTAAATATCAATAGTTTGAAGGCATCTATTATAACAGCCATGACTGATATCAATATTTATATCTAGTGTCCCACACATTATTCAATCTCCTCATTTTGTAGAAAATGCCTCTATATCCAAGTTTACATTTATATAATGTTTATTTCATTAATGGTTATATATGGAGTGTGCTCCTAGTGAATGGTTATCAGATTCTTAGCATTTTGTTGGTCCTACATGCAAGGTTGATCATGTCAGCCATGATGACCATGGTAACTGTTAATTTTTCAATATTTCTCTATGTTGTATCAGTTACTTAAGCCCAACATTAGGGGAATTTTGAGGTCTAAAATGGGCCTCCTAAGGAAATTATAAAATAATAATGGAAATAATAAAATAATATTTGATTACATCATCAAATTTTAGAGGGATAAAAGAAAAAAACTATTTTTTCAACACATATTTTCAACTTATCTCCCAAAGTTTTTACTCAAATTTCGAGCATGAGTACTTGTTGGATGCAAAATATAATTCCTCATCCAATGAGTACCCATGTTGAATACTTTTGATGGACCTTTCTACAGGAAAAATGAGAAATACATGAAAACGTGTTTGCAATCATATTTTTTCATGTAATTCTCATTTTTCATGTAGCAGGGTGCATCTAAAGTATGAAACATGGGTACTCCTTGGATGTGGAATTAAATTTTGCATCCAAAGAATACTCCCGCTCGAAATTTGAGTAAAAAAATTGGGAGATAAGTTTAAAATACGAGTTGAAAAAGTAGTTTTATTGTTTTATTATTTTTTAATCTTTTTACCCTTTTACTTAAAAAATGGTGAATCATCCCCCATGGTTGACATCATCATCTTGAATCCTATTGGTTCTTATAAAGTTTATTTGGTTTTACATTTTTCTTAGGAGGCCCATTTTAGACCTCAAAATTCCCCTAATGATTAGAATTTCATTAACAGTGTAATCAGATCTATGCAATATATATAAACGTAAACTATAACTAAAGATGAAACAAAGAATGCAATGACAGAGAAGACAATATCACAACCACGAGACACAAAAATTTATCCAAGACCAGGGAAAAACCCCATTGTGGGGGAAACACTTTCAAATCTTTTTATTCTATAGATTGTATTCAAAAGATTTTAGTAGAGAGTACAATGATCCCGATACATGTATACAACGGAAATAAACATATATGATTTGTGGATAAATAGATCTACAATAGCAAAACATGAAACCATTGGATCACAAATACCAAGTGATCTCAACTGCCCAAATCTATATCTGGATCCAGAATACTATTGATTACTGACATGATACGGTTGTGACGGATGAGTGATGATGCTACGCAAGAAAATTAATGAGAATCAAATTCAATCTGCCCAATAACTCTCAAATTCATGGCCTTAACAAGCCCCACCTTGGCCGCGCCCTAAAGCCTTGCTACCAATGGCTATACCAATTGAGCCACGACCTCAAAAATCCTAGCTCGTGGCTTTGGCCCAACATAACCACTACCTCAACTTCTCCTTCATGCCACCCTGATCCAAAATATCTAGATCTGAAATGTGCCTTTGTATGTGATCCTGATCCACCACGTGAACCTCTTGCATCATACCTGTGTGAGTTAAAAACAAAAAATACGATAAATAACCAAAAAAACATGAAGAAGATCTCATGAGTGAATGCATGCTAATGAACTTGGGGTCGATTCTATTTATAACTTTGTGAGGGATCGATTGTGTCTTTGACCGAATCAACATGCGATTAGGCCAACTCATAAAATAATAAAGTAAATCATAACTTAACTTTGGCTTAACTGATTGGGACAATCTATAGGCTGATTTTGATCCTCTCGAAAAGAGGAATTTAATTAACTTATTATTTTAATCATCTGAGCCATCTAATGTGGAATTTGACCCTAGTTGCAAAAATTAACACTCCCTCTCAACTAGTAAGAATTCCACTATGCACTCTCTGCTTGTAGATATCTGTATCAAGGTTTCATCATGACTCAAATCAATTTTTTGAGACTTTCTCGAATCTAGAAGAAGAAGAATCGTGGAGAAATAGATTCTACCTGCATCTAGCAATAGGATAACTCATCTCACAGGGGAGAACATGTTTGAACATGGAGTTTCATTGGGGATCTTAGTCTCAATCCAGAATCACAAAAGGGGAAAAAATATCAACCCAATCTCATCTCCTATCGATCTTCCCATCAGTGACTTTCATCAGTCAAGTAGAACACCTATATCATAATCTAGTTTGGATGAGATACCCAATACCAAGAGGTAAGGATCACACACCTCTAAGCCTCCTAAACCCATTGCCTAAATGGGGAGGACCAATCCCAACAAGCTCCTCTTGTGCGTATGATGCCAAATGTGGTATACTCTGCAACGACCAATGGTGGTGGAGATACTTGACTTGTCAAACTGGACAAGGATCACACACAACCCACGAGTGACATATAGGGGAGAAAATTCTTCGACCCTATTGTCTAGAGTTCCCTCAACCCCAGGAGCCCTTTATCTAAATTCCTCACCACAAGATCTCAAGCGGGGTAGGAAGAGCTTGATCAGTGTCCTCGATCAACGTTTCCCCTTATTCAGAGTAATTACTTCCCACAACGATGCAATTTCAGAAGCTGTGACCACATCGTTACCCACAAATCCTTTAGGTAGAGATAGGTTTACCTGGGAGCGCATGTCCACTGCAAATAACACACTGGATTTATGTATGAGTCGTCGAATACCGCCTTGATGAGGAGATGAACAATTCAGATGGTGAATAATGGTGGTTGAAGACAAATTCTTTGCAATATATTTGTCATGTATGAATCCACTCTTATCTTGATTACACATCGACACTGACCACCAGAGACAAATCAATCCCTGAAACCAAAAATGGATTTCAGAGGGGGTCTGCAATGGTTTCTGGTTTCACGCCTGGGGGTTGTGAATTACTCTAAATGATGCCACGTGCCCCAAGAGTAATTTTGACAAAACAAGATTTCAGACCCCCCTCCTCAACAAAATGTCGAAAAGTTAGAGGGGGGTCCGAAATCAATGGAAATTTTCCTTTTGATTTTGGAAATCTTGGCCATTCAAAACTGCCTGAACATTAACCCCTTCAATGACTTTGACTTAAGCTTTAAAATTTCATTAATTTTATAATATAATTTTAATTTAAAATAAATATTTCCATAAAAATATATAATTATATTTTTATAAAAATAACACATTTAAATCAAAATTAATATATAAAATGAATGAACCATCCGACAGAATAACAAATTATCTCTTGACATTTAAAAGCTTAGTAGGAAATTGACAAATTTCACCGAAAATTAAAAAAAAAATTAGGTGTGCCGAAATATGTTACAACAGGTTGCTAGGTGTTTATTCTCCCATAATGCATAACTCTCTTATCAAACTACCTTGACCTTCCCAATAATATATGAAAAACATCCATGGGAAAAACCTCACATAAAATGACAACAAAATATTTGCAAATATTAAATTAAACCAAGCATTGATTTCTTATTGTGACTCTACACACCTGTTGTAACCATCATAGTATATATGCATCTAGATGAGGTGTACACTTGAATTTTTTAATTTCTAAAAAGTTGTAATGGTGACTAAAATCTATGAACTACCACCATTAATAAGTAAATAATAGCACTACCCTCCTATCTTCAATTTCATTTTGAATATTGTCTTCCTATGTTTTTATCCTCTATCATCCTCTTTCTTAGGCTGCAAATTTTTTTCCTTGTCATCGAATTTCCTCCCAAATCTAACCACAATTTATTCATCTCACTACTATTGTTGATTACGATTCAACAATATGAATTCTTCCCTCTTATCTCTATCTTTCTTTTAATGATTTTGGACACTAAAATGACATAACTTTCCCTTCCACATAAGAAACAAATGCCATTATTTTTTTCTCCTATATCTCCTACTAACTTACTAATTCGACAACATCATACCTTCCTTGTTTATCCATAATATTGGATTTCATTCACCTTCTTAAACTTCATTTTCTCATTTCCCTATCCCAAATCCTAGATTTCTCTTCAATTTTCATGGTTACTTGATAAGACTCTACTATTAAATGGAAATTCAAAACATCAAAATCACCTTAAACGAAAAAAATTAGACCATAATATACTTAGCAATGTATTCTAGGCTCTCCTCATTTTGCCACACTTAATAAAAGTATGTACAATTCATTTACTTACTCGTTCACTAACATCTTGAACTCCTTCAAATTATACAATCTTCTCAACAAATTAAAAATTTTATCCATTGCAAAAAGTTTACTCTTTAACTATGACACCATTTTATTATAGGTTTTAATTTTCTCTTTACGAATACTTTCTCTATCCAATTGCAACTTATCCCACTATAGAGAAGCATAACAATTCCATTTTGTATAAATCACACAAAGTACTCACACTGCCCAAACTAAAACAAAGAGAATTAAAAGCCCTTTGTTCATCCTCAAAATTTGTATTTATATTTATGCTTCCTAGATTTTATCGTTTCCACTACCTCAACTATTTATATTTTGAATAGAATACTTCATATTTCAATGATTGATAAATATTCACTATAAAATAAAAATATATATTAAATTACTTTTTATTAAAAATAAAAAATAAAATGAAAACTAAACCAATATAAACAAACATGTAAAATAATTATAGTGCCACAATATAAACAAACATGTAAAATAATTATAGTGCCACATTAGTGTAATTAAATACTACATTTAATTTAACTTAGAAACTTTTGATTAAGAAGTTGTGTTTGGAAGGTACCTATTTCTCTCAAGTTGAATGGAGCTTTCATCTAAATTAACAATTTTCAAAATTACAAGTGTACAACTAATACAAGAAAAAGCATGAGCATATAATTGGACAGGATTGAATTTCGGTGAAAGAAATAATAAATTTGTTTTTTTTTTGAAATTTTCTAATTAAATTAATTACATTAATATTAAATTAAATTAAAATTAAATTGATTAGAAATCAAATTTACATGTTTCATTTATTTTATTACTTGTTAATGGTGTTGATTAATGAAGTGAATTCCTCCTTGTTATTGCTGTAGGTTATGATAGATTAATTTGTTTTGAAATTAAAAAGTAAATTAAAATAAATAAAAATGGTATAATTTAACTAATAAATGTTTTAAACTCGATTGGGGTGTGATTTAGTTGAGAATCCTAATAGGGATCATAATTATGGTAATTAAGATGATGTTTGCAGGACAACATGTCAGTTAGGTCGACGATAGATGGGGAGAGAGGAAATATAGTGATGGTCACGTGTGCGTAGGTGAATCACACATTCGAGTGCGTCATCATCAAGGAAATTGGGATTTTGGATGGCGAAAGAAGTGGCTTGATGAAGTGAATTCGTTTTGGCTCCTCCAGTGTTGCATTCAAAGTGCGATGCGTCGTTGGCAGGTTACAAGTGGGAGTGCTCGGCATAAGGACTTTGTTGGAATTTGCAGCTTGGAAAACATGGGGTATGTGACGTTCTCCTTCTCCCCTTCTGTCAAGATAACATGGAGATAGTCAGTAGAATTTTAGTTTATACAATTTGATGGAACAATCAGTATGGGATGCTGGAAGTCCTGCTTTTCTGGAATCCTCGGGGGTATTATTTCTTTTCTGCATTTGGGATGTTGGTGTCAGTATCGATTCTCTTTGAAATCATGCCTAAGAGAATGAGAATCTTAGTCCTAGGTTTGGAGGGCTACGCATGTAGCTGTCCAAAAAATGCATGGGTTTTCACACACTCTATGAGGATGAGTAATGGTTTTTAATTGAATGATATTTATGTGTTTTGCACGACGGTTCTGACCCAATGTCGATGACTCTAGTTTGTGAGATATGAGGTTATGTTAAATGTTTTTGGGGTTCTATCAGATGTGTCTGGTTGAGTCAGGCCTTGAACCACTCCTTTTCTTGTAATGGTTCGGGGGAAGAATATTTCGATGATTAAGTATTATCGTGTGAGAGGGACTCATTGGTTGCATATATTATGTTATTTTTGGAACACTAATGTTGCTTCGCTCTTGTGTCTGGTCTTGCTCCCTGTCACAGAGGTAGGTATCGGGAGCAAAGGCCTTTTACATTATGGGTGGATGATTGTCTGGACGGTGCTAGAATGTCTAGCCCTTCCAGTTCCACAGGTGCAGATGGCGCGATAAAATACTGTCAAATAGGAAGCAGTGGTAGAGGGTCGTCGAAAAGCATGGAAGAATTGTTCATGGATGGAGAAAGGCAAGCCTTCCTCCCAACAGTCAAGAATAATTGGCCATAAGACTCAAGCCCAACACAACAAATATGCAGCACATGCTTACGTGAGGAATATCTAGAAGCAAGTTTGAAGGATTATCGCATGGTGGGAAGATGCTCTCACCCGCCAAGTTGAGGAAGAAGAGTCAGAATTGGACTACGAATTTCTGGTCCCCGGTCCTAGTAATACTCGAGTCTAAGTCTCTCAATAAAAACTTCACCCAAAAAATGTCCAAGAAAAAACCAAAATATCTATTGGTTAAAATACAATAACAAAAAATCAATTTAATAGGAAGAAAGTGAAGAAATGCAATATCTATGATGATATAATTAATAATTTTTTAAAATTTTCCTTTTACTATAAAATTCTAAATGTAACCTTCCTTAAATTATTAAAAATAATTTCCCAAGAATACTAAGTTAAGGAAGTCACTTTATATTGAATTAAATAAAATTTACTTTATTTTTAGGAAAGTTGGAGATTCTTATTTTGAAAGGGATAATTCAATAACAAATCTAACTACTAATTATAAAAATTATTGTAATTATTAATGTTATTTTGGGTAATCGAGGCAACTATTTTATATTGATTTATCAAAAAGGATACTTTTCTTTGATTATTGGTTTGTCACAAGGGAAACTAAATCAACTAAACAAGTACAAAGATTTTGTCTATATTACTAGATTATAAAAAATAACACATTAGTATAATAATATTAAAAGTCTTTTGTGGTTAAGAGAGCTACTACAAAGCTTGTATTTATACCTAGCATGAGTAGTATATTCACTAAATGAAAACAAAAAAAACAAAAAACATCAATTTGAGCATATCATCCTGAATGAGAGTCTACTTGAATCATCTCTAGATCCTCATTTTCCTTCGTTGAGGACGTGAAATATAGATCTACAATCTTCTTGGCTATTTGAGACACTTTGTTAGATGGTTTCTTGATTTTCAATTGATGGGCATCAATGAAAAGGTAGATCACTTATTGAGCTTCACTCCTCCCCACTAGCACCTTTCCATAACTGAATTTACTTTCTAGTAAATATCAATAGTTTGAAGACATCTATTATAATAGCCATGACCGATACCAATATTTATACCTAGTGTCCCACACATTATTCAATCTTTTCATTTTGTATAAAATGCCTTTATATCCAAGTTTACATTTATAGAATGTTTATTTCATTAATGGTTATATATGGAGTGTTCTCCTAGTGGATAATTATCAGATTCTTAGCATTTTGCTAGTCCTACATGCAAGGTTTATCATGTCGGCCATCATTACCATGGTGTCTGTTAATTTTTCAATATTTCTCTATGTTGTATCAGTTACTTAAGCCCAAATCAGATTTTCATTAATAGTGTAATCAGATCTATGCAATATATATAACCATAAACTATAACTGAAGATAGAACAAATCATGCAATGAAAAAGAAGACAATATCACAACCATGAGACATAAAAATTGGTCTAAGACCAGGGAAAAGCCCCATTGTGGGGGAAACACTTTCAAATCTTCTTCCTCTATAGTTTGTCTTCAAAATATTTTAGAAGAGAGTACAATGAGCCCGATACATGTATACAACGGAAATAAACAGATCTGATCTGCGGATCAATAGATCTACAATAGAAAAACAAAAAACCAATGGATCACAAATACCAAGTGATCTTAGCTGCCCAGATCTCGATATGGATCCAGAATACCGTCGATGACTGATCTGATACGACTGTGACTTTGTTACAGATGAGTGATGACATTGTGCACACAAATGACGGAGAATCAAATTCAATCTACCCAATAACTCTCAAAGTTGTATCCTTAACAAGCCCTACTCACGGCTTTGGGGCTCTGAGCCCCTACCACAGAGTTTTGTGCCCACGGATTAGGGTCTGAATACCTTAGAATCTTGGTCGCGCCCTGAAGCCTTCCTACCAACTACTATACGAGTTGAGCCACGACCTCAACAATCCTAGCTCGCGGCTTTGGCCCAGTAGAACCACTATACCTCAACTTTTCCTGCCCGCGGCCCTAATCCAAAATACCTAGATTTGAAATGTGCATTTGTATATGATCCTGATCCACTACACAAACCTTTTGTGTCGTACTTATGTGAGTTAGAAACAGAAAATACGATAAATAACCAAAACAACATGAAGAAGATCTCATGAGCGAATGTGTGCTAATGAACTTTGGGTCTCTTCTATTTATAACTTTGTGATGGACCACTTGGGTCTTTGACTGAATCAAGATGCGGTTAGGCCAACTCAGAAAATAATAAAGTAAATCATAACTTAACTTCCGCTTAATTTATTGGAACAATATATAGACCTATTTTTATCCTCTCGAAAAGAGGAGTTTAATTAACTTATTATTTTAGTGATCTGAGCTATCTAATTCGAATTTGACCCCAGTTTCAAAAATTAACACTCCCTCTCAACTAGGAAGAATTCCACTATGCAATCTCTGCTTGTAGATCTCTGTATCAAGGTGTCATCGCGGGTCAACTCAATCTGTTGAAACTTTCTCGAATCTAGAAGAATAAGAATCGTGGAGCAATAGCTTCTACCCACATCTAGCAACAGGATAACTCATCTCACAGGGGATCGCATATTTGACCCTAGAGTTTCATCGGGGAGCTTAGTCTCAACCCGAAATTACAAAATGGGAGTAAATATCAACCCAATCATGTCTCCTACCGATCTTCCCATGTGTGAATTTCATTATTCAAGTGGTATAATAACTCCATCATAATCCAGCTTGGATGAGATACCCAACTTACCAAGAGGTAAGGATCACACACCTCAAAGCCTCCTAAACCCATTGGCCAAATGGGGAGGGCCAATCCCAACAAGCTCCTCTTGTGGGTATGATGCCAACTCGGGTATAATCTGTAATGACCAATGGTGGGGGAGATACTCGACTTGTCAAACTAGACAATGATCACACACAACCCACGAGTGACAGATAGGTGAGAAACTTCTTCAACCCTATTGTCCAAAGTTCCCTCAACTCCAGGAGCCCTTCATCTCAATTTCTCACCCCGAGAGCTCAAGCGGGGTAGGAAGATCTTTCTCAGTTTCCTTGATCAGCGTTGCCCCTTATTCGGAGGGGCTACATCCAATAGTCCAAGTTGTTCTCTGAAAATCAAGAAATTCCCTTTCAGTAATGTTTTGGTAAGAATATATGTAATCTGATCATCTATCGCAATGTGTTGGAGATAAACAAATCCTCTCTGCACCATGTCACGGATGAAGTGGTATCGAATCTTGATATGCTTAGACTTGTCATGAAATACATGATTCCCTGTCAACTGAATGTCTCTCTTGTTATCATAGTATAGCATTGTAGTGTCCAACACTTGACCAAGGAGCTCACCAAAGAGCTTCATTAACCGCACAACTTCACATCTTGTTGTGTTGGCAGTAATGTACTATGCTTCTACGGTGCTCAATTCTACTGTCTTTTGCTTTCCATTGATCTAGGATATCATGGAAAAACCAAAACTGAAACAACATCCAGATTTAATCTTTCTACCAGTTACATTACCTTCCCACTCAACACCAATGAATCCATGAAGTTGGATATCTCCAACAGAGTATCTCAAACCAAGTGTGATCGATCCATGTAAGTATCTCAGTACATGCTTGGCAGCTATCCAATGAGCATTAAGGGGCTCGATCATGAAATGACTCAATGTGTTTACTACATAACATACATCTAGACGAGTGTTCATAAGGAACATGAGAGCCCAAATCAACTATCTGTACTCGGCTAGATTCTCTAGATATAGTCTAGTTGTTTTACCACACAAATTCTTGAAGTTCATTTCCATTGGAGTGACCATGATTTTGCACTCAGTCATACCAAAAATTTTTAGTAGCTTTGCCACATACTTTCCCTGTGAGATAAATATTTCTCCAGGCCTTTGCCATACCTCAAGGCCCAAAAATTAATGCATGATACATAGGTATTTCATCTCAAATTCATAGGCTAGCATCCTCTTGCATTCGATTATCAATGGTTTACTTCCTGCTAAGAATAAATTGTCAACATATAGAACCAGAATTAAAGGCATAACATAAAAAAACTTAAAATAGAGGTTGGGATGAACACTTCTTCTTGTGAAACCGAATTTCATTAGATAATTTTCAATGCGAGCATACCAAGCTTGGGGAGCTTGCTTGAATACGTACAGTTCTTTCTTCAACCTGCATACATGTGTTGTGCGATCTTCCACCTCAAATCCCTTTGTATTTTCCACATAAAATTATTCCTGTAGCATACCATGGAGGAAGGCGGTATTTACATCCATCTGATGAAGTTTCCATCCTTGACTAGAAGCAATGGAAACTATCGAGCAGATAGTTGTATATCGAGCCACAGGAGAAAATATATCATCGTAATATTCTCCCTCTTTCTGAGAGAAACCAAGAGGTACAGAACTCACTTTATACTTTCTGATGCTGCCATCGATTCCATGCTTGAGTTTGAACAACCATTTCAAAGTCACAACAAATTTCCCATGTGGTCTTGACACAACATCCCACACATCGTTTTTCATGATTGATTCATATTCTTCGACCATGGAATCCTTTCAGGCTTTCACTTTGAATGCTTCTTCAAATGACGATTTTTGAACTTATATCATGGTACTCATAGCTACAACATAACCCTGATACTTGCAAGGTTCCTTCCTTTCCATGAATGATCGAAGAACAAGAACACTCCTCCCACTGTCTTGCAGAGTGTCACGAAGCCAAAGCGGTATTTTCCTTGAAGGAGGATCACTAGGAGGTGGATCTAATGGATCCATAGGTTCCATGGGTGTATCATCATTTATTGATTCGGGCATAGAAGGTATATCTAGAATATCCTTATCAACATCATCTTCCTTAGGAGGCAGAGGAAGATCTCTTTCTTTACAAAGTGTTGCATCTTCATCGAAGGTTACATCTCTGCTAATTTCAAACTTCCTTGAACCAAGAATGTATATTCTATAAGTCTTGGAGTTTTCACAGTAACCCACAAATATTCCTTTTCTACCTGTAGCTTCTAGCTTATTCCTTTTGTCTTTAGACACATGAAAGAATACATGGCATCCAAATATGCGAAGATGGTTGATGTCTAGCTTGTTACCTTTGAATATTTCCTCTAGAGTCTTATTCCTCAGCGCTTGATGAGGTACTTAGTTCTGAATATATACAACAACATTTTCCCATAGGAGCTTAGGTACATTCTGATAATGAAGCATAGCACAAGAAACTTCCAATATTGACTGGTTCTTTCTTTCAGCAAGACCATTCTGTTCGGGTGTATAAGGTACAATAATTTCTTTCTTGATCCCTTCCTTCTTTCAGAATGTTATGAATTATTTTAACATGTACTCTCCTCCATTTTCAGATCCGAACGCTTTGATTCTTTTCCCGGAATGATTCTCGACCAATGCTTTGAATTCCTAAAAGTTTTCAAAGGCTTCATCCTTGTTCTTGATGCAATATAGGCATGTATTTCTGGAGTAATCATCAATGAAGGTAATGTAATAGAGATGGTTGCTAACAGAGTGCACATGCATCATACCACATATGTCTGAATGGATGAGATGGAGGATGTCATATGCATTGTTCTTACTTGAGGGGAATGGTCCCCTATTTTTCTTTCTACTAGTGCACCCAAGAAAAAATCCTTCATGTCAAGCTTTTACATCGGGTATACCTAATACCATCCTCTTCAATTTCATAAGAGAATCATAGTGTAGATGATCCAGTATGTGGTGCCATAATTCACTCAGATGATTGGTGTTATGGGCCAATCCAAAGAGTGGCCTTCCAGTGACCTTGTTGAGTCCCTCAGATCTTGGTCCTAATGTGAATGCATCTTTTATATGTGAATTAGTAGGACAAGTTAATACCTTTACATTGATGAAGGAAACCCTCATCCCTTTATCTTCTAATGTGGATATAGAAATCAAATTCTTCATAGGACCTGACACATACATGACATCATTTAAAAATATTGATTCCCTAGTGTTTAAATGAAATTTAACCAACCCAAATCCTTTTACAGGATGAGTGGAGTTGTCTCCAAGAATTATCCTTAACTTAGTATCCATCTCTACCATATTTGAGAGGAATTATTTATAACTATAAAAGTGATGAGTGGCCCCATTATCGAATAACCACCTATCCCATGAATCCAATGGAGAAGAAGTAGTAAGTGCAGAAATAAGAATATATTCATTTTTATCTACAACATTACTTTTATACCTGAAAGCTTTTGACCTATTTTGAAATGGATGGCATTCTTCACGATCACTTGATAGACATCTTCTTCTCCTTTCATAACTTTATCACGGTATTTCCTTTGATTGTATTTCTTTCTTTTATAACAATTGTTGTTGTTTTTGTATCAAGGATTATTTTTCTTCTCTGGACATTCACTGACATAGTGATATTTCTTATGATAGTTGAAGCATTCAATTTGTGAAAGAGATTTTTCATTCCTCACTTTTTATTTTTTATGAGGAGGTCTTCAAGATGGGCCTCATTTTTATCTCTTTCTCCTTCTATTGTTGTAGGAAAAATAAGCAGCAGGCTCTCCTTCTTCATGTTTCTGAATCCTCCCTCCTGCTATTATTGTGGATTCTTCTTGAGTAAGCTTCCCAACTATTTAATTAAATTATGGAAGAACATTTTTTTCTTCTGATAGTAGTAATGAAGGTTTCCCAAACAAGAGGGAGACCTCTAAGAGTCACGATAACCAATTCTTTGTCGGTCACATCTTCACCAACCCTTAGCAGTTGATATTTAAGATGAGAGATACTCATGGTGTAATAATGAATAGTCTCACCTTTGTTCATATTCATTTCCTTGAGTTTATATTTCTATGAAATAATCTCATTCATATTGTTAAATTCATACATGTTGGCTATCTTATCATACATATCTTTAGACTTCTTCAAAATTCCAACATAAGCAAGTAAGTGATCTTGTAACCCATCAGCTAAGTTTTGTTTTTCTTTAGACTCACCTTTCTTGTACATGTTATTGATAATGGTAGATGCATCTTCTGAAGGCTCAGGCATGTTTCCTTGAATGTATTCCAACACATCGTCATTGTCAGCAATGATATCTAATATGACTTTCCATATAGCAAAGTTAGAAGTGTCACCCAGTGTAGAAAATATCTAACACAACTATAATACCATGTAGAAATTATATCAATGGATTAAATCCGATCATGTAATGTACTAAAACAAGATACTGAATCCTTCTACAATATTTGCGGAATATAAATTTTGATCGCTCAATCACATGCAAGTAATATAAATAAGTAAATCAATACACAATACCAGATATTCTTGGGGAAAGCAACAACTCAAAACCCCTCCATATTTATTGTATAATCAACCAAGGAATCATGAAACAATACAATGTATTTGTGGTCACCACAACCTCATACAATCTACCAATTGCTTCACATTGATCTAGGAAAATTGGAGAAGCACATAGCCAATTATCAACCTACCCTCAGCCTACCCTCAGCCTACCCTCAGCCTACCTTGCTTACGCAATCCATAGAGAATTAAACCCCTATTAAATAGGAAATTCAGCCTTCCTTGATTTCGCAATTCATTATGGGCCGCCTATGGTTATATAACTGCATCTGGGTAGTTTGCTAAAAATACAACTGATAGTTTTCTTGCCTTGAACCTTTGTCTCAACTAGGTCTCCACTAGAATTAGCATGCATGCAGTTATAAATAGCGAATCATTAGTTACTTGGTAGATCACTACTTGTGAATTAAAAATATATTTTAATTCACTCAATATTACACTAGCTCATCAAACAGTTATAACTAGTTAAACTGATTTTAACTCAATTAATGTGAGTTAATTGATCCCACTCACACTACACTAGTGCTACAACTGCAATTGGACCCTGTAAATAATAGAATCACTCTACATGCCTATCCTTTGACACTCAAATCGAAATTATTGAGCTAAGTAAGTCTATCACACTTAGTTAACTATTAAAAGTTTTTATGAGATAAGATTACAATTAATTTTTCAATTTATTGAAAAATTGGTTGCACACTAATGTGTCATTAGGATCCATCACTGTGTGACCTGTGATCCCACACCAGTGTGTGTGTTGTTGCTGGATTCCAATTTCACTGTTTCTTGTTACAAATTTCAACACTACCTCTAAACAAGAAAGGAATCAATCTGTCCCGATCCAGTACCTTTGGAATGTTCTTCCATGCAACACTTCCTAGTGTTGTTCACACATGCAACTCTCCTGAAACTGAATAGCCTCCAAAAAATAGAATCAGTATAATGCATCTGTCATCAAAGTCTTATGACTGCTGCTAGCTACTGCACATGTCTATTGGACTCTCTGCGCTGCTGAAATCTCCATATGTGCACTCTTCACTACTGCCAACTCTGATCTGTGCTCCAGTATCTGACACCTATCACTCTGATTTATGTCCTCCTGACATCTGACTACATCAATCTAACCGATCCTTCTTGCTACTGCTATATTTTGGGCTCCTCATAGCCAGGTTTGATCCATGAGACACACCATCTCAATGGACCCTGCCCAAATTTCTTCTTGGGATTAATTCTGCACATCGCCCGACCTCACACATGGAGGTATAGCTGCATGTACTCCCTCTGCCCATCTAGCTTGGAATTTCCCCCTCCCGGAGGTCTCTATTTGCTTCACCTTATAGATCCACCTGGATCCAACCACTGACTTCCCCACCAGTCTTGGGACCAATTCCCATGCATTCTTTCTGATAATGGAGTCATACTCCTCAACCATGGCATCAACCCATGTTGGTTTCTGCACTACTTCAACAAAAGAGGATGGTTTTGTCATAATACACTTGTTCATAAGAGCCATGTAACCAGTGTACTTGTTTGGGGACCTTATCTACCTGAGCGTGATGTAGGTGCACCTACATGCTCTTTCGCATCTCGCATCAATCTATCAGCTTCTCTGGTGTGCTTCCTACCATTTCTGGTGGATGGCTTTGCATGAGTGGTTTTTTCCATTCCATGATCCTCTGCTTATTGTTGCTTCACATCTTGAGGTTCATCCTTTGGAACTAAGACTTTCTCATCTGCATGCAAGTCAAACTCCCTCTCAAGGGACAATCACATGGATTTCTCCTCATCAAATTTAACATCTCTCCTGACAACTGTCATCCCGTTAGCCGAAAAATACACTCGATAGTTGTGGGGAGTATTAGTGTACCCCACAAATATCCAAAACTCTGTTGTTGGTTCTAGCTTCTTCCTGACATCTTTGGTCACATGGAAATAGACAGATGAGCCAAAAATTTTAAAACATGAAACATCTGGTTTCTTACCTGAAAAAGCCTCCTCTAGTGTACTCATGCCAAGTATCCGATGAGGACTCCGGTTCTGCACAAATACCACTGTGTTGCATGCCTCTGCCCACATATGCAACGATAGACCTTGATCATGTAACATAGCTTGTGCTGTTCCCATAATTGTTCTTTTCTTTCTTTCTAAAACCTCATTTTTTTTTGGGTTATGAGGTGCAATCAATTCTCTCTGAATTCATTCAGAGATACTCACCACCATTGTCGCTCCTTAGAGCCTTCACCTTCTTCGCTGTATCTTTCTCTACAGTTCTTTAAACTCACATAACTTGGAGAACACCTGATATTTATTTTGTAGAAAGAAGATCCAACACTTTCTAGAAAAATCACATAATACCTATGCTTTTCTATGGAAGGTGTAGAGAATGGTCCACATACGTTTAAGTGAACTCTCTCAAGGATTGTCGCTGCTCGGTTCTCCTTCTCATGAACATTAGATTTACTATACTTCCCCATGGTACATCCCTTGCATGTGTCTATCTGCGCAAGTGTACCCTTTGGAAGACCTGTAAAAATATACTGCATGATCCTCAAAGAACTGTGGTGTATATGGCCCAATATCCTATGCAATAAATCACCTATATCCCAACTCACCACCTTCCCTGCTTTACTGCTCAATGCTGCGTAGCCATCTACATCAAGTTTGTAGAGGTTCTTCACACAAAACCCAATATTCTTTACCTGTGTTGTGGCTTTGTGACGAAGGAATGACTTTCCTTCATTGAAAACCACATCATATCCAATATCCTCCAACATAGAAACTGAAACTAAATTATT
This sequence comes from Pinus albicaulis, assembly GCA_034641835.2. Lineage (NCBI taxonomy): Eukaryota > Viridiplantae > Streptophyta > Pinopsida > Pinales > Pinaceae > Pinus > Pinus albicaulis. Next base: position 261,432,917 of record CM076578.1, read on the forward strand.
TTTCGAGACTGGTACTGGTATGACATATTTTAATATGAAAGGTTTACCTGACTGTCTCTGGAAAGTAACTGTACCAATCCTGGTAGAGCTATACCTTCTATCATCACCCATATCGATGTGCATCTGGGGATCCTTCTCCTCCAAGCTACTAAAGAGTTCGTTGTTTCCCATCATGTGGAAAGATGATCCATTATCCAAGTACCACATAGATACCATCATAGTTGATGCCATGCATGTGATCAACTATAGATCTACAATAGAAAAATATGAAACCAATGGATCAAAAATACCAAGTGGTCTTAGCTTCCCAGATCTATATCTGGATCCAGAATATTGTCGATGGACAATCTATAGACCGATTTTGATCCTCTCAAAAAGATGAATCTAATTAACTTATTATTTTAAACATCTGAGCTATGTAATGTGTAATTTTACCCTAGTTGCAAGCCAACCTGTCATAAGACAAGGCATAATGAAAGGAAAATATACAACACGAATTGAGTAATGACATGAATAGAGGAGAAAGTTTCACAAATATGTTGAACATGAACTATACCACCAAATATGTGGATACAAGGAATTAAAATGAGGCTGAAAAAAAACACTCAAACAACTTTTTAAGGGGTGTTGATCCATTTTGATGTATCACCTTTCACTTTTCTTCATTCACACTATCCCTTTTTCTTTTCTTCCTTCCCTTTTTCACACTCCACCATGTGTTATAAGTTTTATTTAGTATTAAAATAAGTTTCACAACACTTAGTCATATTTACAACTAGTGTGTAAATCCATGTTATGTGGAGATCCTCTTTTTAAAAAACATTAACCTCACTTCTACACTCCACACTTCCATGCTTCGCTTAGAGCACCCACCAACACAAGATTTGTTACACACTTAAGCATTTTATCATGATTGTGGTGTATAAAGCCTTAAATATTCGTGCCCTACACATTTACTACCTCCAAATGTACTTTGCACTCCTGTATAATTTTCTTATAGCTGGTGAAATTTCAAATTTTTATAATTATGGGTTGTACACAATTTTAGAGGGCCACTTATCGTTCATTAATGATATTCTAATTTAGAAGGAGAAAGTTATTGATTCAAGGTTAATATGGAATTATTATCCTATTTTCTCTTGAACCACTAGCCTTTTCAATTAACTTCCATTTATGATATGCACACATCTTGAAGAAATTAGTATGTGATGAAAGGATGTTTTAATAAAAGATATTCATGAATCAAGCTTTAAACAATCGAAACTCCATAATTCATGAAGTGATAGTTTCATGTATATCAAAGTGCATTGAAAAAATAAGTAAGATGGAAACTAGAAGAAGAAAAGAACCTTTTTCTAGAGATACTTTCAATTCCCTCGTACATCAAGATAAATACTTCCATTGATCAGTTTCTTATTAATGGTTCCTGAATTTAAATCTAGAGAAAAAAAAATCCATTTCGAAAAACTTGGGTGCATACTTAAAGTATTGGATTTTAGGGAGCTTGTTTCCTAGTCTACGCAACCATTTGATGCCAGGAGTAGAATATTTTGAGTAGAAATTGAAGGAAAGAAGAAAGTTTTTAATCATAAATTTTTTAGAATGATGCTTTTCATTCCTGACCCCAATAGAAGTCTTAAGGTTCTTGATGGAGACTATTTTTTGGATTCTCAAGGTGGTGAGTCAAATTTATTAAATGATTTCTTAGTTCCATTATCCCAAATGCCAATGAACCTTTCAAATATTGATATATCTTTTTTGGTGGAGTCATATCTACATTTTTAATATTTATTTTAATTTTTAATGGGACAAGATTCCACACCTCACTTCCCTAGGTCATCTCCATATGTTTTGTAATTTTCTTTGAAAAAGGAATCCATATTTGATTGGCTAATGTAATATTGAACGATGCATCATACCATATAACCAAACACTTCAAAACTCAATGATTTTACATGACCGCATATCTTTTTCTAAAAATTTCTTATTGTAATTTGTTTGAGGGATTACCTTTAAGGAATAATTTAGATGTTAAGAAAGAGCCGGTTTAGTTATAGTACCCGAATTATCTAGAAACATAAGGAACCCTTTAAATTTTGCCTTGTTTAAGATCATTTTCTTAAAGAATTTAGATATATGTTAACTAGAGTAGAACCATCATGAATAACTCAGGAGGAAAAAAAATTCCTCAAAGGGAAAATGAATTTATGTGTAGAAGGACGATCATAATTATATCAAATTTTATGGATATGAGGGAAACCCTTTTATTCTTCTTCCTACATTTGTTTGTGACTAATATTTTGTACTTGAAGTTTACAGATAGTACAAGAAACAATCTATCCTTTTTTACAATAAGACAAAGAGGCAATTCATTTCTTTACCCTTTAATATGTGTGTGTGTGTGTGTGACACTAATAATTTCTTCCCATTTGATAGAATTTTATGAAATTGTTGGTGTTCAAATTGTCTCCACATGTAAAAAATCAAACACACATTCACTAAGGAATAAATATCCCTCCCGCTCTTGGTGTGACTGTTGGTCTTCAGCACACCACAGGGGGTGATCATGTAATATATTTTTCAAAAAGCAAATAGAATTAGACTAGATAAAAATATATGTCATTGTAATAGATAATGGTGGTATTCACATTAAGGAGGTAAAAATTTGACTATAAACCATTCTAAAGTACGATTCTCAATGAGAAAGGCAGTAATCACAAAATACGCAGTAATAGATAACAAGTAACGAGAAAAGTGAAAAAAGATAAAGAAAAATAAAATGAAAAAAGATTAATTCCAAAAGAATGTTGTGCTTTAGTTACAAGACAACATGTGCAGGCATATTCATCCTACTCTATCACAAAAAGCAACTAATAGTATATATTATGGTTGAACTTCATACAAGAATAAAATTCTTAGTTTTCGGAGAACAACATACACTTTTAAGGTGGAACAAACATATCCACAAATAACATAACCCCTAGAATTTCATTTACTGTAAAACATTAATCATATCATCAAAAGACAATCTTCAGTCATTTATAATTCAAGGTTAATCATTCAGTAATCATGATAATAGTACCAATATCAGAAAACAACAATAAAATTTTTGAACGTCTAAATGAGGTTAAGCCTCAGATTTAATTTGTGGTAATTGCAATTCATAATAGCAGACAAAACACAATGACAAAAATCACTAGGACCAATCTTCAAAATTAGCAATGAAAGTGGTGTATCATGTACAATCAGCTTTAGTATCTAATTTTTTTTTTCTCCACACTGCTAAGAACCCCCCCCATTACAGTAAACAAGCTTTTTAAAGAATAGTTCTTAAGAAAACTATTTGATAATTTTTTTCGAATATAAAATAAAAATAAAATAAGTAAAGTAAATAGAACATGATAATGATATGATTTAAACATTGTTTCGCCTTTGCGACTTTGATGACTTGTACTTCTTGATAAGCCCTCATGAAGACTATGTATATGCTCCACGCATCTTGCCAGTTGGTGCTTGAGTTGTAATAAGGGGAATATCATCCCACTCCTCTCGATGATTAGTGACAGATTGCATTAGTGGGACCGGTTCAACTACTTGAGAGGAAGAGGTGAGTTGTTGACCTATAATGCTACGACTAAAACAACTTTTTACCTTGACCAAATTGTCCCAATCACAAGGAGATATCCAGGGCACATTTTTGTACTTGGTGATTGATACCACCAATCAAGATCGGATTTGATACCTAGTGGCAGTAAGGCTCTGAATAATGTTATTCACCCCTGCCAAGATAGTGAAATATTTGCAAAGGGCACTAATAACCGTGATGGGGGAAACAAATTCCGCTCCTGACATGGCCAAGCAACCCATATCTTGCTCGGTTTCCTTCAATTGGTCTGAGAATCATTTCCAGGAAATTTCCCAGTTCTCTTCATTCCAAAATGAAGGCACACCAAATCTTCCTAAATAGTTCCATTCAATTCTGAAGTCATTGGTCTCCTTGATTGCTCTGTCAAACTCCTCTTGCATGACCTGCGTGGCGACCTGTTTCTCTTTTAACATATGTAATGAGAAAACACATTCATCCTTGACTGGAAGCTCAAGCTCTTTTTGAGTTTCGTCCTCTAAAGTATTAACTAGGTCAATGATAGTATTGAGGTATTCCATTATATTTTATAAGACCTCGTTAGTAGAATTTGCCTCTAGGATGACACTCTGTATTATTCCTTTTTCACATTGTGAGAGAATTCTCACATATGCATCCATTGTAGTGATCTTTTGGCATACCTACCTCCATATTTCCCCTTTAACTTGCATTAAGACTTTCTTTCTAGTGACCATGACGTGAGTGACCTATTCGAGGTTTTTTACCTGATTATTTATATCTCTAAGCATACCTTGGATTTTCTCAATCTCTTGGTTATTCCACCCCACGACTACCTTTGTTCTGTGTTCGTTTCTCACGACCTCTTCTTTGGCTATCTGCACTTCTTGCTCTAATTGGGTAATTTTGATATGTAACTAATTAGGATCTTTAGATTCTGTCATTTGGGATCAACTAAGAGCTTTTTTGATTGAAGCCTTATATTCCATTAAGATCTTCAGGTGTCATTCCTCCTTCTGGTGTGATTCCTTTTGGACTGTCTGTAGCTGTTCGAAGGCCTTTCTGTGCTCTTATTCCTTGATCTGCATTGCAATTTCCATCTCTTGAAGGTGAAGCTCAACTTCTTCCTTCCTTTCAAAGGATTGTATAAGAACATGTAGATCGTGATCCAGGATTTTCAATATTTCATGAAGATATTTTATTTTTTTTCCTTCTCTTCAAGTAGTTTATTCAGGGGCAGTGTCTTTAGGATGCATAGATTGTCTAATGGAAATGTCTTCTAGCTCTTTGTTTCGGTTGGTTTTAGTACGTAGGGCCATATGTGCTGTATTCAACTACTCAAAATTTTTTTCTAACATAGCCTGCATCTTCCTATTTCCTGCTTTGGAATCAAGGAGTCCATGCCATACTAACTCACTTGCTTGTCATTGTAAGTTAATCAGGTCCATGTTTGATAATTTCCAAGGTTTATAGCCAGAGAAGATGTTCTGGATCCAACCATTCGTTGGTTTTCCCCTATCTCTAGTTTCACCACTGTAAGTTTCAGGACGTTCGCCTCGAAATTTGTTACTGATATAAAATGGGGTGCACCATAGGGTAACACCTCTCTAAGTGCTAAGGTGTTTGCTGATTGAGACTATTAAGGTACTACAGTAAATTCCTCACCAGACCTCATTACTTCCTTTTGCTCAGTAAATGAGTGTTTGATATCCAAAGCTTGAGTCCCAGAATCCTTAGGCTCAATACACCTTAAGGTCTGCCTGATATTTGTATCAAACTGTTCAATTTTTCGATCAACATTATCTGCCTCTACCTCAATTTCCTTTGATATGGCACATCATACTAGTTCGAGCTAAGTGGTTCCACAATATTTCTCTTACTCGCGGTGGTAACATAACAAGAAACTGAAGGTTCAAATTCCCCTATATGTACATGAATTTGAGAGTGGCCAAAGTCTGCTTGTATGAATACATCAGTCATCCTTATGGAGAATATAGATTGCAAATCTTCTTCTCGCAACACAACTGAATTTTCAAGCTTTTCCATATCTGGTCGGTTTTCATGAACATAAGCCGATAATTTGACTTGTTTCTTAAAATGTGAAATAGTTCCAAGTGGATCATAGTTCCAACCATCCTTCTCCATGAAACCAAAAGAAGACATATCCTTTTCCAAATCATCAATGGAACTCTTATTTTGAGCAATTAGAGCCGATATATAATAGTTATAACTGAACAATGCTCCTTTCTTCTTAGATACAAAATGGAATTCATTAAGCACAATTTTATGCCTCAATACTTCATAAGAAAATAATAAGGGTGACACATACTTGTGGAGTCGATAAGTCTGATTATCAAATGCATATAATCGTATCACAGTATATTCGGGAATTAGAAACTATATACCAATTATTTCTTACTCGGTGAGCCTTAGTACTTAAATTTTCTCTTCCGAGATTTGATTCGATTCGGTTTTAGTTATTTTTAATTTTATGGGATAAGTGAAGCAGTCGATATATTGCGAGTAAGATAATGTAATACATTGTGGATATATTTCATCAGACCGTTAGAACACCTCCTTTTCTTTGCCTTCAGTGTCAGTAGTGCTTAAGAGGAGCCTAGAATAAGGAAAATATGATGGATAATTATACAAGATCAAATGCACAAGGTAAGAACAATGTCGAAAAGAGAGGAAAGTGTTGAAATTCAACAAGAAAATGAAACACACACACTAGTGTGGGATCATAGGTCACACAGTGATGGGTCCTAGCGATACATTACTCTGCAAGCTAATTTATTATATAAATTGGAAAATCAATTGTAATCTTATCTCATAACAACTTGTAATAGTTAACTAAGTGTGATAGAATTAGTTATCTCAATAATTTCTAGTTGAGGGTATAGGGATAGGCATGTGGAGTGATTCTATTATTAACAGGGTCCAGTTGCAGTTTTAGCACTAGTGTAATGTGGGTGGGATCAGCTAACTCACAATAATTGAGTTAAAATCACTTTAACTAGTTCTAACTGTTTGATGAGCTAGTGGAAGATCAAGTGAATTAAAATAGATTTAATTCACCAGTAGTGATCTACCAAGTAACTGATGATTCACTATATATAGTTGCATGCATGTTAATTCTGGTGGATACCTAGTTGAGACAAAGGTTTAATGCAAGTAAACTATCATTTGTATTTTAGGAAAACTGCCCAAGTGTAGTTATAAAACCATGGGAAGCCCATGATGGATTGCGCAATCAAGGAAGGCTGAATTTCATATTTAATAGGGTTTTAATTCTCTAGGGATTGCATAAGTAGGGTAGGCTGAGGATAGGATGATAATTGGCTATGTGTTTGTCCAATTTGTGTGAAGCAACTGGTAGAGTTTATGAGGTTGTGGTGATAACAAATACATTGTATTGTTTCATGATTCCTTGGTTAATTATACAATAAATATGGAGGGGTTTTGAGCAGTTTATTTCCCCAATATCTGGTGTTGTGTATTGATTTACTTCTTTCTCTTACTTGCATGTGATTGAGTGATCGTGTTTTATATTCCGAAAATATTGTAGAAGGATTCAATATCTTGCTTTAGTACATTGCATGATCTGATTGAGTCCATTGATATAATCTATACATGGTATTATAGCTGTGTTAGAGATTTTTTACATGGTATTAGAGTGCTAGGAATCACAATAGTGGAGAAGAAATTGATTTTTTGTTGAACAATATTCAAATTTGCAGATACTTTCTTTGGAGCTAGAAGCGGATAAGGATGTCTTTCAATGGCTTGAGACTCGAATATGCACTCGAGGGAAGTTTGAATTATATTGCATGGAAGGAAAAGATGGATGCAGTGTTGGAGGACCATGGGCTGAAGGAATTGATAGATAATGATATTCGCAAGCCCGTAGCAGCAGGTGCCCAACTTCTTGATGCATGGTAGAAGAAGGTAGAAAAGGCTAGGAGAATTGTGTTAGAGGGAGTTTGAGATCACATTGTATCGAGTATCCATGGAAAGGAAACTCCATAAGCTATGTGGAAGGCCTTGAAAAATATGTTTCAAAGCAGCGGTGACCACAGAAAATTGGCACTCAAGAACAAGCTCAGGGAAATCAAAATGGAGAAGGGCAACAGAATCCATAAATACTCGACCAAGTTCACTAAATGTCGAGATGAGCTTGGAAGTGTTGGGATTACTGTATATGATGATGACTTGGTGAGCTTAGCACTTCTGTGCCTTCCCGAGAGCTAGCATAGTTACCAGTACTCTATGAATGGGAGGGAGAAGTTACCAGATTGGGAGCGACTATGGTCAGATTTGGTACAAGAAGAGTTTCGATGGAATACCAGGATGGATCCTCATCTAAGACTGATGATGAGGAAAATTGTGCCTTGGCTGGTAAGGAAAATAAGGGGAAGGGGAGGAATTACGATTCTAAATCTGTGACCGAAAAAGAAGGCAAGAACCATGACATGAAAAAGGTGATCATGGACACTATGCCACAAATTTTCCACGAAAGAAGAAGAACAAAAACAAGGCTTCAGGAGCTACAACAGGTGAAGCTTTGGCCTCACAGTTTTAGTTGGAATTCTCTCTCATCACATGCATGGTGTCAACTATGATGGGATATATGTGGTACTTGGATAGTGGAGCATATTTCCACATGACGAGAAACAATGAACTCTTTAGTAACTTGGAGGAGAAGGATCTTGAGATGCACATCGAGATGGGTGATGCCGGGAGGTATAACGCTACCTTGATTGGTACAATTACTTTCCAAAGACAGTCAGGTAAACCTTTCTTATTAAAATATGTCATGCATGTACCAAACTTGAAAAATAATTTAGTTTCAGTTGCTATGTTGGAGGATCTTGGATATGATGTGGTTTTCAGTGAAGGAAAGTCGTTCCTTCGTCACAAAGCCATGACATAGGTAAAGAAGATTGGGGTTCCTGTGAAAAAACTCTACAAACTTGATCTCGATGGTTGCATATCATTGATCAGTAAAGCAGGGAATGTGGTGAGTTGGGATACATGTGAGTTATGGCACAGGAGATTGGGCCATCTACATAACAACGCTTTGAGGATCATGCAACATATTTCTACAGGTCTTCCAAAGGGAACTCTTGTGCAGATAGACACTTGCAATGGATGTACCATGGGGAAGTATACTAAGGCCACCTTTCATGAGAAGGATAACGAAGTAGCGGAAATCCTTGAGAGAGTTCAATCAAACGTGTGTGGACCATTCTTTACGCCTTCCATAGCAAAGCACAAGTATTATGTGATTTTTGTTGATGATTTTTCTAGAAAGTGTTGGATCTTCTTTCTGCAGAAAAAAGATCAGGTGTTCTCCAAGTTTTGTGAGTTCAAAGCAATGGTATATAAAGATACAGGGAAGAAGGTGAAGGCTCTAAGGAGTGACAATGGTGGTTAGTATATCTCTAATGAATTCAAGAAATTTTGTGCCAAATAAGGAATTCAGAGAGAATTGAATGTACCTCATAACCCACAACAAAATGGGGTTGCAGAAAGAAAGAACAGATCAATTGTGGGAGCAACACGAGCTATGTTACATGATCAAGGCTTACCATTACATATGTGGGCAAAGGCATGCAACACAAAAATATTTGTGCAGAACTAGAGTCCTCATCGGATACTTAGCATGAGTACACCAGAGGAAGATTTTTCAGGTAAGAAACCGGATGTTTCATATTTTAAAAATTTTGGCTCATTTGTCTATTTCCATGTGACCAAATGGCAAATATGCCAGTAAAAATCTGGAACCAACACCAGAGGTTGGGATATTTGTGGGGTACACTGATACTACCCACAACTATTGGGTGTATTTGTCGTCTAACAGGATGACAATTTTCAGGAGAGATGTTAAATTTGATAAGGAGAAAGCCATGTGATTGTAACTTGAGAGGGAGCTTGACTTGCATGCAGATGAGGAACTCTTAGTTCCAAAGGATGAACCTCAGGATGTGGAGCAGCCACAAGAAAAGGATCATGGAGTGGAAGAAACCACTCATGCAGAGATATCCACCAGAAATGGTAGGAAGCGCACCGAGAGGCTGGAAAATTGATGCTAGATGCGATAGATCATGTAGGAGCACCTACATCAGAGTGCAGGTAGAGAAGGTCCCCAGACAGGTACACTGGATACATTGCTCTTATGACTGAGTGTATTGTGACAAAACCATCCTCTTTTGAGGAAGAAGTGCAGTATCCAACATGGGTTGATGCCATGGTTGAGAAGTATGACTCCATTATCAGAAACAGTGCATGGGAAGTGATACCAAGACTAGTGTGGAAGTCAGTGGTTGGATCCAGGTGGATCTACAAGTTGAAGCAGGTAGTAGATGGGAGTGTGGAGAAATAAAAGGCTAGATTTGTGGCCTGGGGATTCTCAAAAGTAGAGGGGATTGAATGTGAGGAGAATTTTGCACCGATTGCAAGGTACTCATCGATTAGATCTATCCTTGCACTCTCAGTGCATATGGGGTGGTAGATAGATCAGATGGGTGTAAAGACAACCTTTCTCAATGGAGTTATTGAGGAAGAAATGTACATTGAGTAGCCATAAGGTTTTGAGACCTTTGATAGGGAGTCACATGTTTGGAGACTCAAGAGAGCACTATATGGGATGAAGAAAGCACATCGTTCTTGGTACACCAAGATCGACAACTATTTCAGTAGGTTGGGCTTCACAAAGAGTGAAGTGGATGTGAACCTATATAATATTTTGGTTGATGGTAAGCTTTTGATTATTGTACTTTATGTAGATGATCTTATACTGACAGGTGATGAGCATCTCATAACTTCTTGCAAAGAGGATCTTGGAAGAGATTTTGAGATGAAGGACATGGTGCTCTTGCATTATCTCCTAGGCTTGGAAATATGGAAAAGAGATTGGGAGCTATTTTTATCTCAGGGAAAGTATGCCAAGGAGATTCTGAGGAAGTTCCACATGGAGGGCAGCAAACCCATGGAGACTCCTCTTGCAGGTAATTGGAGGAAGAAGGATGCTACTTCAGGTGAGGTAGTGGATGTTATTGTTTACAGGCAGCTTGTGGGTTCACTTATGTATTTGGTGAACACACGACCAAACATATGATACACAGCTAACTAGCTTAGTCAAGATATGGTTAAGCCTACCAAGATCTTTTGAAGGCGGGGAAGCATGTGTTGAGATATCTTAGGGGCACTACAGAGTATGGATTATGGTATAAATGGATAGAGGGAGTGAAGCTTCAAGGCTTCACCGATGTAGATTGTGTAGGTATTCCATCAGATAGGAAGAGCACATCAGTGGGCATCTTCAACATAGGATCAACAATAGTTTCTTGGTACAGTAGGAAGTAGAGATAAATTTCACTCAGTTCAACAGAGGTAGAGTACATGGTAACTATTCAGGGTGCATGTGAGGCCATATAGATGAGGAAGTTACTTGTTGTTTTGTTTGGTCATCAGATGAATCAGACGGTGATACATTGTGATAACCACAGTTGCATAAAACTCTTGGTTAATCCAGTATTCCATGACAGGTCCAAGAATATTGACATTCGGTACCACCATCCCAGAGATTGTGTTCAGACGCACATTATTTTGTTGCAGTACATTCCCACGGAGGATCAGGATGTAGATATCTTGATGAAGGTGATTGCGAAGAAAAAATTCGAATACCACAAAGGCAATATCGAGGTAGCAGATAATCCCTTTCTTGTTGAGAGGTAGTGTTTAATTTCAATAAGAAAATGAAACACACACACTAGTGTGGGATCACAGGTCACGCAGTGATGGGTCCTAGCGATACATTAGTGTGCAAGCCAATTTATTTAATAAATTTGAAAATTAATTGTAATCTTATCTCATAACAACTTGTAATAGTTAACTAAGTGTGATAGACTTAGTTAGCTCAAGAATTTCGAGTCGATGGTCTAAGGATAGGCATTTGGAGTTATTCTATTATTAACAGGGTCTAGTTGCAATTGTAGCACTAGTGTAGTGTGGGTGGGATCAACTAACTCACAATAATTGAGTTAAAATCAGTTTAACTAGTTCTAACTATTTGATGAGCTAGTGGAAGATCAAGTGAATTAAAATAGATTTAATTCACCAGTAGTGATCTACCAAGTAACGGATGATTCACTATATATAGCTGCATGCACAACAAGAGAAAAGGACATTGGTGAGGGGTGAAAAATGTCACCATAAGTTCATTGGTGAGGGTCAAAAGAGCCTTCGTCACCAAAAACTGAATGTCACCAAAGGTGGCATCGCCGAAAGTAAAGGTGTTGTGATGACATTCAAGGTTTGTTACCAATAATGGTTTATAATGACTGATAGTGACAGTCACCCTTTCATATGAGCAATGGTGATAGACAATAGCCTCCGTCACCAAAAACCTGAACGTCACCAAAGGTGGCGTCGCCGAAAGTATGTGTTGTGGTGGCATTCAAGGTCCATCACGAATATTTATTATAATGACAGATAGTGACAGTCACCATTTCGTATGAACAACAACGGTTTTTGGTGATGGACCTTTCATGGCTGTCACTATTGGTGCATATATATGGCAACATTCGTTGATCGTCACCATTTCATATTTGGTGAGGGTCAAAAACTGTCATGATAAGCTCATTGGTGACATCAAGGTCCATCACGGATAATGACTATAATGAAAAAAAATGACCCTCACCATTTCATATCAACAACAATGATCTATGGTGACAGACCTTTCATGGTCGTCACTATTGATGCGTATATATGGGGGTGTTCGTTGACCGTCACCATTTCATATTTTGGCGAGGGTCAAAAAATGTCACCATAAGCTCATTGGTGATGGTCAAAAGAGCATCCGTAAAAAAAAACTGATCGCCACCATTCCCTATGAATATCAGGGCATGATGGAATCAAACCACCAACCTCCTGCTTGTAAAGCAGTTGCTCTTCCATTGAGCTAGCACCCTTTAAAGAAGGGACTGTAGAAAATTTCTTAGCGAACCACTAACGTAAACAGAGCTAAGAAATATTTCTTTGTAAAAGAGATATTCATGGTCAAATTAACAAGAAAGTGACCTTTTAGCATCTTTGCACTAGTGCTGCTGTTACAATATTTGGCCTAAACAATAAACAAAAAAACCATTTTCAATTTAGTAGGAGCATGCTGGGAAAATAATATCACAGGAACATCTAGCATTCGAAATTCTGAACCACTAAATCACTTTTACATCCTTTTGAAGTCCTTCAACAAAGGGCTTAAATTTGGGAACAATGTCATAACAATACTTCCAGCTATAGAACAAGAATTTTAAGCTTGCCTCTGTTGTATGATATGGACATTTTTCCTTCAAACAACATTATGAGACACATAACCACTTTCACCCTTAAGAAAAATTGTGGTTGTAAATGCATGGTAAACTCTCTTAGCATAAATATGCTCTCAGTATGGTATTGGATTCTCAAACTAGTGTCAGGTTTAAGGGTGCCAAAGACTTTAGATTTTAACTATGATATGGTGCACGCTAGGCTTCAGGACAACATATTATTTAGGAATTTCATGTTGGGAAACCTCCAAATATGTGTCCAGGAAAACTCAATTTAATTGGAAATATTTTTGTATAATGGTTGTGAGTCATATGGATGCACATTAATATACATGTTTTTTCCTAAATTTGAATAATTTATGTATTTTTTAGTCAACGAGTTTTTTGATCCAGTTTTTATCTAGTTCCGATTCGATTCACATTTTTTAGGTTAACTATTTCGATGACTGGTCTAGTTCATGTAATTAAATAGATCATAAAATATAAGGTGGTATTTGTGTGTTCACGAGAGTGTTGCGTGCATAAGTAAGATGGGACTTACAAAAATATTCACCTATGCCCAATTGGAAAATTGGGGTGTCGTAGATGTAAGAAAATATGTAAGATATTATCATAAATTTAGAAATTATAATCTTGTGATGTGCTATTGGGGAAAAAAGGTTACAATTACCCAGAAATATCTTCTTTACCAGTAGCTATTGGTCCAAAGACTGGACCAGAAGAACCCTCTTCTACAGACAACAAAATTTCGATGAATTTTGGAGAAGAGGCTTCACACATTTAATAGAATGGAAAATATGAAGTTAGAAAACAAAATGAATACTTTGAAATCATCAGAGTCTGTAATCATTAAACAAGATTAATCATTTGTATTGAAGTTACAAAGCACCATGGAGTATTCATACAACTAAGCTGCTGTCAGGCTAATGTTTATATCTCTTTAATTTTGATTTTAGTTTGATTTTCAAACATTTTATATAACTTTATTATGTAGGTGTGTGCTAAAAAGCATTCCAGTACTTCAATTAGATCTGATGGTGTTAAATTTTGAGCAGATCTTTCACATGATACGGGTTGGCATGTCAACCAAACTACTGTGAGATGTAAAGCATTGGATTCCCATCCTTCACGAAAAGATTTTTGGCATGTCTCTTGCCTCAAGTTATTATTTAGCTTCATAAAATTATCTGAGATAGTAAACTATGCAGAGACATATGGCATTACAAAGACGGTTTTACTGTCAGTATGCACCAAAAATGCTAGCAATTAATGGTAATGTTTTAGCATTTCCTTTATCTTTATATTTAAGGAAAAATATAGGAAATGTTAAAACATTATGATTAATTGTTTCAAGATGTCTAAGAGTGATTCCAACCTCATCATATTTCCTCTGGAGAAAGTAGAATTTCTTATCCCATTTAAAAGTCATTAGCTTTCAGGATTTCATGATTGGTATGATTGCAACAATTTCATTAGATACTATAATGTATAAGAGTATGGGATTGGAATTTAATCAAGAAAACCAAGCCCTGGAGAAAGTAGAATTTTCTATCTCATTTAAAATTCAACAGTTTTCAGGATTTCGGGATTGGTAGGATTGCAACATTTTCATTAGATTCTATCGTATATAAGGGTGAGGGATTGGAATTTAATCAAGAGCACCAAGCCCTGGAGAAAGTAGAATTTCCTATCCCATTTAAAATTCAACAGTTTTCACGATTTCAGGATTGGTAGGATTGCAACATTCTCATTAGATTCTATCATGTTTAAGCCTAAGGGATGGGCATTTAATCATGAGCACCAAGCCCTTTGTGTACCTTGATGTTAGTGAAATTAATTCTTGGACTCCTTTGTTGGGGCCTTAGCAAAAGTGTACCCTTCACTCAAGCAAAAACCATTGATAAAACATGTTAGTTTTTTTTTACCACATTTTAAAGCCTAGATTAGATAGTTTCATTAAAAATGGGTGGTGTTGACTGATATCCCTTGAGGACTATAGTGGAGGCAAAGGATGATACTAAAGATGAGGATCCAAACATAAGGGATGGTGGAAAATTGCTTGACATTTATGATTGTAATTTATATATACTTGCTCATTTATTTATTATTCTTTCTTTCCAATTTTCATATAATGTGCTATTTATAAAATATCACATTGTATATGTATGTGTGTATGTATCGTGTTTCCATTTCCAAAATGTTGGGGGATCATGTTTCCAGTGCACTTCCATTTTAAAAATGCATACCTATTTCCTGATATCTCACAACTTAGGTTGTTATGAAACCAACTCCAAAAATAGAAGAAAAGAGAAATCAACGCCTTATAAATCAACCACTTCGAGGGGGCAACCTCCAATACATTAAATAAATGAACAATTCTTGGATTCTACAAATGACAAAACCTCCTTTCTATATATAGGAGTCCATGGGGCCACAATGTAATCCTAGTTGACCTAAAAATAATAATGTAAGGGCACAATAATAACAATATGGGGGTTACAAGGGTACAACAATAACGATAAGGGGGTTACACTCACATCAATAAGAGACTATACTAGTAATATAGGGACCTAACATGCTCCTCTCCTTGAAAAAATTGTTGTCCTCAATGCTTGAGTAGCTCTGGGTGCTTCTGTATAAAATGTTGGGTGTGGAGCCTGATTATCTTGTTTAATTTGTATCCCAGCATTAGACCCCTGTACCTTAAAAGGGGCGGCAACACCACCCGTAATTAATCGCTGCTGTGGGGGGTCCAGGGGGGGCGACAACGCTTTTCGGAGCCCCCCCCTGGCGGGGGGTTTCGGGGGCAGTGTCCCCGAAGCTAAAAATAGATGTAAAATTGCCTTGTAAAAGTATAGTAATTTCTAGTCAATCCGGGCCATTCATAGGCAGATGATCTGACGGTAGAATTTATGTTTAGTTTAGGGTTTTTTTCCCTAGAAGGCAACCCCCTTGTAGATATGAGGGTATTGTATTGCGGTTGTGTATTACGTGTGTATTCTCAGAGCGAGAAACAGATAGGGAGACTGTGAGAGAGAACATAGGATATTACAGTGGATCTGCTGTAGGTTTTGTCTCTTCAATTTTTTGTTGGATAATAGAAAGGAAGGATTGGTTGTTCGGGGTGGACGTAGCCCAAACTGGGTGAACCACGTATATCTGTGTCTCTCTAGTTTTATGTGTTTTGTGTGCTTGTATTTTCCGCATATTTTATGTGTTGCATTGCTCCATAGTATATAATTTTCTAAAAACTGGTATCAGAGCCGAAGGTCTATTTGGCTGATAAACTCGCAGGAAAGAAGGGTTCCTGGTTCGAGTGGGAGCAATGGCGGAAGATGGTAAATTTAGGGTCGAGAAATTTAACGACCAAAACTTCCCGTTGTGGAAGATGCAGATGGAAGATTATCTGTATCAGAAAGATCTGTACCTACCATTGAGTAGAAAAAAAAGAAGCCGGTGGCCATGACAGATGTGGAATGGAACATTCTCGATAGAAAGGCACTCGAAACAGTATGGTTGTGCCTTGCGGCGTCATTCGCCTTCAATATTTCGAAGGAAACAAAAACAGAAGTTTTGATGCAGATGTTGGCGAAACTATATGAAAAACCCTCAGCCTCAAACAAGGTATTTCTTATGAAACGATTATTTAATATGAAGATGTCGGAAGGTGGATCTGTTGCAGACCATTTAAATGATTTTAATACAATTACCAATCAGTTAAGTTCTGTAGGGGTAAACTTTGATGATGAAGTTAGGTCTCTTTTATTTCTGTGCTCATTGCCAGAAAGATGGAATGGTTTAGTTATGGCCATTAGTAACTCTGTCTTTGGATCTAGTACTTTAAAGTTTGATGATGTTGTCGGTGCTATCCTTAGCGAGGAAATGTGACGCAAAAGCTCTGGTGAGACATCGGGTAATGCTTTGAGTGCAGAGTCTAGGGGAAGAAGAATGGAAAGAGGAAAGAGCTCAGGTTATCGCAGTAAATCAAGGAAAGACAAATCTAAGTCCAGATCGGGGATAGTGTGCTGGAAATGCAGAAAGAGAGGACACCTAAAGAAAGATTGTAGATCTTGGAAGGGAAAAGAAGGAGATGCACAACAAAAAAACAATCATGAAGCAAATGTGACAGGTGATGTGTTACAAGATTCTTTGATTCTTTCTTTCAAAAATGTTACTGATTCTTGGGTTGTAGATTCAGGGGCTTCATTCCATGCCACACCTGATAAGAAATATTTTCATGACTATGTTCAAGGAGATTTTGGACAAGTTCGTTTGGGTGATGATAAACCCTGTAAAATTGTTGGAATGGGTAAAGTTTTTGTAAAACAAAATAATGGAAACCAATGGCTACTAAAGGAGGTAAGGCATGTTCCAGATCTGAAGAAAAATCTGATTTCAACAGGGCAGTTAGGCAGTGAAGGTTGTGTGACAACCTTCACAGATAAAACTTGGAAGGTCACCAAAGGAGCGCTGGTAATAGAAAAAGGTGAAAAGTTTGGTACATTGTATTTATGCAATGGTATTTCTAACTCTGTTAATGCTTTAACTTCCAAAGGAGCAGATGCAGGATTATGGCATCATAGGCTCGGACACATGAGTGAGAAGGGAATGAATATTCTTCACTCAAGAAATTTGTTGCCAGGTTTGAAGAATGTTGATTTGAAATTCTGTGAAATTGCATTTATGGAAAACAAAAGAGAGTCAGATTTCTCAGAGTTGGGAAAGAAAAGAAGAGCGAAAAATTGGAGCTTGTGCATACAGATGTATGGGGACCTGCTCAGGTATCATCTCTCAGTGGCTCTCGTTATTATGTTACTTTTATTGATGATGTAACTAGAAAAACATGGATTTATTGTATTCAGAATAAATCTGATGTATTTGATACTTTCAAGAAATGGAAATATTTGGTTGAGATTGAGACAAGAAAGAAGTTGAAGTGCCTCAGATCAGACAATGGAGGTGAATATTGCAGCAAAGAGTTTGATAGGTATTGTTTAGAGCATGGAATTCGTAGAGAGAAGATAGTTCCAAGAACACCACAAGAAAATGGTGTGTCAGAAAGAATGAACAGAACAATCATGGAGTGTGCAAGGTGCATGAGATTGCATGCAGGATTGCCTTTACAATTTTGGGCAGATGTTGTAGATACTGCTGTTTATCTAATAAACAGAGGGCCTTCAAGTTCCTTCGATGGTGGTATTCCAGAGGAAGCATGGACGGGTAAAAAGGTAAACTACTCTTTTTTAAAGCCTTTTGGCTGTGAGGCCTTTGTCCATATTAATAAAGAAAATAGAACAAAGCTTTAGGCAAAATCAAAGAAATGTACCTTTATTGGATATGGTGTTAATGATTTTGGATATCGCTTATATGATTATGAAAATCACAAAATCACAAGAAAGCAAGTATCCCTTGCAATCATTACTAAAGTTACCTCTACTGTAATCATATGCTTCCTAGTTATAGCTAGCTCTAATTTCATGATATTTATCTACACACAACATACATCAAATGACATGAACATTAATTTAATAGTATCTTACATCTAACAATGATGTCCTAATTTAATCATTTTAATTGATCATTCTTAAGAGCATTGTTCTCTATCTAAGAGGGAGAATTGTGAGGTGGAATTTCAATGGGATGTCAAAGCCTTGTCATTATTCCATTTGGTTAATCTTGATATTGACAATTCACCTACATACACTTTCATAATAGGTGCTTTAAAGTTTTCCAACATACAAATTAATAATGTGTGCTTTAAAGCTTTCCAAGAGAAATAAATAAGGGAAATCAAGTTGAGATTGACAAATCTTACCTTAAGTCCATGGGATTGGAACTCAAAATTTCATAACGGGCATAAAAAAAAATGCGAAAGTCCACCCTGCTCGTTGGATCGCCCCAATCAACGCGATACTCCTCCAGCCATCAGATGCGAGAGGATTGTTAATAGGTGGGCTCGAACGTTATATTGGTGCTGGCCTTATAGTTAGGTCCGGGATATATATATATATCGGACATTCATGCATAATGTAATATTCAATGAAAAGGTCTTGTATAAGAATCAGTTGCAGGAAAAGAAACAGGAAAAAGAAAGCAAGGAATACATGGTTCTTGATGAGATAACTGAAAAAAGTAAAGGTGCTTGAAAATAATAATAATCAACAACCACAGCAGCAACAACCACCACAATAGAAAAAGGCACCTCAAACACCTGAAAGTGGTGTTAGAAGATCTACCAGGATAAGTAGACCCCCTGAACGATGCTCTCCTTCATTATATTATTTATTGTTGACTGATTCTGGTGAACCCGAATGTTATGAAGAAGCAATGCAGGTTGAAAGCAGGAAGAAGTGGGAACTAGCCATGGAAGAAGAGATGGAATCATTAATGCATAACTAGACTTGGGACTTAGTCAGGTTGCCTGCAGGTAAAACTGCATTGCAGAATAAATGGATTTACAGGCTGAAGGAAGAAGATGGAGGAAAACAGAGGCACAAAGCTAGAATTGTGGTGAAGGGGTTTGCACAGAAGAAAGGTATTAATTTTGATGAAATATTTTCTCCTGTTGTTAAAATGACTTCAATCAGAACTATTTTAAGTCTTGTAGCAGCAGAATATTTACATCTTGAACAGTTAGATGTAAAGACAACATTTCTCCATGGAGATCTGGAGGAAGAGATCTATATGGAGCAACCAGAAGGATATGAGGTCAAAGGTAAAGAAAAATTAGTGTGCAGGCTAAAGAAGAGCTTGTATGGCTTAAAACAGGCTCCAAGGCAGTGGTATCTAAAATTTGACAAGTTTATGTCTGAACAAGGTTATACTAGATGTCACTCTGATCATTATGTTTATCTGAAAAGGCAAAATGATGGTAGCTATATTATATTGTTATTGTATGTAGATGACATGCTTGTTGCAAGGTCTAACATGCAGGAAATAAATGTGCTCAAAAGAAAATTGGCAAATTCATTTGCAATGAAGGATTTGGGAGCTGCAAAAAAAATCCTTGGTATGAGGATAGCTAGAGACAGGAAAAATCGCAAATTAACACTGTCTCAGAATGAGTACATAGAAAAGGTGTTGAAAATATTTAATATGCAGAATGCAAAACCAGTTAGTACACCTTTTGCTAGCCATTTCAAACTTAGTAAGGAGATTGTTGAGCCCCAAAGGTGTCCTTTTCCACCACATTTCACTTCATTTCCTTTGTCCCTCATCAATTACAGGCTTGAATGATCAATAGGATTGATTAGGATTACTTTAAGAATTTACATAATGACTAACTTGCTATGTTTTCATGATTTTGTTGTTGTAGTAATTTTTGACTAGACTCGGCTACAGAACGCAGTCATTCTGTAGCCAATCGCCTATTCCGTAGCTATCTTCATGTTCACGCAGGTTCCAGGTGTCACCTCAAGGAAAAAAACATATGGTCGTATTCCACATCACTCCCCCATCATTTATTGCTCTCCACGAAGTCTGAGCTCGAGTCTACAAGTGGTTATGCACGTGGGAAACCAAAACTAGGAGATAGACTTCTAATAGGACAAGGATTGTACAAATGTCCTTAATCATAGTACGAGGCCACCACCAGAGTCCTAGTTTGATTTTTGTTGGGAAATAAATTTATTTTTGTTTTATCTCAAAGATAGTTATGTAATTTTGTTATAAGTATGGCTTGGGAGACCGAGAAACAACTAGCTAGATTTTGTTTTATTGCTAAATCTCAGAAGACCGTAATACTCTGTTTTGAAGAATTTCTCCTTTAATGAAAAAAGCATCACTTTATTGCAAGAGATGAGTCAATCTTAAGTAGATTTGCGTGCTAATCCGGTGGTAGAGGGCCCCTGCTACCTGAGAAGCTTTGTTCATATGGTTTAGATAAGTAACTTAGCCTTGTTTCATTCCTAGTTTAATCAATTTTCTGAACTTTGTGTTTTTATACTTACTTGCAGGGGATGCCACAGTCAGTCTTATCCTTACAAACTATTCCAAAACACCACTAACATTGGATGAGATATAACTGTAGTATTTTATGAGTTAATTGCATTTTTTTCCGAAACTTTATGTTTTATGCTCATTTGCATTGAATGATACAACCAGACTTGTTTTTACAAACTATTCCAAAATATCACTCATATTGAACGAGATAGGGCTGTAGTATTTCATAGAATTAGTTGCATGTTAGTTCAGTTGAAATACTCCGGAGGTAGATGTCACTCTAGTTTAATTCTGTCACTATATTTCAAGTTTGATAATGGCACTCTAGTTCAACTCTGTTCACTGTATTTTAAGTTAGATTAGTGGCATTCTAGTTCAGTTCTAGTTCACTGTATTTTAAGCTAGATTAGTGGAATTCTAGTTCAGTTCCAGTTCACTGTATTTCAAGTTAGGTTAATGGAATTTTAGTTTAGTTGTGATTACTGTGTTTCAAGTTTGATCAATTGCATTCTAGTTCAGTGTTATCCATTATTATTTAAGTTTTATTAACTGCCAAAATTAGATTTCACGGCCTTCATTATTTACAAACTACTCTTGTTCTAACTTTCTATTAATGCATCATCATATGGACAGGAATTAGTGATATCAGTTTAAGGCCTTGATTGTTCTGCAATCTTTTGCAATTTCACAAATAAGCCTTTTCCCAAAAAACTATTCTAGAAAATCTCTAACTTTCGAAGGAGGCTTAGTAGTGACAATTTGAGCTGCAGAATGGATTAATCTTAGCATTACAAGTTAATTCAGAGTAGAAATCTTATTGTTCTACAAATAATCTTTTCCAATTGTGTTCCAATAAACTTTTAGCCATGGATAAGATTCTTTGTAATATTGTAAGATGATTGTTTACTTAGGACAACCTCGTTTGCACTAAACTTGTCCTTTTCTCAAGCTATTCCAACATATTTCTAATGAATGAATTGGATGAGTTCATGTTATGAGTTATTGAGTTCATGTTGTGATTTATTTCCTTGCTACGAGTCATTATCAAACTTTGCATTTTCTGTTCTATAGTATAGGTTTTGCTCTGTTTTTAGTGTGACCAGCAACTGTTCTTTTTCAACATTTAGTTCTTTTCCTTCTTAACATAAAACCACAAAACAAAAAACATCATAAAAACAATAAACACAACGTAGTGAGAAACAGATACCTAGGCACATATAGTGCACCTCACTTCAGCAGTTTACTAACCCTGGTTGACAATTTATGACCTCAATTTAGGAACACTAAGTTGAGCACACAGAGATGTGCCCCAAGACCCAAGAAGACATGGATTATATGTCTAAAGTTCCATATGCATTAGCATTTGGAAGCTTAATTTATGCAATGGTCTGCACAAGACCTGATATTTCACATGCAGTGGGAGTTGTAAGCAGGTACATGAATAATCCAGGAAAATAACATTGGATGGTAGTAAAATGGATTCTCAGATATTTGAGAGGTACCACAAATCAATCATTATGCTTTGGTGGTTCAAAAATTTCTCTACAGGGATATGTTGATGCAGATATGGCAAGTGACAAAGATAACAGGAGGAGCACTGCAGGATATGTATTTACTGTAGGTGGAACAACTGTCAGTTGGGTTTCAAAAATCCAAAGTGTTGTTTCACTTTCAACAAGAGAAGCAGAGTATGTTGCTGCTACAGAGGCTAGTAAAGAAATAATTTGTTTACAAAGGTTTATGGATGAATTGGGTAAGAAGCATGATATGGGCACGTTATACAGTGATAGCCAAACTTCCATTCATCTTGCAAAGAACTCAGCATTTCATTCCAGGACTAAACACATACATCTCAAGTACCATTTCATACGGTCAGTATTGGAAGATGGAGAGTTGAAGCTGGAAAAGATACACACTAGCCAAAATCCTGCAGATATGCTAACAAAAGTTGTAACCAGGGAGAAACTGAGAATGTGCTCAGTTTCAATTGGTCTTCAAGGATGAAGATGAAGATGAGGAACAACCAGGTCCAAAGAGGAGTCATTGTCCAGCAAATGAAGCAGCGGTGGAGTTGCTCAATCAGTCTCCAAGTGGCAGATTGTTGGGTGTGGAGCCTGATTATCTTGTTTACTTTGTACCACAGCATTAGACCCCTGTACCTTAAAAGGGGTAGCAACGCTGCCCTTAATTAATCGCTACCGTGGGGGGTCCAGGGGGGGCGGCAGTGCTTTTCAGAGCCCCCCCCTGGCAAGGGATTTCGGGGGTAGCGCCCCCGAATCTAAAAACAGATGTAAAATTGCCTTGTAAAAGTATAGTAATTTCTAGTCAATCTGGGCCATTCATAGGCGGATGATCTGACAGTAGAAGTTATGTTTAGTTTAGGGTTTTTTTCCCTAGAAGGAAACCCCCTTGTATATATGAGGGTATTGTATTGCGGCTGTGTATTACGTGTGTATTATCAGAGCGAGAAATAGATAGGGAGACTATGAGAGAGAACAGAGGATATTACAACGGATCTGCTGTAGGTTTTGTCTCTTCAATTTTTTGCTGGATAATAGAAAGGAAGGACTGGTTGTTCGGGGTGGACGTAGCCCAAACTGGGTGAACCACATATATCTGTGTCTCTCTGGTTTTATGTGTTTTGTGTGCTTGTATTTTCTGCATAATTTATGTGTTGCATTGCTCCATAGTATATAATTTTCTAACATAAAATTCTCATCCTCCCATGTAGAATATTCAGTGCGTAAGGTCTTCCATTAGATGAGATACTCTGAAATTGATCAATTTCGTAGCTATCGAGTTCTTGTTTCCGTGAATGCTTTAGATTCCAATATGGTTTTTGCTTCCTCATCAAGTTATAGAAATATTGTTTGAACTGGAAGTTTGTCCCCTATAACCTTTTTTAAGCATGAAACATGGAAAACTGGATGCACTTGCGAAGAAGCAGGAAGCTCTAATTTGTATGCCATAGTACCAATATGTTGCAACATCTTGTAAGGACCATACTATTTTGGTGATAATTTATTATCGTTCTTAGCTTGCTTGTGGGACATTTGTTCGTATGGTTGTAGCCATAAAAATACCCAGTCTCCTACATCAAAACTTCTCTCACTGCGATGCTGATCTCCATGTTGTTTCATTCGATTTTGTGCCAAATTTAGGTTATCATTTAAGAGTTGGAGAACTTCTTATTGACGCTCGATGTGATATTCCACTGCTTGAACCGTAGAATTTTCCCTTAAAGAAGATGTGATGGATGGTGGATGATATCCATATAGTTCCATAAATGGGGTCATTTTTGATGCAGTATGGAAGGAAGTGTTATACCACCATTCAGTGAGAGGTAACCACTTGACCCATTATGCTTGCTTATCAAATACAAAACAACGAAGATATCCTTCCAAAAATTTACTCACTATCTTAGTTTGACCATCAGATTGAGGATGATAAGATGAGCTATGAGCTAGTTGAGTACCCAAACAAGAAAATAATTCTGTCTAAAAAATTCCTGTAAAAATGGGATCTCTGTCACTTACAATAATCACCGGGTTTCCATGTAGCTTTTGAATTTTTTACGTAAATGTAGTAGCAACTGTACTTGCTTTAAATGGATGAGATAATGCACAAAAGTGTGCATACTTGGTAAGTATATCAACTACCACCATGATAACACTCTTTCCTTCGGACTTAGGTAAACTTGTGATAAAATCCATTGAAATCTCCTCCCAACATTTACTTGGAACGGATAAAGGTTGTAGAAGACCTAAGGTCTTAATTGTCTCAACTTTATTTTTCTAGCAAACCAAACATTCCGCCACAAACTTTTGAATATCAGATTTAAGGTCATCCCAAAAAAATTCTTTCTTCACCCTGTAGTAAGCTTTTAAAAATCCTGAGTGTCCTCCTAAAGGAGAAGTGTGAGATGGAAGTGTTGCTACTCATAGAGTTCCAAAACCTACAAGGTTGGCACCACAAAAATTGGAAGAAAAAAGAGAAAAAGGGTTGTGCTGCATTTTTGATAGAAAATACACTAAAGGTCATAAGTGTGCCGAGAAGAAATTATTTTACATAGATTGTGAAGAGGAGGAAGAAAATGAACAAGAAACTTCAAAAGAAGAGGATATACACCAGGAACCAATCCTAGAAGACGAAGAAATGAGTCCGACCATATTGTGTAATGCATTGGCAGGAATTACCACTCCTCAAACTCTCAAGATAGAAGGACATATCAAGAGGAAAAAGGTAATAGTGTTGATTGACTCAGGTAGTACCCATAATTTTATTGATTGTAAGGTAGCGAAGGAATTGAATTGTTTCCTATACCCAGCACCAGAATGTCAAGTGATGGTTGCAAATGGAGGAACTATAAATTTCTCTGGAAAATGCCATAATATCAAGCTAGCCATGGGGGAATATGTATTGAATAGTCCAATGCTTTCCATCCCAATGGGAGGTGCTAATGTTGTACTAGGAGTACAATGGTTACAATATTTGGGGACGATAGCATTTAATTTTCAAGAACTTTTCTTGTTTTTTTTTTTTTTCGGAAGGAAAGGAAATCGAATTACGGGTATCACAGGGAATCCAGGAAAGATAATAAGCTCTAATACCAAATGTTATGAAACCAGCTCCAAAAATAGAAGAAAAAAGAGATCAACGCCTTAGAAATCAACCACTTTGAGGGGGCAACCTCCAATACATTACATAAATGAACAATTCTTGGATTCTACAAATGAAAAAACCTCCTTTATATATATAGGAGTCCATGAGGCCACAATGTAATCCTAGCCAGCCTAAAAATAATAATGTAAGGGCACAATAATAACAATATGGGGGTTACAAGGTTACAAAAATAAAAATAAGGGGGTTACACTAACAACAATAAGGGACTATACTAGTAATATAGAGCATCTAACATAGATACTTCTAAATGGATATTGGATAATGCTTATAACAATAAAAGATAACACCAAATTGGGCATCAAAGTCATTCAAGGACCAGTTCTATACCACAACAATCAGCTCAGTATTAAAACCATCCACTTCAGCATGGAGCCAGTCTGAATTTGCTGATTCGATACCAAACCAATCTAGGAAGAACCACCTATTAGTCTCTTGTATTCTACAATATCACTAGATGGATGTTTATTTCTTATATTTTTTGCTGAAAATAATATTCCCTGTCTATCATTTATTTTCAGAAATCTCAATGCCTTCATTATTTTTAATCTAAAACTCTCCATTGATTTTCATTCTACCCTTTTCTGATGTTCTCCTTCTCTCAATTCCCATTTTTAACCCCTAATCCCCTCACTTTAGCCTTTTCCCCTTCTTACACCCCATTCCCATTTGCTAATATCCCTTCCCCTTCACTCATTCCCCTTTTCATTTAAAACAATGTAAAAAACCCATTTTTACATTGTTTTTAAATAAATTTATTCTATCGGGCCCCTTTAAATAAACCCTGTTTATTTAATCCCAACCCCCGTTATGTTAAAAACCCTGCTTCAAATATATCCCCAGGCCCCACTATACATTTATACCTGCTTAAAAATATTTAAACCCACGTTAAATAAACCCCCCCACTACATTTATCCCCAGACCCCGTGTTCTATTTAAAACCTACCACGTTATTAAACCCCGACCCCACCTATCATCCCAACCCGTACTCTATCCACACCCGACCATCGTCAGATCTTCACCACCCGATCCAACTGCCCCTAGAAATTTTTGCAACCCAAAACACCCGTTGATTAAAACCTTTTGAGGGTTGCGAAATGGGCAGTTTTGCAACCCTCCCGTCCGCCACGTGTCGCCAACACAATTTATCGCATCCCTCCAAACTAAACTGCCTAGCCACTCCAACTCCGTGCGATAAACCACAAACCAATGTTCCATTAAACCACCCGGCCCCACCTTCTACCATCCATCCCAAACTCCGACATACGTTTGATCTCCCTCATCCGATACAACGACCCACATGCTTTTTCACATTCCTCGCCTATCCGTATCCTGCAAAGACTTATCGGGTATGGATTCAAATGTTTGCCCACAACAGAGGATTATAAGTGGAGGAAGAAACAAAATCTAGAAAGGGCCAGTCAGGGTAAAGACAAAAAAGGAATAAAAAAACGCAGTCAAAGACAAAGTTAAAGAACAGATAAAAGGCAGTAAAAAAAGGGTTAAAGATAAAAACAGTTGAAGGATAGAGTTAAGAAGAAAGCATAGGGCATAAAATTGAGTAAGGTAAAGAGAATTTTACAGTGACAAAAAAGGAAGATAAGGACAGTTTACAGGTTTAAAGACAAATTAGAGAGAAAATCAGTGGAGAAGACAGAGCCAGAGGTCAAGACTAAAATCACCATTTACTTCTTCTCAAACATACTGGCCTCCTACAGCCTAATTTTGATTTAATGAAGGCTGCTACAGTTAATATTACAGTCAGAGAAATTTTAGCATAAATTCAGAAGTTATTGTAAAGTTAATGTTACAGGAAGTTAGTCAGAGATATTTTAAAAGTTAGCTCAGCAGTTAATTTGAGAGTTATTGTTATAGTAGGTCTGTTAGTGATATTTTTGGCTTAGGCCTTGCATGGTCTCAAATGTCAAAACTTCATTTACTCTGTATTAAATGAAAATATGTCACTCTAGATTAGGGAAACCTACTCAGTTGCAATTAAATACTGCCTGTATTGTTCATTATCATTGTTGGTTGGTTGGTTGGTAGGTTGGATTTTCATTAGAATCTGAGTTGCAAAGATTATTGCACTGGAGCACTGTAACTATTTTTGAGCTAGACATCAATAATACAAGCACTTTCGTAGGATCCTTGAGATATGTTAATGGTGATGTTATCCATCTTTTGTTAATGTTTCTCCTTTGTTTTTTCATATTGTACATCAATCTCCTTGATAGCAGAAACAAAAATCTTATATTAAGATATGTTGCATGAGCACCTTAATTCTATCTGTCACCGTTATCTCAATGTTTTCCTCTGCAAAGTATAATTAAATAATTCTTAACTTTTCTTTAGTTTTACTTAGCTGTTATCTTGAGGTTTTCTTTTGAATTTTGGCTAAAGAATTCTTAAATACTCTTTAGTTTCTCTGAAACTGTTATCTTGAGGTCTTTCTTATGAAGTTGGGTTAAAGAATTCTTAACTTCTCTTTATCTCCACTGAACTGTTTTCTTAAATGTTTTCCTCTAAAAGACCTGAATGCAGAATTGAGAGATTGTCTCCTTTGCTTTTATGTTGAAGTATAGTTAAATAATTCAGAGGTTTTCTTCTCTTTAGCTTTACAAAATCACTATCATCTCATATTCATCTTGCCACAGAGATCCTTTTGATGTAGTTAGCTTGCCCTGTGAAAAACCTTGAAAATTTGATGTACAATTCAACCCTTTTATGACTCCATAGCCCAATGGATTAAGCTTCCCACACTCTATCTATCCATCCAAACAATCAATCAAACAAACAACCCTAATCCTCATAACTAGCCTAAAGTCAGAAAATATAAATCATAAAGCTAAATTAGTTAATCATAAGTACAAAGAGAGCCCTCTCTGGGCCTAGGAAGGCTAGGTCCTTGGACTCCAAAGTGGTTTGATGTGGTTCCCTGCTACTTGTTCTTGCCAATATTACAAAATATGGGGAGCTAACATAATGGCGACCATACTGGGGAACTGAGTTATTGAAAAAGCCTAATATTTCCTCAGAACTAAAAAACCCCACTTAATGTTAAATGATTCAAGTATTAGCCAAGACTGGTATCTGGTTGCTGATGGTGGACAACAACCAGCCTCAAGAAATTTGAAATGAAATCATCCACCTGGAAACTCCACAATTTTTAGAAGGCCTAAAGACTCCACTGGTAGAAGAATCCAGATTGGTTGTAAAGATACAATGACCCTTTTTCTCTGAATGATTAACAATATGACAGTGTTTGTGGCAGACCTTCTATCTAGTGAAGTTTTAAATGAATTTAGAAATCATTTATCAGAATTTCAGCTTGATGAAGACTTCCTAGAGGTTGTCTTTCTCATTTTGAAGTCAAGCAAATTTAATCCTGAAGCTAAGAAAATTTTTCTGGAGATAATTGCTGAAAGATATGAAACTGGTATTGAACTTTTGAATTCTCAAATTCAGTCATACAATTTCCGAGATCCTAAAGAATTATTGGAAAGTATCCCTTCCCCTAAGCAAGAGGAAATTGTACTACCTCTTGACTTACATATTGATGATGATTTTTCTTTCAAGTACCAAACTGAAGATGAGGTTTCAAGGTTTAAAATTGGGAATACGACTGACCAACTAGTCATGGAAGGCCTAAAAGCAAAAATTTTACATCATGCTTTTATTGATCCTATAGCAGATTATATGGAGGTTTTTTTTAGCTCAAGTTTTCAAACATGTATTCTCTATAAGAATCAAATACATCAAAAGTTGCCATTACATATTATAACTTTGGTTATGAGGACACATAATCAAGTTATGTTGCTGTTTCTCCTGACAAGCAGTCAAGTTGTCCATTAGTTTTTGTTGTTGCTTGACTGGCTACACTGGTATCATTGTATCATTTAGAATAGCATAAAGTAAAGTGGAGTAGGGTAGGTATTTGTGAAAATAAGCTCAGTACTTTGAGCATATTTTTAGTTTTAGTTTCAAATTGATTTCCAGTTTTCCATATAAGTGTATTCTAGACTTCAAACTTGAAGATCATCAGCCACAGAGGTTTTGTAGCAAATCAGGTTACAGGGTTGGAATCAACCCAATGAATCATGCTACTGGTCTATTTGTTATTGAAACCTCCTAAAGGAACCGACCTCCCCAGCTGGAGCCATTGTCAGTCTCCTATATTATACAGTATCACCAGATGACTGTTTATTTCTTATAATTTTTGCTGAAAATAATATTCCCTGACTATCATTTATTTTCATAAATCTGACTGCTTTCATTATTTTTTATCTAAAACTCTCCATTTCCTTTCATTCTACCCTTTTCTGACGTTCTCCTACTCTCAATTCCCATTTTTAACCCCTAATCCCCTCGCTTTAGCCTTTTCCCCTTCTTACACCCCATTCCCATTTGCTAATATCCCTTCCCCTTCACTCATTCCCCTTTTCATCTAAAGCAATGTAAAAAACCCATTTTTACATTGTTTTTAAATAAATTTAGCCTATCAAGCCCCTTTAAATAAACCCTGTTTATTTAATCCCAACCCCTGTTATGTTAAAAATCTCGCTTCAAAGATATCCCTGGGTCCTACTATACATTGCTACCCTCTTAAGAATATTTAACCCCATGTTAAACAAACCCCCCTCACTACATTTATCCCTGGGCCCCACATTCTATTTAAAAACCACCACGTTATTTAAACCTCGACCCCACCTATCATCCAGAACCGTAATCTATCCACACCCAACCACTGTAAGATCTTCACCACCCGATCCAATGGCCCCTATTCATTTTCGCAACCCAAAATGCTCATTGATTAAAACCTTTGGAGGGTTGCGAAATGAGCGGTTTTGAAACACTCCCATCTACCACACGTCACCCGCACAATTTATCGCATATCTCCAAAATAAACCGACTAACCACTTCGACTCTATGTGATAAACCAAAAACCACCATTCCATTAAACCACCTAGTCCCACGTTCTACCATCCGTCCCAAACTCTGACAACCATCCGATCTCCCTCATCCGATCCAACATCTGGCATGCTTTTTTGCATTCTCGGCCTATCCGCCTCCTCCAAAGACTTACTGGGTATGGATTCAAATGTTTTCCCACAATAGAGGATTAGCTTGCAAAAGAGGATTATAAGTAGAGGAACGAACAAAATATGGAAAGGGCCAGTCATGGTAAAGACAAAAAAGGAATAAAAAACACAGTCAAAGACAGAGTTAAAGAATAGATAAAATGCAGTCAAAAAATGGTTAAAGATAAAAACAGTTAAAGGACAGAGTTAAGAAGAAAGAAAAGGGTAGGTAATTTAGTAAGGTAAAGAGAAATTTACATTGACATTGAAGGCAGATAAGGACAGTGTAAAGGTTTAAAGACAAATCAGAGAGCAAATCAATGAAGAAGACAGAGCCAAAGGTCAAGGATAAAATCAACATTTACTTCTTCTCAAACATACTGGCCTCCTACAACCTAATTTTGATTTAATGAAGGCTGCTACAATTAATATTACAGTCAGAGATATTTTAGCATAAATTTAGAAGTTATTGTAAAGTTAATGTTACAGGGAGTTAGTCAAAGATATTTTAAAAGTTAGCTCAGCAGTTAATTTGAGAGTTATTGTTATAGTAGGTCTGTTAATGATATTTTTGGCTTAGGCCTTGCATGGTCTCAAATGTCAAAACTTCATTTACTCTGTAGTAAATGCAAATATGTCACCCTAGATTACGACAACCTCCTCAGTTGAATTTAAATACTGCCTGTATTGTTCATTATCATTGTTGGTTGGTTGGTTGCTAGGTTGTATTTATATTAGACTCTGAGTTGCAAAGATTATTGCACTGGAGCACTATAACTATTTTTGAGCTGGACATCAGTAATAAAAGCACTTTTGCAGGATCCTTGAGCTATGTTAATGGTGATGTTATCCCTCTTTTGTTAATGTTTCTCCTTTGTTTTTTGATATTGTACATCAATATCCTTGATAGCAGAAACATAAATGTTAGATTAAGATATGCTGCATGAGCACCTTAATTCTGTATGTCACTGCTATCTCAATGTTTTCCTCTGCAAAGTATAATTAAAGAATTCTTAACCTCTCTTTAGTTGTACTTAGCTGTTATCTTGAGGTTTTCTTTTGAAGTTTGGCTAAAGAATTCTTAACTGCTCTTTAGTTTCTACGAAACTGTCATCTTGAGGTCTTTCTTATGAAGTTGAGTTAAAGAATTCTTAACTTCTCTTTATCTCCACTGAACTGTTTTCTTAAATGTTTTCCTCTGAAATACCTAAATGAAAAATTCAGAGACTGTCTACTCTGATTTTATGTTGAAGTATAGTTAAAGAATTCAGAGATTGTCTTCTCTTTAGCTTTACTGAACTCACTATCATCTCATATTCATCTTGCCACAGAGATCCATTTGATGTAGTTAGCTTGCCCTGTGAAAACCCTTGAAAAGTTGATGTAAAGTTCAAACCTTTTCTAACTCCATATCCCAATGGATTAATCTTCCCACACTCTATCTATCCATCCAAACAATCATTCAAACAAACAACCCTAATCCTCATAACTAGCCTAAAATAAGAAAATATAAATCATAAAGCTAAAACAGTTAATCATAAGTATAGAGAGAGCCCTCTCTGAGCCCAAGAAGGCTAGGTCCTTGGACTCCAAAGTGGTTTGATGTGGTTCCCTGCTACTTGTTGTTTCCAATATTACAAATTACGGGGAGCTAACACCATCTACAAAATCTGATTTTTGGGACTTTTACACTCATTTTGAAGAGAATAAGCAGGGGCTTAAGAAAGAGAAAATGAGAAATGTATCGTCTTCCATTAAGATAAGGAGGGGAAATTAAGTGATTTTATTGCATTAGTGTATTTATTGTGGAGTGGGGATTTATTCCCTGCTACCATGGGGAATCAGTGGAAAATGCCTGACAGAAAAAATAAAAAGGGCTTTGCCCTCGACTCACCTTGCAGGAACAGGGAGCTATCGGCCACTTGAACCCCACAAAAGCCCGTGAACATTAAATACCGCCCAAATATCATCTTGAAACAGTAACAACGAAATGGTAACGATAAAATAATAATTTTCTTTGGTTATAAATATTAGCCTGTAGGCTCAAAGAATAAAGAATATAATTCAAAAATGTTGTTATAACCATTAGCAGGTCGTTATAAATATTGTTTGTTTATTTTGTTCCTATTTAGCACTAAAAAAGTTCTAAAAAAGGTTCTTGACATTATTTCTACCATGTAGCTTAGTGGAAATGCTACAAAGGCACCAGGGGCTATTCGAAACCCTTACCAGGAAGCAAGCTACATCATTCATTATTGTAGACTTCTCAGTGCTATTTTGAACAGTGATTCGGCAAGTCAATTTTGACTTATACTATTGTACCCTCTCTATGTTGAATATGTGATATAATAATAAGAAGCATTGATCAAAGGGTTTTCCCATCTTGGGGTTTGGGTTTTTCCCTAGCATTAGCCAATCTCTGGTGTTCTCTTGTCTTGGATTGTCTTCTACATCTAATGTTTATGTTCTTTCTTTAGTTACTATCAATGTGATTGCTAATGAAAATTTAATGGAATGGAATACGAGCTTATATGGAACATTGAAGTAATCGTCCTAAGCAAAGAACATGTTAATTAAATTAACATGGTATCACAGCAAGCCAGGTTGAGGACAAGCCAAGGAAAGAGAAAAAGCAATCACTAGATGTTCGATGAAAATTCTCTATGACCTTCTTGCAAGGCACTCTTGCAGATTTTTATTGCAAAAGTATAAGTTGCAGATCCTAACAAGAATAGAGGATCACTAAAGATCAAGGACCGAGCTCCCTGTCAAAATTATAGGCATCAAATGAATTATATCTATAGCCTCAAGTGCATGTCTACAACCAAAAAGTTCTGGTACATTATTTCACTTAATTTAAGGTCAAAATTTTTGAAATTTATTTGAGTTGAATTTGTTTTGGGAGATGGTATCTTGCTCAAAATTTCTATTGCAAGTTCATGTGAAAGACATGTCTGAAATTATATATGAGCCATATAGTTCCTATTAAATGTTGCAATGAGATTAATCTTCGCTATGCACATCTCTATAACATGATGTTTGGTCGCATTCATCTAGGCTGATCCAAAATAATCTCAACAGATTGCTGTTGGCATGTATTTGACCTTGTATTAGGGCTGAGATTTTACACAAGAGGTGTGTAAGGAAACACAAGGTAAATCCAATTCCAATTTCTTAAATTCTCTTCGTCCTCCTTTCAGAAGGACAACAATATTGTCATGAAGATATATTTCTATAAAAGATCAGTCTTACGGGCAGCTTATCGCACTCATTTTGTGAAGTTAAAGATTTGTATATGTAACCAAATCTGAGGCAAAATTAGTTGAGGATTTCATTAATTATTATCTTTAAAGCTTTAATTGAAGTATGGCCTGAAATCATGACTCACCTAGTTAATGATAACCTGTATTTTTTTTTTCTTTTCTCAAGAGGTCTCACGTTCATACAGTAAAGATTAAGGCATACATCTCATGGATAGAATCATATTTTAAGCATCAAATATAATTTTTCATAACGTTTCTAAAATAAAATATTATAATCCTCAATATTGTAATAATTGAGATCCTAATTGGGATTGGTCTAATCTATTTGGATGACCTCTGGATCTTATTGAAGTAATATCAACCATTATAACCAACACATTCCTAAGGCACTTTTTAGCAGTTCGAGAAATTGATTTGTTGCAATGCTGAAGGAGAAATTTTGTTGTGGTTGCATGTATTTTGACAACAAAGAATCTAGAGCTGTAATTTATGAAGGGATATTGTAACTTCAAGACAGATTTCTAGAATATTCTCTAATCAGAATAATCATGCTTTCCTTTGTATCAAGGAAAGAGATATGATAGAGATATGATAGTGTTACAATAACCTTGACCCTGCTGCATACTATCCTTCATAACCTTCGAGTAACAATGGTAATAAGTAAAATCAAATGCAGATGTGACGGTGGCCCTAGCACAATTTCATCCAAGCCCCTATCATAAAGAAATATAAGTCTATGTATAAAATGAAAAATCATTACCCTACTCTCAGTCTTGGACAATAGTAATCACATTGGAAAGATGTAAATATTTAGGCATCAAGAAATGGGAGCATTTGATATTCTTTAATCAAGGCTGTTGTAGCCTCACTAGAAGAAGCAGTCCTAAAAATGTTCAAACTTGTGGACATCTAAAGATTTTTTTTAAGATTATACCTCCTTATGACAAAAATCACTTCTCTCGCCCACCATACATTATATGGCAGAAAACCTATAAAAGTTGGTCTGGATCCTTCATTGGGTTGAGAAATAAGTGAACACTGTATCATCGATCCTGGCTAGAGCAAGTATTCACACTTTTCATCCCCATCAACCAATGGCAGTATAAGCTCCTTGAGGGCATACGTTAGTTTTTCATCAATAGTTAAAAGTACATTGTCTATTTGCCACATTCTTCTACATCAATAAATATGGTACATCAACAGTCATACATATTCTAAGTATATAGGGTACCTTATGTTCTGAAGTTTAAAATATGTGGAAGAAAAGCAACTTGACATATCTTGATTCGATATGCATTGTTTGGGTTCTCTTTTTTCTATCTAGAATATGGAAAAAGATGTTGAATAATTATAAGGAACAGTTCAGATCATTGTAAGGTAAATTTCAGAACACATCTCCCAGAATCTTCATACAGTCAGAAGTACCTATGATTTCAGAGGTACTATTGATGCAGGTATGACATTGTTGTTCACCCCTGTCAGCTAAAACATACATTGTTATTCATAATTTTTATTGATCAAACACAACATGCAAGAGATATTACCTGTGCATGCATATTACTGGGATTTTCTAATTAAAATTTTGTGGATATAGTTACAGGATAAAGATGAGGACAAATTGATAAAGGTTGGATGTCCAACTTCAGAGGGAGCTATAGAATCCCTGGAAAAATGGATGACTTTGGCTCATGCACCAAAAGAATAATTACAGGAAATATAACAAGTTGCTAAGAAGCTCAATGAATATGTTTTGGGAAAGGACACTTTCCCAATATTGAGAGGAAAGCCATAGTCAAAGATACAACCATTGATTAGATAATGATCCTCCCAAAATTTTTAGAACCTTGATTGTATGAAATCCTTAAATTATTAGAAGATTCCCTTCAAATGAAATTGTTAGGAACAAGCAATAGGAAAATGAAGGCGAATGCCTTGGCTCCTGGTGTCTGATAGAAACCTCTCATCTCTAGCTTCTCATATATGTTCTAGACTCCCTATGCCTAACTGCAGTAAGAATATGAAACAGGAAGGTAGGCAAAGGGAAGGTAAGTATGTTTGCTTCTTGTGTCTGATAGTGAACTCTAATCTCTGACCTGTCATGTCCATTCTAGAAGAGAGCTCCAGCCCCCCATCCCAGAAATATGTTTGTAAAGTGATCCCTCTACGATCAGAGTCCAGACATATAATCGGGTTTTATGCAAGCACCGATTTCCCAAAAAGCAAAAAATAGTACTCCTTAAATGAGAACATTCACATCTAGCTAAAAGATGGCATGAATTTCCAACTTTAGATTTTGATTCTCTTGGAGGGATTGGTCTGTTGTGTAACCAGCTCCAAAAAGAGAAGAAAAGAGATATAAACGCCTTAGAAATGAGCCACTTCGAGGGGGCAACCTCCAATACATTACATAAATGAAAATTTCTTGGATGATCCAATTTACAAAACCTCCTTTCTATATATAGGAGTCCATGGGGCCATAATGTAATCCTAGTGGGCCACAATGTAATCCTAGCCGACCTAACAATAATAATTTAAGGGCACAATAATAACAAAATGGGGGTTACAAGGGTACAATAATAACAATAAGGGGTTTACACTAACAATAATAAGGGACTATACTAGTGATCTAGGGACCTAACATGTTCAAATCCTGGCCATCAATCTATTTGAAAATTTGAAGGACAGATACCCCTATATCACTCTCTGCTCTTCAAACAGGATTTTCCTTTTTGATTGCAGACAAAGCTAGTTTTCAAAGGGAACTTCACTTCTATAGATAAGTGGCATTTATAAAGAAATCCTACTTCCTTTTAAGTACTCTTTGGATGCCCCCTAGTCATCTCCTTCCTATAAAAGATAGATCAATAAGGATTTTAGAGATAAAAACTATCAGACATACAATCAAAGCACTTGGGCCTCCCCACCTTTAGATGTTAGGCCTCAAGATGAACTTTCATTGTTAGCAGTTCATATAGTTGTAGGATGGCCTCACTGTTCGTCCTAACTACATTCAACACAATTAGGTTTTAATCCCACTCA
The DNA here is from genome assembly GCA_034641835.2 of Pinus albicaulis. Classification (NCBI taxonomy): domain Eukaryota; kingdom Viridiplantae; phylum Streptophyta; class Pinopsida; order Pinales; family Pinaceae; genus Pinus; species Pinus albicaulis. The sequence goes on from CM076578.1 coordinate 261,469,851, forward strand.
GCCAATTACAGGTTTTCTTCGACAATTTACGGATCAATAACAACCCACCACATCCCACAGTTTAAAAGGATTTTCAAGTTGTACCATCTCCAAATATCAAGTCTAAAGAACAATTTGTTTCAAATGCTACATATACTACAAGATTCAAGAGAGGTTCCACTAGTTCCAGGACACAATGGATTTTCCTTACAATTTTCTTTCACTACCCCAACAAAAATGCCTTGCATTTTACATCCATAAGGAGAAAACTGAAAGCATAAAAAAAAACATGACCTTTCCAAAACATGAACAACCAAGCTCATCACTGCTTTATTTCAGTCTTAGATGCTTGTAGCTATAAGAGGCAACTAGATTATCCACTTCTTGTGTCCACTAACTGCAAATTTAGATAGACAGCAAACTTCCTCCCATGTAAAAAATAGGCACTCTTCACCTCAAAACTAAGTTTGTGCCATGTGAAATACTACCATCAGTTTTGTTTCAGCAGACTGGACTTCTATCCAAAGGTTCTTTCCCAAGGTTATACAACAAAGCCTTTCAACCAAGTGCTCTATGATACTTATGGGTAGGCCCTGATTTAGGTTACCTCTCCACACTCTTCATACTTCTTATTCTCTTCAAGTCATGAAAAACAGTGAAGCAACAGACAAGGAGGGTTTCTCAGAAAGGTTCTTTAATCACAATCTTCAACCATGTGTCCCATACAAGTTTTCCATCAACATGGTCTAATCATTTGTAACATGCTTAAAGGTATTTGTCTGGTGTTATTTCAGATGAAAAATTTGGCTTTATTTATAGTACACAAATTCATGAATTTTTCAGAATAGCACAAGAAGAGCTGCATACAATCAAGGTCCAGAAATTCCAGCAGTTCAATGAAAATTGATCTGCCTAAAGCTCATGATAAAGTGAACTTATGATATCTCAAGTTGTTGCTTCTACAAATAATTATGAATTTTCAAATTGTTAAGTGGATAATGGGATGTTTTAAATCAACATAATTTTTTGTGCTCATAAAAAGTTTTGCTTTAGGGTTTTTCTAATGACTTGATAGACCCAAGGTCCATTTCATTTCAAAAATCATTGCCAACAGATTTAAGGGTATTTTTCTGGTGTTATTTCAGATTAAAAGTTTGGCCTTCTTGACTCTTTATAGTACACAAATTCATGATGCTATTGGAATAGCACAGGAAGGATTGCATACAATCAAGGTTCTGAAAATTCTGGCAGTTTTGATGAAAATTGATCTGGCTAAAGCTTATGCTAAAGTGAATTGGTTATATCTCAAGTTGTTGTTTCTACGAATAAGTTTGAATTTGAAGAATGTTAAGTGGATCATGGGATGTTTGAAATTAACATATTGAGTTGTGCTCATAAACATTTCTCCTTTCAGTTTTTTTTGATGCTTCAAGAGGCCTTAGTCAAGGGTGTCCTTTTTCTCCCTCCCAATTTATATTAGTAGCAGAAGGATTTAAGTATGTTAATAAAATATGTAAGGGAAAAAAGGGAAATGAAAGGAATAATATCTCAGAAGCTGTGTTTATATCCCACTTGTTCTTCGTAGATCGAAATATTTGGGCAAGGTTCTGAACATACACTGTAAGGCTATAGTATGGATGCCAATGATGCTTTTCAATGAGATAGAGGAAAAGATAAGATATGAGGGCTATGAATTTGTTTCCTAAAAACTATTCTGAATATCAAGGTGTGAAATATTTGGTAAGGCCCTAAATATTTCTAAGTATGTTGATTGGCATTAGTTGTATAACAAAATAGAAGCTAGAAATTTGGTCTGGTGTAGTATACGGTTGTCTCAAGACAGAATATTAATTTAATGGCTCTTTTAGAGAGTATTGTATAATGGATGACAGTAGCACATATTCCCAAAGGAATTTTAGACAAAATCAGGAAAAAAAATGTTTTAGCTTCTTATGGAGAAGGAAAAACTAAAAGTAAAAAATAAGGAATTCCTTTGGTCAAATTGACAAGAGTGAAAAATATGAAGGAAACTGAAGGTTGGGATTTACAGAATATTAATGCTTTCAATGTAGCCCTGCTCGTAAAAGGGTTATGGAGGTTAGAATCTATAATGAAGGCCTTTGATGAAAAGTTTTGAAGATAAAATTATTTGAAAGGTCAGTCCATGGAAGAATGGTTTAGAAGTGAAAGAAAAAAAAATCACAAGGAACTTCTATTGTATGAAAAACCTTGGTAAGGGCATTCATTTTAACTGGTAATTGGGCAACTTGGAAAGTAGTTAAAAGAAATAACATAAAGATAAGGGAAGACCCTTCAATTGGTCTTTGGGGTGATTACAGGATGTCAAGAGCCCTTATAAATGACTTGCATTCAATCATGCTTTTCTCTTTGGAGGTAGCAAATCCAAAAGGAAAAAATGGTTGGGTTCAAGAAACAAAAACAATAGATGCCTTGAATCTTAAAGGTGAGAAAGAAAAGGAATGGACTAATTATTTTAACTTGCTAAACCACAGTGCCATTAATCTACCAAATAAGAAGGTTTTAATCAAATGGTCGAAGAATAATAGCTCATAGGAACACAACTAAGTTTGGTTACTCAGCAAAGCAAAAATATACATCAATATTTGAAGTTTGAAATCAAAATATATGTAATACTGCCTTAGAGGCTCAAAAAAATATTTCTTGGTTTTTGATGTACTTTGGTCACATGTTTGGCTATGGTAGATGCCTTGGCCAATACATTTGGGTCCCTCGCTTGCTAATTTGGATGTGTCTCATGCACTAGTTGGGATATGGTTATTTGAGGATGTTAATCCAAGTTTTCATTGATGGAAATAGGATGAACGAAGAAACACACTTGATGACACTTGATGAAGATTGAAAGACTAGATATTATTTGATTTTGAAGTTCTCCTAATGATGTTGCACAATGATACATTACTGCACTATTATTAAATACACGATGCTATACCTTCATGACTTTGCTGGGTACTATCATGATGACATGAATGTCCTACATGATGACACTATAAGACTATGGTTAATAAACCAAACAAAGGAGAAGCCAAGTAGTGGAAAAGGCATGCTGTCCTATTCACCTCCTGCACACAAAAATTAAGGACAGTCACAAAGAAAAATCGTTTTTACCACATTAGAGGAATCCTATCAACATGGGTCCTATATCATCTTGTAGAGTATATTTTTCCCATTCTAATGAGCCCTTACTTGCCCCGAAAATCCTAGTAGTTTGTGAGAAAATGAATTTTTAATTTTACAAATAATATATTTAATTGCTGGCCAACCTACACTCTCATACACATGTTGGCCTCCAAACAGTGACATGCCTTTTCGGTTTAACTTGCAAAGATCACTATGTATACTACGTTAAACACTTCATTCTTTGCATCTATTCGGTGAAGATTGATTACAGAGACATACAACAATTCACAACTCGTGAACTAGGGACACCGAGAAGGATTTGAAGGGTTAAATCTGAAGGTTGGGTTATTCAAGACCTCGATCAAGGAGATTAGAGCTGTAGAGGATACCTAAAGTGTAGAATACCTGTAGTGTAGAACTATGTTTCTAACTGAACAGAAACAAGGAAAATATTTGAGCTCGGACAGAACTCAGATTATTTGTTGGAGGATAAAGACAAATATCAAAACTCAGATCATTTTCTATACAAACTCGGGATATTTTCTAGAGTGGTAGAATTATAACATAGAACTCGGATCAGCTAAACTAACCCTCGGACTTGTGTTATTTCCTAGTGTTAGGGCTCAGACTTGTGTTTCAGATTGTCCACACCACAGTCTTGGACCAGTGTTATTACAACAAGACCCTCAGTATATTCTCGATGGTGAATACCTTTCAGGATCTCAGACTGTCCCTTATGCACTGAATCTTGGAACACCTACAGTCCTCAGATCTATTGATTTCTGCAATTACAGTCTTGGACCAATAACTTTTGTTATGGTTTACAGTCTAGTTTTAGGGCACAAACCTGTGGAAAGATAAGTGTAGTGATGAACAAGTAGACAGTGAAGAATTTTGGAATTGAAGTGCAGTGGTGAAAAAATAGACAATGAAGAACTTTGAAGTGATTAGACAGTAAAGAATTTTGGAATTAAAGTGCAGTGATGAACAAGTAGACAGTGAAGAATTTTGAAGTGATCAGACAATGAAGAATTTTGGAAGTGATTAAACAATGAAGAATTATGTCAAGGATGTTCAAGTAAATACTATTCACATTCTCTATTAAAAGGAGACAAAAGGATTGGTGTCCTTGGAGTAGGAGCTCCTAAACATAAGGTTGGTTCCTTGAGAAGATAGGGTAAAATACCTAAAATTCGGAGCCTCATAAAAGTCCAAGCTGGTGCCTGTTTCATTAAAAGGGTTGGTTCCCTCACTCATCTATTGTATACTATTATTAAAAAAATGGATTGAAGTTCTTATTAATCCTTAATATTATTATTATCCACCTCTCTATATTTAATTGTGAAGAATCTAACTGGAAGTAATTAACAATTGAAAAGAAATACTGATTCACCTCGCTCTTAGTATTTCCAACAGAGGAACCTCCTTGGGGTCTTTAAACATCTTTTAGTTTTAACCCATTGGGGCATGCTCTTTGAGGTACAAACTTGATCATATTGCCTCCTGACTTGAGTGGTTTCAACATGAGTTGTAAACTAAAATTTGTTTTAAACCTCCCATGCCAAATTCTAGAGTTTTTATCATTCCTATTACAGAGGATGGATTTTTGAGAAAAATATGTTTGCCTCAATACCTACAATAAATTTTCTAGAAGAATTCCCATGAAACAATCAGTTACACCCCTCAAGCATTCCCTTATCTATTTATGTTGGGTAAATTCCTCATTGTTAAGGGTCTCAAATCAGATCCTATCATACATCAAAACTCTATAAATTACTATGTCTATCCCTTCCACCTTCCATTCACATGGGATTGCTGGGATATGTTATCTCTATCAACCCTCCAATTGTTTGGAGGTCCTCTCCATTTGGTTTAAATCTTCCTTTGTTGCATTGATTGGTCAAACAACCCCATAGTTTAATTTGAGTTATAATTAGATGTGCGTGTTTTCTTGTTTCCTTTGTTTCAACTATTTGGAGATAATTTTTTTGGGTTTTCTTTCCCAAGAAAAAGGCAACCTCACAAGTATGTAGAGTAGGTTCCTAGCCTTTCTTTATTGCTTGTTGATTTTTTTTTCCCTATGACTAGGTAGCTTAGATTAGAATAGTATGATATGTATATGATGAAAACCTAATTAAGATCTTCTGCCCAGCTGTAAGGCTAACAAACCCTGGGTCCCCTCCCAGGCTGCTTGATTATCAAAGGAAATTTTAAAAAGCACTTAAACATTTATAGTAGTAAGCTGAGAATTTTGACCTCATAAAAAACCTTGCAAAGGAAGAATAGGTGTCAAGAAAAATTATTCAAAACGATAAGGAAGAAGAGGTATCAAGAAAAATGATTCAAAAATATCAGGACGAAGAAATTTTCTAGAGAATGAAAGCAAGGATAGATTGGGTGAATTTTGGTAATAGCAATACAAAGTTATTTCACAAAATGTCAAACATAAGAACGAGATTAGAATAAAAAAAATATTGAATGAAGACGACATTTTCAGTGAAGATCCAAACTCAATAAGCCATAAGGAGTGTAGTTGCATTAAAGATTTGTGTGAGGAGAAACATGTAAATAGGTTATCTTCCTTTGATTTTTTTGTCTGTGTAGTTGGAATTGTGTTTGTTGTCCATATTATCAGCAACATGTGCCTATAGCTCAACATAATCTATTGTTTTTTTTTAATTAATGTTTTCATTTTTAACTATCTAAATTTTAGGTTAAATTTCTAAGTGTAGAATCTACTTACCAAGTCACAGGGTCTAGGAATCACCACAAACAACCAAGTAGAAGCATGCTTTTGCAAGGTGTCTCTCCAGTTGCGAAGATAAACATTCATTATCTCATTATCATTGGTGACCCAGCCATTATTTTGTGTCACCTCATTAACTGATCTAATATGTTTGACATCAAAATCGAAGCTATTGTAAAAACGATCTATCATATGCTAGGAATATTTCACTCCAAATCATTTATTCATGTCCATAGGAAAAAAACGACAAAGTGGACCTCCTTGTGAACGAGGGGGTACATATAGCAAAAGGAAACCTTAAAGTGGATGGTGTTCTAAGCTTAACCCTAGTTCCCTAGGCACTTCCCTATGTTTGTAATGGTATGCAAGGGCTCAATAATCTGAGCCCAAGGAAGTAAGCTAAATGTTGACGATTTCTAGAGAGTTGGAAAATACATGTTGCTGCAAAGGTGATTAAGTCATGTTGGCGATGAATCGGATGGTTTAGATGATGGAAATAATTTCGTATTTAAGGCTAAATTGACGGGGAGGTAAATTTTAAGGACAAGGAAAATCGAGGTCCAAGTCATTCCACTTGGTTTGGTCTTCAAGTAGCTTATCTTCTACAAGTGTTTTAGTTTGAAACACTTGGAGTGACTGGTTCGACTCAATCCGGCTTGGTTTCTCGTAAGTCTAGGTGATGGGGTTTCTTTGATCATGATTGTGGAAGTATTGACGCGATGGGATAGAGGTAAACACAAACTCCACAATCCTTTTTTCTATCCCTCTACCTCTGCTCTGGTTCTTTATGTTTTCATGTCATCTGAGATTTAAGTTGGAAATAGTTGGAAATATTTTCTATTTTCTCCCTTGATCACATGAATATGAGTTTGGTCTGGAAATTCTCCCTCCTTTTGGGAGGTTTTATCTGGCTCTATCAATTATCAATCAATTCAGCCTTCAATTTATACACATCTGGGCTCTCACACCACGTGTCTAGCCTATTTTCTTGGTCGTATTGGAGGTCTAGGGAGCTCTACTCCTGACAAGGCCTCATCCTAGTTTGTTGTTGGAATTGGAAGTTCTCAACTGAATGACACTTGGATCATATGGTCCTTGGTCAGGGTGGCACAATCAAATAGTTGGATTTTTTGGTGTTTACTGGAATCTCAGCGAGTAACATTGTTTATATCAGTGCCTTTTACTTCTCTTAAGCAATGTTCAGGGGAGCAATCTTGCAAGGAATAGAAGAGGTGGTAAATTATGTGCAACACTCTGTCAAGCAACTTGTTCACAACCAAAAGCTTATAGTTTCAACACGAATCAATTTTATATCTGCAATCAAAAGTAGGCAAGATGGATGATGAAATTGCCTACATAAGATTGATGTTAGATGGGCCCATTCTCAAAGTCAACCAGAAGGTGTCCAAAACCAATCCTACTTGTGCATTTTGTCCTAGTTATCTGAGTCATACAGATGTAAAGGAAGTCTGCCCCGATGAAGGGTCTGTATACACCTGTGCAGAGGTTAAATAAAATGTATTTTCCATGTTTTGTAAGCGTCAGTTGGTCTTTTTTTGAGGATATTCAAGCTAGTGTCTTTAGAACACTGTAATTCCCCCGTGCCTACTCCAGGGCATATTTTTGGATCACAGTTTAGAATTTTGTAGCTTAACACAGTGTTGATTAGTTTGTACCAACAAGAAATACTTGTGAAGGCTATGCAGTTGTGCTCCCAGCACAGATTTTATGAAATATAAATATATTCTCAGTTTGGATTTATAAAAGATAGAATTTTCTTACCAATGTCTAATTTTTTACATGACATCAGAGCATGTTTTTGAAACCTTTCAATAACCCCATACTTATACTTGGGATAGGAAGTTGTTATAAGGTTTCAATAGTGGGATGCCCTAGATTCATGCTTGAGAAAAGAACTATGGACCTATGATAGTTTTTCTTTAGGTATTTGATCTATTTTTTCTAGCAGTGTAATCCAAGAGTAATATTTTCACTACATTCAATCTGAGATACAAGGACATATTATATGGTCCCTCCAATTTCATACCATGAAAGTGAAAATATAGATTTTGTTGGAGGAGAATGATCTTTGGCATTTGTAAATACCAAAGTTGAATGACATACCAATTTATAAAATTGAAAAAAAAATAAAAAGAAGATAGCCAAAACAAAGGAAATCATCCTGGGCTCCATGAAGGATCCCTCACATCATCAGTAAAACCATCAATAAGGAGATGTTTGTTGCTATCTTCACTATTTATCAGGGTGAGAACATCAATTGAAATATGCTTCTAAGGAACAAGCTTAGAGCCACACAAATGAACAAAATAGATACTGCAACCACTTCTTTGATAAAAATTAATAAAATCTATGATAAATGTGCAACAACTTGAAAAGAGCTTAAGCATGAAGATTCAATACACAACCTTGAATGAGCTTTCATCTTATTGGAAACCTTTTTTCTAAGGTGCCTATGCCCGAGAAATATTTCCACCTTTGACTCTTGAGAAGTTATGGGATGATTTTATCCAAGAAGAGACAAACTAGAGTGAGTTGCAGGTACAAAGACGAAAGAGAAATTTTTTAAAATTCTAACCCTCACTATAAATATATTGAATGCCAGAAAAAATGGGGGACCTAGTTTAGGTGAGCAGGAGAGAAAAAGAATTCAAGTTCCTCTAATCAATGGTAAGAAATTTTTGGGCCATATCAAGTGTTTCATTTGTCAAAATTTTGACAAATATGCTTCTTAGTCTCCAGAGAAGAAGGGGAAGGGCGAGAAATACAACAGAAATAGTTTGAAAGGAGTTCAAAAGAATTTGTTAGAGTGGATGAGCTTTCATCCAAGATTGTGACATACTTCTCCATGAACTCATCTCTTTCATCCAACACAATGTATGGTGTCAGATGGTGCATGGATAGTGGAGCATCCAAACATATGGCCTTTGAAAAACTTCAAGAGTATGAGGCAAGCATACTTGATGATGATTTCAAATATGCAACAACAAGAATGGTATTTATCTCACTCCAAATGCCTTTGGGTGATATCTTTGAGCTCAATGGTGTTTTACATGTACCTGGATTAACTAAAAATAGCATAAATTTCCTTTCAATTTTAGTAATGACAAACCTATCATATATTGTTGAGTTTTATGATCACTCTCATCAAAAATATATTCCCATATCTTAGTCGTGGTTTTGGCTGGAGGAATCGAGAGGGTGGTCGATACAAGTTGCAAGAAGACCATGTGAGAACCCTAGTGTATGATAGAGATAATTTGCGCAAACTTTGGCACAAGATAAAAAATAGCGCAAAAAATGTGTAACCCTATAAACCAAGAGTGTTGCTAATCATTTTTCCATATAAATGGAAATCCGAAACACAAGAAAATGATACATTTGCTTAATAAAACACAAATCAATTAATAGCATGGTGACAAAATATTAAACCTCAAATTACTATGATAAACATATCCTAATTGTTTCATACACACAAATTTAAACCCTACCAAACAAATTGAGTCGTTTATAAGATAGACCCTGAAACTCTACCTTTGTTGGGCCCAGATTCACTCAGAGGGGCTGGCTTCTCAGGAGCAATGACATTTTTAGCACTGCTTTTTTAACTTCCCAGCTTTTTTGCTTTTCCATTTCATTACTAGAACCTCGACAACTCTGACGTACTACACAGGCGCTGGTTTTTCAGTTTCTAGAAATGTTCAACAACTTTAGGCTCGAGCTTCAGAAACAGGGTCTTCTTGACACTCTTAAGGATCTTGTTCGGGGTTTTCACCCCTGCCGTTTTGATGGTTGATGTTTGTGCATGCTTATTCATTGCTCGGGAAGCCATGTCTGCTCGAAAATTGCCGATAGACTTCAAAGATAGAAAAAATGGAACAAAATCTTCACAAAAATATTCAAGGGCTAATTATATACTTTTTCGCCTCATACTCCTCTTGATGGGTTTGGAACGAGCTAGTTGTGCCTCTTACTTCTCTAAAAAATGGCACTTTCTAAACAAATTAAACCCTCTTCCTAAATTCAATATCTTTTTCGCTATAAAACTCGTAGCTTATTTATTTTTCCATATAATTAGTATTTTTGAAAAAATTAAACTTTCCCAACCCTAAAAAAGGTGGTTAGTGTTATAATGAAAAATATTATATTTTTAAATTATTATTTAATTTTTTATTTTTACAAATAATAGTGAGGTATTGGAGCTCAAGTGTTCTATATATCTCGTCTTGCTCAAACGTAAGGAAACAAGTCAATGGCCCATGACCTAGAGGCATCTAGCAAGAGTAAAAGTTTGTCCCATTATGGACCACTAGTTGGTAATTACAGGTGACGTGGTTTTCCTTGAATAATAGTGATGAGTCAACCTACATTAGCAGATAACAACCACTGATGGTTGTCCTCGTTGTTGATTTGGTCACTGAGTTATGATATGTTTTCCCACCATTTAAAAAAAATGGTGAGGTGATTTATACCTAGTATGGAGAAGAAATTGTCACAAACTAGTGCTATAATGTAGTAGAAGGGGTTATCCTTTGTCCCAAAGGAAAAATAGAATTGTCTTATGTATGGTGAATAGGATAAATCTCAAGAAATCAAGTGGAAGCATGTGCATTACTTCAAGGATTAATGTTGACAAAATAACATCATTTTTCTTCTTTGATTTTTGTTGGCGATTCTAAAATCCTTATTCATCATATAGTAGTTGATTCTCTTCCATTTATGTATATCATGTGCTTGGGGCAAACAACCAAGAATTATATGAAATGGAAAATGAAGGAGTGAATTAGAATTTGGGTGAATTTAGGTTCAATGAATGATTAATGTTGAAAAAAGAACATCATTTTTCTTCTTTAATTGTTGCTAGAGATTTTAAACTCTGTATTAATCATATAATAGTTGATTCTCTTCCATTTATGTATATCATGTGCTTGGGGAAAACAACCAAGAATCAAATGCAATGGAAAATGGAGGAGTGAATTTGAATTTGGGTGAGTTGGGGTTCAATGGGAAAACCTAATGGTGCCATCTCCCTTGACATTTTCTTCGTGCAAGTAAAAATGTAAATACCTCCTCACCATGGGTACCATTTGTTCAATAAAAAAATGTGCAACATGGAATTGAATCAAATGAAGCCACATGCAATGGCACTTCAAGCCCTTTTAATTAATCATCTCCCATACCAGGCAATGTGATAACTGCTAGAGGATGGGGATGCCAGTTCAAGTAAATGAAATGTCATTAAAAACCCAAGTATTGGTCAAACCATTCGAAAGGTGGGCCCTTGATTTGCCTTGAGCTTATCTTTGCATGTGTCTCGAAAGAAGAAATATATTCTAGTGTGCACTGACGATGTTACGAAATGGGTCGAGGCCAAGGCGCTAACTACAAAAAACGAACATGCAATTGTCGATTTTCTTTATGAGGAGATTTTTACCAGGCTTGGTGTGCCAAGAGAGATCATTACAGACATGGGAACACAATTCACGTCCAAACTAATGAAAGCTATCATGGAGTAGTGTCATAATAGGCACTGGGCTTCTACTCCTTATATAACTTATGAGAATTTAACATTTGGAGGCGGTCACTTAACAACCGCCTCTAAAATTTTCATTCTAATGCTAGGTCACAAATGTATCTTGCCTTAGATTCATGCAATACAAGTTCTCCTTGCTAGGATGGAGGTGCTATGCAAGTACTCAATAAATCCAAAATCTTTTTGCATAAGTAGATCTCAGGCATGGACTAGAAAGGAGCCATATGTTTTAGCAGCTGTTATCACTCCGAAATTTCCCAAAGGTTGTTCTAAGCATTAAAAATAAATATCAGAGGTAAATACAAACCACTTTTGGAGCTTAGGATCTAGCCTTCCTAAACTCAGAGAGGGCTCTCTCTGTATGATTTAACTTTGTTTATTTAATAGATTTTAGGATAGTTATATATGCTTAATTTGGATTTGTTGGTGGGTGGAACTAATGATTTAGATGAATAGGTGCTTTTCCACTTTCCATTGGGCTGAGAAAATATGATTTGAAACAGAATAAAACCAAATTATAAAGAAAGTGTTACAGGGCAAGATAGATGAGCAATATCAGATCTCAAGGCTGAATGGTGAAGTGATCTTTCAATTGGGATCAAGGAGCAATTAAGAATTACTTAAGCCTGATAATGAATAAGGGTGAAGAGGTCAATCGAGATCAGAGGGAAATTAAGAATTCTTTAAACCGGATATGAGAAGAAAACATAGAATGTATAACAGTAAAAAGCAGAGTGTAATGTTTAAGAAAATTATGCAGTAATACTCCTGTTATAACATTCAAATTTAGAACACATATAAGTTTATGGAATACTTAGAAAGAGAACATGAATAATTTAAATTTATACTTCACTGAGATAGCTCAAAGCATGAAACCTATAAAGAAGTTTATTTATAACTCGTTATATTTGTCAACTGGAAATTGGTACAATAACCCTCAAGCGAGAGATCAGTCATCTACTGAAATATTCAGAGATCCACACTTCACTGACCGACCATTGATACTTTAATTGATGAAGTATTTATACAAAAACATTACAAAAATATCATGTCAACTGACTAGGATTTATTCTAGGAAAATAAAATATCTTTATGCGAAAATATAGTGACACCTTCTAACTAACTGATATGTGGCCCTTATTCTTTGATTGTTGTTACTTGTCTGTTTCTTTCATATGTACGTTCTTTCACCCTTCTACTCTTTTAATTTTTATAGTAAATCACACTAATTCTCTCGCGTTTCTTCATTTAGGACTTTGTCTTTCATTATCATGTGGTAAATCTCATCCTTTTAATTATCTGCCTCCAAACCTCCTTGGTTTGTGGATGCTGAGTAGTTGGTATTTTTTAACGGTTTCTTTCGTTTGACGCATTACGTCTGCCAATTTATTCTTTATAAGTTCTTTTGGTGAGTAAAAGTATTCGAATTTCTATCCTATGGGTCTGGAGTAAGCAGGTTGGAACTAATATCAAACTGCTTATCCATCTCCTGGTTCTTTTAATCACTTGCACAACAAAAATAAAACAACTGTAATGAAAACAAAGGTTTGTAGGGAGGCGATCGGGCTTCCGTGAACTGGTGGTTCTATGGAAGGAGTCCGGACTGCAGTTAGGCTTCAATTTTAGTTGGCACTGGTGATTGGTCTCTTTCGCAAATCAACAGAGATAAGGAAATAACTGAATTGTGGGGTTTTATTTATTTTTTGAAACTGGTGGTTTATCACAGCGCGGGGTGGTTTGGTGGTTTATCACACGACGCAAGGTGGTTTGGTGGTTTGGGTAGGTGGGGGTGTGATAGAATGAGGAAGTGTCGCATGGCAGGGGAGCGGGTGGATAAAACCACCCATTTCACAGCCTGCCCTTGGTTTTAAACATTGGACGTTGGGGGTTGCGAAATGGTTTATTGCCCATTAGATTTGCAGGCGATAATTAGACGATTGAAGGAGTTTGTGCGCTTTCAAAGAGGTGGGGTCAAGTAAATAGATATACGGAGGGTTCAAAATAATAACGGGGGGGTTAAATGAAGTGCGGGCTGAAAATAATTAAAGCGGGGAGTTTAAATAAAAAGGGGGGTCCACTTAATATTTCGCGTTTTGGACTATTAAAAAGGTGGGTTTTGTGTTTTATGAAAACATGAAGTTAGTCAAGGGAAAGGGGATTTTCAAAAGGGAAAATGGTTTTTAGCAAGGGAAAGGGAATTTTCAAAGGGGAAAAGGGGTTTTAGCAAGGGGAAAGGATTTGAAAAGGGGAAAGGGATTTTTAGCAAGGGGAAGGGGATATTGATTTCCAAGAGGGGAAAAGGGTTAGGATAAGGGGGAATGAAGAGGGAAAATGAGAAAAAGGTTTAATTAATGTTTTTTGCTTCACTGATTCAATTAAGAACATTTTATAAGTCTTCATATTTAACAGTTATTAATCTTTGTCTCTCCTTCTTTTCTAGAGACTTCGCA